>VYXD01001136.1:248629-373291 GCA_013397195.1 Hylia prasina | reverse complement strand
TTATTATTTTTTGCTTTTTGGAGGTTGTTTTGTTTTGATTTTGGTTTTTGGGGTTTTTTTGTGGTTTTTTTTTGTTTGTTTGTTTCTTTGTTTGTTTGTTTGTTTGTTTTCCCTTCTGATATATATATCTTTTCCTTTTCAGGAGATCAGACCTTACCTAGGTCTGATCACACATTTATTTCGGTATAGTTCTGAAAGCCACATGCTGGTAAGGGCAGGGGGCCCAATTCACGCCAGAATCAGCTGCATTTCAGGCAGGTGGAATTATGCACTGTGCAAACAGTGCTCAGGGGATTGCAGAGCCCAGATCCCTCACGCTGTCCCTTTGGTGGGTGCAGTCACACTGCACTGGAGTGAGCTCTGTGCTCCTCACCCTGGGCAACCTCTCTGACACAGTGCTGACACTGCTTGTCCTGTTACTGACCTTGGATGAAACCCCCTGGGGCCCAAATCCTCACCCAGGCAAAACCCCCCCAGGAATTTCAGAACAATTTTCGCCTAAGGACTGTAGCAGTGTTTCAGCCCAATGTGAGAACTAATGTCCTGGAAGCTTTTCCCAGGCAGCATCCTAATTATAGGCTCAGTCTCCACATCTGCAGCACAAACCCATGCTGCATTTTGCAACCTGAGCTCCTCCGTGCAGAACCACACAAAAAAAACCCCCTCAAAACTGACTTATCATTTACAAAGCCCTTTTACTGGGTGGCCTCAAACTCTGGCATTTCTGTTAAGAGCTGCTTCAGAAGATGGCAAGGCAGGAAAATGCCACTGGGACTGTTTTCTACTGGGCACAGCACACAGCTGGCAGCCGCTGTCACTCCTGACCAAGCAAACCATGTGTTGGAACCTCTGCACATTAATACATGGATATTTATCCCCTAGAACAAGCTGGAAAAACAGTGCACTCCAAAAGTCACTTATTTTGTCCCTCTGTCTCCTGGTGAAAGAGAACAGATCTATCCCAGTTACTTAACTTGGGAAGTACCTGTCAGGTGCCCTTTTGAAATGCCTACAAATGGTTGGCACTGCAGCTAAACTCTTCTTGGTTACCAGATGATTATTTTCCACACCAGTGGACAATGATAAAGTAGAAGAGATTGTGCTTTCTTCCTCTTTAGATGAGGTGTTGACAGATAATAAATCATTTTACAAGACTGGCATTGATTTCCTCGTATTTAAATATGGAAAGCAAAAAGCAACCAGCCACGTTCTGTGATGCCTTTCTTGAGCCATCAACTGGTGTTGGAAGAACTAAATTAATAAAGGTTTCATTTTCCAGCCTGTGCCTCTTAGAGCTTTTGTTAACATGATCTTGAATTCCATGCAAACCCCCCGTGGGGTTTTTTAAATTGCTTTTTGACAATTTCTGTACCTGCCTGTCGAGGGGTGGTTGTCCATGTCCTTCCATGAGGATGTGAAATACCTGAGTACAGACTCTGTGGATGAAACTAGAATAACACAGGATGAACTAATTTGCTCTCAACAGACAAGTTCAAGTGTGCTCTGCTAAACAGAAATTAACTCAGAACAGCATCTTTTTGCTCATACAGTAAGAAGACAGGGGTTTTAAGGCAGTGAGGGTCAAGACTGGATGCAAAATTGATATCTTTTAAATATCCAATCTCTCATTTTCCCCTCTGCATCTTCCATGTTAATTCCCCAGCTGTGCACTTGCCCGTTAAATTTCATTGCAGAAGATGGACCAAGAGTATTTTAGGCCACCTTGACATTTTAGCTTGTAACCCAGCCTTTGAAAATCCTTCCTACCTTAGACATTATCCCAGAGCACCATTATATTTTATTTCAGGCTGAAAGTAATAAGCCACTTGCTCGTCAGCACACCAAACAAATGATTTGGAGGCCACTGAGCAAGCTGACATATGAAATTGCTAAAGGGACAAATTGAACAAATGTACAAACTGAAGCTGGTGTTCTCTCATCTTGGTGTCATGATCTGCACACAGAGTTCTCTCTCTGCAGCAGCTCCACATCACTGACCTTCCCAAAGGGCTGCACGGAATTTAGTGACAGCTTTCACCCACGTCAGTGGTGAGTGTTTTGTGCATAACCCCACTGGAACCAGCACAGCCTCCCTGAGGTGCAGAAATTGTGCAAAAGGAAGTCAAGTCAACAGGAATTGGAGAGATAAATCCTAAAATGCCTGGACTTTTAGGGACAGGGGGGTCATTTTTTTTCCCTCTTCTATAACAGAGTCAAATTAGTACTGGAGGTCTTGGGAATGAGCCCCTGTTTGGGTTGAAATTACTGAGGCTTCTATTTCCAGAGTTCTCAAACTCTTCCCTTCTCCTGTTTAAACTACCATCTCCCCTGTTCTCATTAATGGCCTGATGTGCAGAAGCAGGAAGTGTTTCCATGAAAAGCACATTACATTCCAAAAGCTGTAATGGTCTAAGAGGTACCAACCTCTGCTGAAATTTTGCTTTTTCTGCTGAAAACTTCTTCCTTGTCTCAAAGTAATCTTTTTCCAGGGAAGACTCTCATGAACCTGTGATTAAATGCAGCCTACTTCCTAGTTATGGTTATGTTCAAAAGTAACAGTGGTTGAAAGAGTGAGCCAAAACCTGTCGTCCACCAAAAAGGTAGTTGTTACTGATTCCTTGGAGTCAGTGAACTCAGATGTTAATGAACATGTTCAAAGATCATTAAGACTCTACAGCAATGCTCTGAAGGTGAAGATTGAGGGCTATTTCTTGTTTTTTTAATACATATTTTAAAACCTGCCTGTATGTCTGTACTTTTTGTCTTCAATTGTGCACTGTTCCCACTTCAACAGAGGCATAAATCTGCATGTACAGACACACTTTTATTATTTAACGTACCACCTGAAATATGATATGATTTCCATAGGCAACACATTGATTTGTACTGGGGTTTTTTTTCTGCTGTGCTGCACAAAAACTTAATTATCTACAGCCATCAGTTCCATTACAATGGGGCCTTGTGGAATGATCAGACTTTTAATTTTAGTAGGGTAAGCTACTTGCAAATCAGCTCGTGAATTTACATGTTGGATATGACTTAAGAAGAAGAATAAATTGTCTTGAATCTTGCAATGCCTTTACAAAGCAATGGGCTTTTTTACTTTTAGGGACTCTGTTGACATGAGTGAGGTGATACTCTCTCTGCAAATGGTGCAGCAAATAGAACTGAAATGGAAGGAAACAGAGGGAGGTCAAAATCTGAGCACTCAGACACATCAAATTACTTTGCCCTGCCCATTCACAGATTATTTGTGGCCCCACTGCAGTCTGTGGGAGTTTTCCCAGTTGATTTCAACAGGAGGAGAACCTGGGTTGGGTTGAGGTTTCCTGCTTCTGCCCACAGCAACAGATGCATTCCAGACCACCCTCAGGAAGGGAAAATCAAAGTGCAAATTCCCAGTAACTGTGGTGACAGGAGGGCTGGCTTTCTTTGCTATCATGTAATTTTGAATTCAGTAGCTGTGCTGTGACATGACGTGTTTCTCCCCTCTGTCAAGGGAATTCTTCCTTCCCCTGTGGAAGGCACGTCAGGGAGAGAGCACAGAACAAAACCATCAACACAAGCAGCCCCCAGAAGCCTTTTCACATTTCCCACCTCACATCTGTCACCATGGCAAATCCCTGTTTGCAAACAACACAGAAAAACTGCCTTAAACGTGGCACTGCCCAAAAGGCAGAGAATTAACTCAGCCTGCTCTGTGAACTAGTGGTGAGGAGCTCCCTCAGCAAGATGCCAAGACCTCTGCTATGGAGAGAAGAGCTAAAATACTGCACAGGTTGTCCAACTCTTTTTGCATTCATCTTCCTTTTTACCCTTTCCTTCACTAAGTCCTCTCTGTTGTATCCTTGGACTCGATAACTCCTCTAAGGGCTGCAAACACCCCATTGGGGTGTTTGCAGCCCTTAGAGGAGTTATCGAGTCCAAGGATACAACAGAGAGGACTTGGGCAAGGTTTGAGAGCCTCAGGAGAGCAGCAGCATACACAAAATGTGATTAATGATGCCCCAAGGACTGTCACAGGCAGAAAGGGGATGCAGTTGAGACTCTCCTCCCTCCCACTTTGTGCCCTCTGTTTTACAGGAGGCTGTGCCCATGCTGACAAGCAGGCAGCACTCTCCACAAAGTTAAAAGGCAGCAAAATCTGCCTCTGTAGCTGCCAAGGACAGAGGAGAGACTGGAAACATATGTTCTCTGCGTTTGGGATGATTCAGTTTAGGTAAACTACCTGGGTCAGAGCCCAGATGGTGCAAACTGCTGAGTCTCAGAACCTGCATTAGCTGAGTCTCTAGATTAATCTTTTTTATTTGAACTTCTGAACTATTCTGATACTCCTTGTATTAAAAAAAAACCACAATACAACCTCCGATCCCCCAAACAACCTCCCAGGGAAAGCCAAAGAGGCAAAAGCTGATGTGACTTCTTTAAAGCATGGGTGTGAATTGCTGTCAGAGGTCAGGCAGGAGCAGGTGTCCTCTGAGCACCAGAACAGCACCCCTGATGCAAGGGCCACACCTGGAGCCAACACAGCAGCTGAAGGAGCTCTGAACTGCCCCGTGCACTTCAGTGATCTGTCATTTGAAACCCCCAGGGCTGGCACCTTGAAAGGCACCATTAATTAGTCACTGCACAAAGTGTGCTGGGAAGGGCAGCAGCAGTCAGCCATGGAGCTCAGCGTGCTGCACCAGAGACAGAAAGTGGTGAGCTTGGAAAAGCACTTGAACAAAAGACACTGAGGGTGCCCAGGAGGCACCTGAGCTAAACACAAGAAAACAAGGAAGGCATTGGAGTCTTGGTGATGGAAGCTGGGACTGGGAGTAGGTGGGATTCAAATGTCTGGGGAACGCTCAAGCCAAAGGGATTCATGAGGGAATTTACAACTGTGCCATCTGTCCTTTACTTATTTTGTGGATGGCTTTTGGGAGAGAAATAATATCATCTTTCTCCTTTGACTTAACCCTACTGCTGACTGACTGCTGGCACGAATGCCAAAACATTCATCCCAGGAGACAACACACCAAAAATGAACCTCACCCTAAACAAGATGCCCTGCCCTGTCACTTACAGTACCTTTTCTGTGGTATTATCTTAAGCTGAAACCATTCCTTCTCAGTTTTTCTGACTCAGATGTGAGAGAACTGATTTTGATAAACCATATCTTACAAAACTCACTTTATCAAATTGTCCAGGAAGAACTGAAAGCAAGCTGGAGATCCTTCACCTTTCAGTTCTTAACATCACCACCTTGTTAGCTCAAATATGGATTGACCACACTCAACAGTACATGCAGTGAATCCTCATCTGATTTATTCATGTGTTGTGTGCCACAGAGCAGCAAATTTTGGCCATGACTAATAAATTCATTTCTGAATGGTTGCTGAGGTCAAATTGTGAGACTAAACTACGTGAGCTATGAAAACACCAGCATAAAAATCAAAATAACATGATTTGGGAAAAGTCACCACAGTGACTCCTTCAGGTCCACATACCAAAGTATTGAGGGTAAAACCTGATATTAATGAGCCAATTTTTTTTCTAAAAGAACTTCATTATTTTGGCAGCAATAGTGGTTACTAATATCCTAAAGGTAATGAACATCTATTAAAAATCTTGCTGAAGAAAGAAAAGCACAACTTTCTGCTGTCCAATCTTCCTATTATTGGAATATATGTTTGTGATCACCCCATAGATTTTGATTGCTTGGTAAGAAGGGTGATATCCAGGGACCTGTTTCATGTCCTCTCCTCCAAAATCAAGCAAAGAAAATGCACATTCCCACGATGAAAGCCGAGAGCAGAGCCACTGTCCCTCGGCTGAGTAAAGGCTCCAAGTCTGACATTTCCCCAGTGCACGACCAGCAGTGATAATTGCTACGTGGTTCTGAAGTGTTACACAGCCCGTGCTGGGCAAAGGGAAGGTGGCAGAAGGGTCAGCACAGGCAATGGAATGTGGGGAAGCACTGCTTTCTCCAAGCCCCTCCTTCCTGAGCATTTCTAACGGGAGGGTGTTGGTGAATTTTCACTTGGTACAAACGTCTTGTCAGCTCCAAAAAAGAAGAGTAAGAAATAACACCCTTAGAAGAAATGTCTGAGAGCTTAATCCAGCCTGGCAAAAGCAGACACAAATCCACTGATTTCAGTGGAGTTACAGATGGCTCACTTGGGGTACAACAGAGCTGGTTTGGCCCTCCTCCCATACTGCAGCTCTGCTTTCCCTAGGAAACCTTTGCTTTCCAGGGAACCAACCACATGCAAAGAGCCTGCAACACTGAGCTACAATTAAATAAATTAACAGAAGGCACACTTGTATTTTAAAACTTTGCACAGTAGTGGACTTCACCTGCAAGGATCGACCTTTTATCTGCTTAGTGTCAGGGTCTAGTGCCACAGACTAAACACTGATCTGCAGGATATCAATTACTGGAGGTGTATTTCTGCTTCCCATGGCTTCCTACAAGCACTAAATTGGAAATAGGTAGAAGCAGAGTGCATGTCTCAGGCAGAACTTGTTCCTCCTCAGAAGCCACCCCGGCACTACAGCAGGTGGGCACAGGACTTATTGCTAAAAACACAGAGAGAGACAGAGAAGGAGAGGGAGAAAAAGAAAGTGAGAGAAGAAAGTTGCTTACTGTTTCGAGGCTTCTCCTCATCCATGCCTTCATCTTCATTTTCTGGATCAATGTCTTCTGCTTGAGTTATCCAGTCTAAGTATCCCTTCAGATCCTCCTCCAGCTGCTGCTTTTCCCGAAGCTTCTGGAAATCTCCTCGAGCCTTAGCCTTTTCTCTTTCTTTGGAAAACTCCCTAGCAAGAGGGAGGGAGGGACGGGACACGGGTGGAAAGAAGGGAGGGATGGAAGAGAAACAGTGGGTTAGGTTGATTTCCACGGGGAATCCTCCTCAGTCTGTGTAGCACACCCAGCTGTCTCTGCTCTCTCCAGACAAACACAACAGCTGGAGTGCCCACAGTTCTATCAGCACTTAGGAAAAGACTGATACCTTTTTCTGAAACTTTCCTTCTCAGCATTTGATTGACAATTCAAATAAAATACGTGTGTAACATTCATGTGCAGTTTTATGTACAACACCAGACATTTTCTAAGATTCTGTAAACACTTGATATTCTCCAACAGTTATCTACAAATGTCTACATGAATAATGGATAATGATGAAGTGTTTGACAATAATCTGACATCTGGAGAGCGAGATGGTGGCTCTAATTTCTAGCCAGGTTTTCAGTCTGTGTTTAAGATTTTATGTGTAATCACAACTAAATTCGTCTAGTTTAAGTGTAATTAATGGTACTCACGATCCTCACATTTAATTATGGACCATTTCACCCACAGTACTGGAAAATATAGTTAAAAACTCAGACCTCAAAGTTTTACTGAAGACTTTCAGCATTCGAGGCTGTTATCTGACAAGAAATGTCTTTTTCAAATCTCACATTGGGTGAACACATGTGATAAATTAAGGAGACACAAAACTAATAGATTCCTCCAGAAAGTGAACAGGGTAAAACATTTGATGATAGTTTTATGGAAGAACACTGTTGGGAATATAGACTTAAAAGAGGGCATAAGAACAAGAATTTCCTGTTGTTTAGTTATGATCCTGGGTTCTGGCTTTGCCTTCTTTTTGGCTGCAGTGCTGTTTCTTCTCCTCTTTCAGAGACACCTACACAGCAATAATTCTTTTCAAGAAATGCTGACCTCCCTTATTTAGAGACTCACATGGTTCTGAACCAGGTTTGAACGCCTGTATTTTAAAAAGTAAGCTTAATGATTGTGAAAATTGCTGGAGCCAGAGTACTTAAGCATTAAGTCTTCTATCTGCTGAAGCAGATCACTACACAAGACACACAGGGCAGAAAATAGAGGCCACCCTTCCTAGAAAAGAGAGGTAAAGCCATTCTCCCCAGTGCATTATCCATTGCTGCTGCTGAAGACTGGCAGCAATGAATGGATTAAAAAAAATGCTACTCCACTTGGCATTTGTCTGAGGTTTGCTCCTGCAAAAATGAATAGATCTACCACTGATTTTGGTGGTATAATATTAGGATGATGAAAACCCTGGCCAAAATGTCAGTTTTGTGAGTGACATGTGACAGAGATGGAGGCGGGTTTCCAACAGTGATGGTGAGGCACTTTCCTCCTGCCAGGTCCCAAACCTGCTGAAAGACTTCCATGGACTTCACAGGGTTTAGGATCAGGTTTTCAGAGTGATGGGCTGTGCCTGAAAGCAGCGCTGCAGCAGGATCAAAGCAGGAAGATCCCTTAATTTGCAGCCCAAAGGTGTGACAAGGCATGCCAGTGTCACCTGCAGCCCTGTCACACTGCTGAGGGCTCAGGTGCTCCCAGGGGAGTGTGAGAAAGGTGGAAGAGAGGAGGAGAACCCCTGGCTCCTCTGGCCTGAAGTTAGTTCCCAGTCAGCTCTGGGTCCAAACTCAGCCTCAAGGCATGGAAAAAATGAAAAATGGGTTTTCCTTGTGCTGCGAGTGATATTTTACTGTCTACAATGTAAAAGAAACAAATAACCCCAGCAATAATAGTAAAACCTGTACAAAGATTGTTGGGAGAAAATCCATCAATGCTGATTGCATTTTCTGCTTCAGTGACACCTTTCCCCTGGGTCTGCTACAGTGCTGTTTCCAAATTAATGAATTAACTCTCTCTCAAAAAAAATCACTGAATGAATCTATGTATTTTTAAGCCTGCCCGTTAAATCAAATTCCAATATTTCAATTTTTAGCTCACAAAGTATTATTTTAGAACCTAAAACAATTGGGCCTAATTTTGAAATGGGCTGAACCTAGAGTTTTCTAGCACAATGCAAAATACTGTGATTGCCTCGTGTAAATGATCTGCAATTCCATGTCTCTTCCCTTGGTGCAGCACATGATCCTCCTCATCTCAGATGGCTCTCCAAAGAAAATTGGTTTGAATTGTCTCAATTTCTATGCTCTGCTAACACTGAGCCATTGAGAAGAGGTTTTTGGGTTTTTTTTGCAATTCAAACCACCTCCCAGGTGGAAAGGCAAAAGGCAAATGTAGTTCACAGTCAGGAGTCACTGCCAGTGGTCCTTTTCCATCCCAGGGGAAGGGAGGTGGTGGCTGAGCCCAGGCTGTGGCAGGCAGGTGCACACACTGCTGCTGCCTCCAGCACAGCTGGCAAGGAATGGTCACTGCTGGCAGCTCCAGCAGGCAGCACAAGGACCAAAAAAGCTTTGGATGGAATTCCCACGTTGAGCCTAGAGGTTGTCTTCTCAAAACAGGCTGCGCTGTCATGGCAGGGTAAGGTCAGCAAAGGCTTGCAGAACCAGCAAGCAATCTGACTCTTTTCAGTGAACCCAAAACATCAGTGTAAGAGTGGGTTTATCTGGTGGGTTTTACCACGATTCAGCTTGTTTCACTTTGGTTTACTTCTCCCAGAAAATTACAGAAATGCCTGCCAATGGGAATGCCAAGGAGCAGAGTATTGTGGAGAGATGTTTCCTCTGTGTGAGGTTAGGGTGGGTCAGGATCATAAACACCCAGCTCTGCCTCATGTGCTGTTTCACAAGAAAATATCACTTCCCCATCCCCATGATGGAATTTAGGTTATTCTTGTTGATGTCATTTCTCACATTTAGAGGCAAGATGGAAAGTGAGCAAAACAGCAGAATTTTAACAGTGCAAAACTCTTGCTTACTAATCAAAGTGGAGCACAAGGCTCCAAATCTCATCCACCCCGAGAAGGACACCAAGGAATGGGAAGGGTTGGAAGAGAGGACTGGGAAAAATACCTGAAAGGTCAAAAAATCTGCTCAAGGAGGAGCTACAACCACAGCCAGCCTCCTGTTCACCCTGACCTCTTTCTTGGCAGTAAAAGCACCAAAAGCAGCCAACTGTGTTTTGCAGGATGCTCTCAGAGCAGAAGAAATGTTTGTTCTCCTGCCCTCCATTTGCCTCAGGCAACTGCTTGTTTGGCCTGTGTCCTGGGATTGGGTCAAAATATATAACAAATGTGAGTCTGTATTCTTAGGTGTACGTGTCTGAAGGTTGAACCCACACTGCCTTTTTTCCCCTCATTAATTAAGTGAAGCAGGTAACACAGATGTGAACATATCTGATCTCAGGTGACTTCTAATCACTGCTCAGAGCAATGATGTGGAATTGTTCTGCCTGGGCTCGGGGAGATCTGCTGACTTGATATTCCTTGGGAGTACATGAATTTTGTATTGTGCTCAGCCAGCTCAGGAAGAGATTACAGCTCCACATATAAATGCTCTGACATGCTACTTAGCCTAGTGTGTGATTAGTAAATTCACCAGGACCACGAATGGATGACATACCTGAGGAAAAACAAATTACAAAAGAGCCCTTTCAGCAGGGCAGAAATTCAGCATTTCATTTTGCAGGTGCAGTCAAGGTGTCTTTGTGAGTACAATTAATTACACTCGTGCATTCAGAAGGGATTAAACCCCCCCCCAGGCTAATCTGTCATTTGTGAAGTCTACCTACACAACGTGCCTGCTGAAGCTCCTGAAACAGATAAATGGGGAAAAAATCAGAGATGCCCAGAATGGATATTCACAGATAACCAGGAGTGCTGCTTTGTACCTAGAACAGACAGGTGGATCATCAACATAGATCAGACTAATGGCAATAGCAAGTCTCCAAGAAAAAAGGCTGAATCTGCAAAGTGAAGGCACTTTGTAACTCAGCAGAATTTAGAACTGCTTTAGAAAGTTAATTGTTTAAGAACTGCTTATTTAGAGCAAAGAAAATTTGGAGCATTTCTCCCATCATTTCTGTGTTTTTTTCACGGATGCAAATTCTTAAGTTTCTTTTTACTTTTCTCCAGTTAAGGACATTTTTGCAGAAAAAGTGCAGCTGTCATAACACTGTGAAGACAGCCAGAAAGAGTGACTCACAGCTTAAACAAGGTGAACTTCATCTTGGATTTCAGTTCCCTCTACAGACTGTTTCCATCTCCCACCACTAACTGTGGTGGTCTAGCTGCAGCATGGCAGGAGGTGGAAGATTTAGACCTCAAAACACTTGGGAGTTGAAAGAGAGAGGAAATTAGATTGTTAATTATGCACAGGTAGAAATCCAAGTGCAGGTAAATTGAACCAGCAGTGCTTCAATGCTATGCACTCCTCATGGCTGGGCTCACAGGCACTATTTACCCAGACACCATATAATCTTTAACAACATTTCTGTGTGTTCCTTGAGCACATCTCTGATAGAACAGATCCCTTTCCCTGTCAGCTGATCATCATCCCTCACCAGTGCTGACCTCCTTACCTGCTGGGCAGAATATCCACCTGGAGGAACGAGGAGTGGGTGTTTAAAAACCCTTCCAGAGCATCACTCTCCAGATATGCAAACACAGACTATTGCCCAACACTTCATTCTCCCATTACTGTGTGGAAACCCTTTCCTTGCAGCAGCTGTCACAGTGGCTCCTCTCCTTCAATGGAGACAGAAAGAATTCCTCCTGCAGACCTCCTGGTACCTGTCTCTTTGCCAGACGGACAAAGGTGGATGTTTTTCCCCCAGTCCCACTGCTGCCCTTCCTATCTTGTTGGCCCAAGTACCGAGGGCATAATTTCTGTGAGGCATCAAGTCCTCTCTCCTGCTCAGAGATCATTTTCCCTCTTTTTTGATCAAAAGACAAGGGCCTTCAGGGCTGCCTACTCAGGCAACAGGTACAGGTCCTACTCAAACTCACTTAGAGCTCATCAAAGGAGGCAGGACTGTAGCAACAAAAAGAGGATGCATAAACGTCCTCATACCATATTTATCACAGAATGTCTGTAGCCCCCAGTCATGCTCAAATATGGAACTAGAAGCCTGATTCTAGAAGGTTTTTTTAAATCTTGCTAGGAATGTTTGCTGGCTTGATTCCTTTAATTATGTGGCTCCCCAGGGGCAGTAAATTTTTTAACTGCTGGGGACAATATCCATTGTTTTTAATCAAAGCCACTAAACTGATGCTTTGCAGCGAGGGTTATACTGCAGAACTGAAATACAGCTAAATGTCTGGATGTCTTAAAAATGCTTAAACACTAAAAGGACTTCTCCTGCTTCTCTGTTCATCCTTGGGAAAGGTCAGAGGAAAATGATCTTTTCTGCCTGCATCATGCCAGGTTTGTAATCTGCACAATAGAGAAGATGGGCTCACTGGAGAAGAAACGTGCCCAAGACTCTCTCCAGGGAAAACAGTCTCCTGGTAGGCTGTGCTTTAGGTAGACTAAACAAGGTGAAATCTCTCCTGTGAGAAGACATAATTTGGCAGGAATCACATCCTGGAGCTGTGAAGGGATTTGTCTCGTGCTCTCAGCCCTACTGGCTCCCAGAAATTTTTCTACAATCCCCTTCCATGCACGGATTGCTTTGCCCACAGGAGAGCACAGCGCTGTCCTCTTCCCACAGGGTACAGGTAGAGGAATGTGTCACACACAAAAAATTGTCTTATATTCCTTTGATTTAGTCAAAAGGCTCCTTCTGTGACAGTAGGAATGCTGCATTTTGCCTTTGGCACAGCAATAGCCTAGGCCTTCTCTTGAGGCTTTTGAGATCAACCCACCGCTGACCATTGTTTTGGTAACCAGAGAGGAGGAATAGAAATACAAATTTTTTAAAAAATAAACAAGAATAAAACATTTTCCTGGTACTGCTTACCCGCTAAGTACACCGAGAACCAAGTTAAGTACAAAAAATGACCCTATGATGATTAGTGTAACAAAATAGATCCAGGGCCAGTCCCTTCCTATGGCATCATTGACCTGGAAGAGTGGAATGATAATTAGTGAGACAAGCTCAGATTCTGAGCACTGCAAGGCTCCAGCCAAAGAGATCCCAAGTCACCAGCAGCAAAAGGTTCTTCAACAGCCAGTTTTCTGGAAATTTATGACAGGTTGACATAAATAATTTTGAGGGCCCTGAGGTTGAATTTCTCTGTCAGGGAATAACACCGCTTTTGTTACCTGTATTGTTATTTGCAATATTTGAACATTTTGTCAAAGCATTTCAGAGCTGATGCGAAGCTTCCTTGGATTCGGATTTTTAATCCCTCTGAAAGTATCCTGGTGACAGGGAAGAACCCTTATTATGGAGTCTTGCCCTGTAGCATTGGAAAAAGGACACCAAAAACTGTCAGCTTACCCGCTCAACACACCAAGAACCAGATTTAGAACGAAAAAGGATCCAAAGATGACCAGACTGACAAAATACACCCATGGTAACTCATAGCCCATAGCGTCCTGCATCTGGAAAGATGAAGGAAAGTTAGAAGACAGAGAGGGAAAGCAGAAATGGTCAGGCAAAGGAACAGAGGGAAAGGTTTGTAAACAGAGCCTGTGGTTGGTTTGCACATCATCATACCAAGTGTTTCTGTGTGTTCTTTCTGATGTGACCACTCCTTTGGTTGTTTTTTTTCATCTATTTCCTCACACTCAGTGACTAATACAGCCTGAGATATAACGATAACTGGCACTTCCTTGGATACCCAAAATTGTGGACTTGCTTTTTGCAATTTGCTTACACCACCACAAAGGGTCCACCCCATGAATTCCAAACTTGGCTGCTGGCACGTGTGACCCTCTGCTGCCAGGGAAAATCGTGCCAGCTTTTGGTAGGCACTGCCTCAGTGTGTTGTCAGATGACATTTACTGCCCACGTGTAGCACAGGTGCCTCAGAGGGGAGCAGGTGGGAACTGGGGGCAAATCCTGCTCTTCCCCTGGCAGTGCTCTGGGAAGCTTCACAGTTTACCACACTGAGGGCAGTAACTCTGTTCTTTCTTTCTTTCTTTCTTTCTTTCCAAGGCCCACCATGTTCTGACCTGGCCAAGTGTTTTCTAAAGCCTCCCCACAAACTCCCTTCTCTCGTCTCAAAGGATGATTCACTTATCCAAACACAATTCCTGCATTCCTACTGAGGGAATCTGGGACTGTGAAATGAATGACATGGATTTCACACTACTACAAGCATCTGCACACAAAGCAGGGAGACTTATCTTAGCACCAGAATCTGTATAATATGAGGACCAGTTCTAGCCCATAATAAGATCTTGTATATGTTTTAAAAGCATCTAGTACATGAAAGCTATTTCATCTTGAAGTCTCTTCAAAGTTCAAAATTTTGGAAAGTTGCTGGATACCTTAATAGAATCTCACTTTCATAATGGTATCACAGATAGCAGAGTCCCTTCTTTACTCTTCACAAACACTTATCTTTGGATCCAGACATGGCATCATTAAAGAAACACATGGTGGTTAACGTTTTCAGGAGCACTAAAATGATTTGTGAACATAAATTGCAGACTTTAAACTACCTAAAGGCATAAAGCAATCTACATTCCTTTTTTTCCCACTCTTTTGAGAATTTTGTCTTCTCTTTGCAGGAAAGTGGTCTTTCCTTTGCAGCCTAAACATTTGTTGGAATCACAGAAGAAATATCCTCCCCTACATGGGCAACGAGACACATTTCAGGGGAGGTGATTTCCCTGCAGACTCATAACACATCAGGAAAGGAATTTCAGACCTTCAGTGAGGCAAGGCAGGAGAGTAACACTAATATAAATAGTTCTTTGTGGATGGAAGTCCATTATCCATTTTTCTTCCAAAGCAGAGTCACTAAAGTTCTTGTCTGGCAGGAGTCCACAGTCAATGGAGCGACCCAGAGCTCCATCTCGGGGCTCCCTCAGCTGTGACTGAACTGAAGTAGACTCATTAAAAAATAAGCTGAAAATCTGCCTCTGTGAAAACAGTTCATCAGCTCCTTCCTCGCAGGATAAATACATTTGGTGGGCAGAAGAGTACCCGAGCTGCAAACATTCCTTAAGCATAATAAACTTCTTCCCTTTTTATAGTTTCGCAGAATTTTTCAGTTAGTTCATAAATCATACTAATTATTCTTTATGCTTGCAAGCCACATTTCATCCCATGTGACCAAAAAGTAGCACCCCTGGTGTCTGCTGCACATCAGGGCTTTAATGAGAACAAAGCACCATGAAGTATAAAGATAGAAGCCAAAATTCACCTGAGACCCCAGCTGGGAAAGCAGGAAGGCAAAATGTAAATGCCCAAGTTGGCATGAAGTAAAGAAATGAGATTTAACACCCTCTCTCCCCTGCAAAGAACACCAATATCTATATAAAGCAATCTGCACAAACAATGAGTATGGACGACTTTGAAAAACTGCCATAAGACTTTACCTTTACTGTGGGCACAATGATGAATTGACATCCCTCTAATTATGATGGATGGTGCTAAAAAAGCCTCAGCTGCATGGCATTTATCTATCATCACTTTGGGATTTTTTTTGTCAGCTGGAAAAGCAGAACTTCTCAAAGCTGTGGTGCAAGAGATTCATAAAGAGCAAATGCCAGGGTGGCAGGTAAAGAGGTCAAGTGCATGTCAGGAGAAGGACAAACCTTCCCTGGCATGAAGAAATTGCCAGATGTCCTGGTAAAGTCTATAACTAGAATATAGTGTACTCTGTTATTCCCAATGCCTGCACAATTGTGTAACAATTGTACCAGCTAGCATCAGCACAAATTAGCCCTGTAAAACAGACCTGCATTCTGGTACAGCAGAGCATTTGGGACTTCTCAGACTGAAAATCTCAGAGGTCAGCTTTCCATCTCCTTTTTACTGCACAGTTATACACAAGCAGAGAAGCTGGGGGGCAGAGACAGCAAGAGCTTCTCAAGCAGAGAGAAACTGTCAGTGTTTGGCAGACAGCTGAGTCTGTCTCTTGCTGGACTTCCCTATGTTTGATGCTCTCTTGTCTTTTTCTCTTTAGTGGCAGGTGAGATTATTCCATTATTATGAGGTGAGATTATTCCCCCGTGGGACTGACCCACAGGTGACAGGAATTATGTTATATGATTGTAAAATGTTAACTGTTGGTTAAATCATGTTAAAACCTCCCTGCAACGGGGAAGCAGCACACTGTGGGCTCACTGCTCGCTCCTGAAAAACAACTGCAGGAGAAATGCAGAGAAATAGGTTGTTTGGTGAAAACTGGGGGGAAAAGAATAGGAATGGACTTACTCAAAGCAGTAACAGCAAGGCCAGGAGTGCTGCCAGTTGCACCTTCCTGAGTGCAGAAAATGAAGTCTGCAAAATATACTTTGTGCTGTTGTCCCCGGTGAGCAGGAACTGGCTCAGTTATACATTTCCTCCCTAGGATGGACAACTCCTGGTACACAGCTCATTTTTCTGGTGCCTGAGGGCAACACTCCTCCCTGAGCGCTTACTACTGACCCTAGGAATCCCAACAGAAAAGGTAAATCACCTTCTAAATTCACATTTCTGGACAAAGACCATCATATCAACCAGTGTAGGTCGGAATTGTCACTTTCAGTCCAGGTAACTGCACCCTGATCCCAACCAAAGCATGTGTGGAACAATTGTTACGTCAGCTGGAAGCTCAGGATCAGTGGGAAGCTGCAGATTGTCATTTATGGGAATAATTCTGCTTTCTGAGTCAAACTGCCCGACCTGTCACAGCTCACACCTCAACACTTACATGTCACTGCTCTCAACAGTGAGGAAGCTGGCGTGTTTCAGAGCATCTATGCATCATCCCTCAGAGCTCTCAAAGATAAGGATTCCTTCTCATTATTATTTCCTACACACCCTCTCTGGCACTGTGGGGACATCACTTGGCTCGTTATGCTTAGGCTTTCCAATGTGCAGAGTGGGACACACCCTTGCCTCACTGGGCACTGTCCAAGAAGCCCCTCAGTTTCATGACAAAAATAGGTCATTGCAGGATATATGAGGTCTGTTGGAAGAGCTCTATCTTTGCCAAGCATCCTTAATTGCTATCATGCCTAAAGCAGCCCAGCAAAGGCTTTTCTCTCCACGGTACAGGTAATCACCTAGAAATAACACCAGGGTTTTTAATCCTGTACTCTGCTGATCTCAATTACTATCAGCAGTTTCAGTAGGGGCCAAGGAATAAAAATCTTTTCTTAACAGACCTTCGTGTCTTTGTCTTCTGGTTCCTTAGGAGACACAGGTGAAGTCACACTGGCAAGGCCACAGGAGACATTCATGCATTAGTTGTTTAGTCATTTTTCTCCTTCCCAGGGATAACAGTCTGGCACATTTGCACGTGCCTCCTTCCTTACACAGGCACCACAGCTCAAAGGCAGTGTTGGAGGCACACAACCCATTATCAGGGTGTCTTAGGTTAAAAATGTAAGATGTGCCCAAAGTATGTGTTCTATCACCATCTTCATGAGGTGTTGGAACCAGGNACTAACAGGGTGTCAGGTTGTATTCTGACTCTGTCAGTGGTATTTTATACTATTGAATTTATTTTATTTTACTTTATTTTACTTCTTTTCTTTTGCTCTTATTAAATTGTACTTCTGACTTGGAGTCTCTCACTGGTTTTGCTTTCAAACCAGTACACAGGGTGGCTGAGCATCACCCAGCACAGCCTTTCAGCCACTTCATGGGAGGGGTAGGCACAACTCACTCAATTCTGCTGACTTCACAATTCACACACTCACGCCCTTTGGCACTTTGTGGCAATTTTTTTGTCTTTCAGAAACAACAGAGGGTGACGGGAAGAGTTTAATCCAGCAGAAAAGGGCAGCTGGAAAACAGGCACTGGAAAGCAGCAAGGTGAATAAAAAAGTGAAATCTGCCTTGTTCAGTGCACAGTGCTGGAGAGCTGCAGCTTAATGGAGAGTAAGTTAGGGCACTTGGGCAAGGCTTCTGTTCCTCAAATAAATTGTTAATTGATTTCTAATGACTACAGAATGTTGTGACAACATTTTTCTAAATGCTACTGCTACAAGTTTTCCATAATGAAGTGTAGCATTCTATAAGGAAGTGCATAACCTTTCACAAAGTAACACTCACTGAGAGGAGCAGCACAGTTAATAAAAATACAGGGCAGCAAATTTGGAAATTTTGCATAGAAATGCAATTTTCTGTAACGTGTCTGGAATTTACTGCCTCAGAAAACAACCTAGCCAAAACTAATGGCTATGGCCAGTAGGAAGATCTCTAGGTGCAACCAAGTCTTTCTTGTGACAATCTGAAATTGGAGAGGACTGGGAGCAGGAGACAGCAGAAATAAGAGATAGAAACAAACTATATGGCATTAAATATATCCTCCACCTTGAATCCTTTATTCTGAAAACAGTCCTTCTCAGGAACAGCACTTAAACACCTTCCTAACCTTTGGGAGGTGTAGAAGCCATTTCCTCAGATCAAAGTTCTCATGGCAGGCTGCTGGCAGAGCTCAGGGGATACATAAAGGGTATTGATGAGAGATTGGGATATTTGTCATTGATCAAAGAGGTTTTGCTCAAAACCTACGTTTTCCTTTTCCACCTCCTCTTTCCTTCCCTTCTCATGAATATTTGGGTGGATGCATTTCATTCACATATAACCTCATGGAACTAAAACTTTAAACTCTGCTTTTATTTTGTTTTTAAAAATAGGATGATGCACTGTTTTGCACTGTGAGGGAAAAATGTTCTCTGCTACACTTTTCAGTCAGAACTTGGGTACAACTCCAATTATAATAAACAAAGGATGGAGCTTTGCTCTTCACAGCTGACAATATTAAAGAAAAAAAATCCATATCATAGACAGGAGATAAACCCTACATCTCAGAGAAGGGTTATGTGGCCTAGGAAGTAAAATGTTCCTGCTCTGACACTATTTTCTTTGGCTTCCATTGTATCTTCACACTGCCTTCATGATCATTAAAGCTTTTCTTTGTGAAACTTCACTACTTTTGAAATTTGCACTTTTACAGTCAGGGAACAAAAAAGATGTCATAAATTCATGTGATCCTTCAGAAATAATTAAGGTAGGGTGAATTTCCTACAACGTGTCTGTCCACATCTGTCCAGTGAAGAAGCAAAACCTTGAAAGATCTACCTTTGCTCATGCTAGATATATTTCACCAGCAGAAACAGATGAAGAACAAAATACTCATCCCAAACGAGAAAACTGATATTGCTGGCAGCTCCTGAGAACATCCAACTAACAAATGGTGACAGTTACAGGGATTTTTGAGGCTGCTCTGCAAACAAACAAACAAAAAAAAGATATTTTGCTCAACAAAACAATATTTAACTTCTCAAGTGCAGACCAGCTTTGGGCTTAAGAACCCTTGGCTCTGCAGTACTTTGCCCTGAAAGCTGTTGGTGTTATCAGGGGACGTGTGATGAGAAGGAAACTCCTGTCTTTCAACTTCTGCTGAGACATCTGGGAATTGCCTCATTTGGTCATGCTCTTAACTGGTAGGTGGGGAACAGGACTGTGACTATTGAGACTGTGCCACGAATAAATCAACCCCCAAATATGCAGAAATTTAGTGTTGTTAGCTCTGGTAACAATGAATCCTGTACATGAGGTTTTTATCTCATCTCTAAACTGTCCACTGCTTATGTTATACTGGGGATTTTTTTATGCAATGCTTGTGATAATTATATTACCTGTGCAATTTAAAAAGTATTGTAAAGATTTACAATGTTTACATTCTCACTGCTTTTAACAAGGAAATTCCTTATCATTATTCACAATTTCTAACTTTAAAAACCTAAATGCTTAAAAGAAGCCCCAGAAAGACATCAATGAGGTGACACAGAACTAAAGGTCGAGTTACAGGGGACACAGTCCTAAAATTGACTTTCTCTGTCTGATAGGCTCAATAAACCCTTTTTCCAACCTGTGAGATTGCTCCTTTAGCACTGAAATCCTGCATCTCCTGAATTTGCTGTTTTTTGGGGGGCCTGAATGGTGTGAGGTTGCTGCATATCATGGCAATAAAGACATGAAAAAATATACTTTTACATCATAAATCCCTGGTTGCTCTCCACGTACCCTTCAATTAAGTCTACAGACACAACATATATTCATCTGATTTCACCAGAAGAGGAGCAAGGAAAAGATCATATTTCCTATTACCCAGCACATATCCTAGAAAGTGGATTTAGTGCATTATTACACTGAGGATGCAGATTCCACCTCGCAGATCCTCCATTATTTAAACCCTAATTAATTGTCTGTGCTTGGTTGGTTTTTAATCCAGCAATCATGTATGTGCATAACTTAAGGCACGTAAATGAATAATTCCACTGAGGCCAATGGTCAATATTATTGTTACCAGTGGAAATGAGCTCAAATGCACAAATGCTTTGCTTGAATAGGCTGGGGCACAGCACTGGGAGGAATGTCTGATCTTCAGGAGGTGATCTTCAGAAACTCCTCAGGAAAAAAATGAAGCTTAATTAAACATTGCAAACACACTTAAGCATTTCCAGCTCTAAATTCTAGAGCATCATGAAAAGTATTATCGTCTTGTTGACCTGGAGTAGTCTTTCAGATGCTCTGAGTCTTTAGGACAAGTGAAAAGGAGTGGGAATTTAAGGTCTCAGGGCTGACTCAAGAGAGAGAGATGGGATAAAAAAATTACAAAAAGTGCAAACTTGGTAATAAGCAAAAATGTAAAAACTAAAATAAACCAGACTTACTGTTATTGACTTAGGAGCAATAAAAGTAATAAAACACAGGCAAAGGCCTCCAGATGTCCTTGCTCTTAGACTGGGTAGGATTTCTTCCTAAGGATCAACACCCTAATAATCTTAGAGGCACTCTAAGCCAGAGTCACTCCTTAGAACTGTTCCTAAATGGGTCACATTTTGTAGCTGGTGCTCTTGGATGGAGGCAAAGGAGAACCAGAGAGTTCAGCTTCAGTCTGAACAGATGACAGTCAAAGGAACAAGCACCACTTGATCAGCTGGTCCTGCTTGGACAATCACATTTCTTTTAATTTGAAATACTGGAGGAAAAAGGAAATGTTAAGCTCAGTTGTTTCCTCCAAGCTCTTATGTTTAAGGCTCTGTTTGCTGTGTTACCTCAGCTACAGGATTCTACAAATTCTGTATGTGCATTCTCTAGGTACATCTAAAACACCTGTAACTTTTCCCAGTGTCTTCATGAGAAAGGCAAAGCAGAGCTGGGTGAAGACAAAGGCACAGGGATTGTGAACCAGGGCAGAGAATGATCCAGACAGGTTATTCTGCTATACAGTCACTGCAGGATACAAATGAATAACGTAGGCAAGATTCATCATATGTTGGCAGTAGGAAAAATAAGAGGACTCCCATGTGTAGCTCGGTTCCCCTGTTATTCTGTATACTCTGCAGTGATGGAAAGAGCAAATTAGAATTCCACTCTGAGGCAGAAACGTTGGCAATTTGTGCAGAACTCTCTGCAGGAGCTAAATGGAGCCATTAACTGAGAAAGGACTGCCTTGATGAGGACAACAGAAACATCAAGATTAATTTGCAGCAGAGAACCCTTGAGAAAGAATCAAAGAAACTGCAGCAATGGGGGATGAGTCCAGAAGAGAGAAGGGGAATGTGGCAGACAGATCTGAGAAGGTGCAGTCTGCAGAGGTTCCTTCTTCACCTCTCCTGACAAAGAGTGAAGATCTTCAAAGATGCTGAATCTGCTGTAAACATCCTCACCCAGGCAGACCTGCCCTGATCCAGGTGAGCCATAATTTGTGGTTTATTGCTGGCAAGCTTTTGGTATAGCTACAGTTCACTGCTGCACTGCCTGATGTCCCTGACCAGAGGCTGCAGTGTCCAGAAGTGACACAGAGCACTGCACACAAGACAAATGGGAGCAGTGCTGGGGCTCCATCTCCAGAGCCACGAGAGATCAAAATCCTGCAGGAGACACACCTTGACTGGCTGGAGCTTCCTGGGGAGGCTGTGCAAAGGCAGGAGGGTCCTGCCAGGCTGCTGCCACCTGCTCAAGAGCAAGGTGGGAGCTGAGATCAGCTCTGCCTTAGAACCAGGCCACTGCCTGGTGAAAATACCTAAAATACCTCAATACCTTCTATGAGCTTCTCTGAAGTTGTTCAGGAATGCAATTTTGCTGTGACATGGAGCAAACCATATTTGCTTTAGCTGCATACAGTCGGAGGGAAGTGCATTGCTACCAGTAGAATTCGCCGGACTTATTTTTTTATAGGAGCACATTTTCACCACTCATTAGGTACAGCCCTCTTTCCAAGGATATGCACATTTTATCAGCTGGGAAAGACTGTGTAAGGCAGAGAAACATATAGAAAAAGACCAAACTTTCAACTGTCTAGTCCCAGATGACTGATACTGACTGTATGCTGTCACTGAGTCCTTCCACTGTGTTTTTTAGCTCTCAGTATCTAAGCCCTGAATTCCACAACATTATTTCACTTGTTAGTAAAGTTCCACATTCGCATTTAATCTGTTTTCGGCTTGGGTGCACCTTGTTTTTACAGTCTGACGTTCTGTACCAGACTGAGCCATTATGGAAAACACAAGGTCTCTGTCTGAGGGTAAGGAAGAGAATTACAGCTTGCATTCAAATACCAGCAGGTCAAAATGCCTGTGGCACACAATGCCTGAGCTGAGCTGTTTTCCACTGCCAGTTATTTCTGCTGGAAATGCTTCCTGATGCCTGGACTTCCCCAGCACAGCAGTGTGTGCTGGCTGGAAAGGTGGGGAATCACAGAACCATTCGGGCTGGAAAAGGCCTCTAAAGATCAAGTCCAGCCACCAGCTTGGGATCAACACCCCGTTCAGCACTGGAGGGGAAATGCTGAACGTGTTCAGCAGTGCCCTACTTAAAGCTGTGATTTCAAATGGCCTTCACACAACTCTACTGTACAGCTCCAACAGATGGCAAAGGCCATTTAGCTTCACACTTTTCAAAACACAGGGAAAAGCTGTTAGGCTCCCCCTTCAGCTAAAAAACCCTGGCACTGTTACTGGCTTTTGTTTTCACAGAGTTGCAACTTTTATTAGCACTAGTAGTGCTCCAAAGGGACATGCACCATGGAGGCAAATCAGCTATCTGAGGAGTGGATTTGCCTACAAAATCTCAGCATATTAAATATTGTTAGTACAACCACCCCTGGGAAACTCCTCTAGTCAGCTGGGGGAGGGGAAACAAAAATAATCAGTGTAAATAACCATTTATACATCCTCCCATCCCACCTGTGATTTTGTGCTTTCTTGAGGGACTTCTCTGTTTTTCTGTGAAAAGTGGAGGGTGCTACATAACTCTGCAGCATGTTTGGCAATACAGGGATTCTGAACTCCCACAAAAAACATCAGTTACACAGCAAGAAATCCTTACATCCAAAAAAAATTCTAGCTCCAATAAAACTCTTGCTTTGCCACCTCACTCGCTTTCTCCAGGCTTAATATGTAAAAGAGAAGAAAAAAAATTAAACGTATCTCAGTTCAGTTTAACATGGAACACGTTAACCAAAAGTGAAATATTGAAATTCAGTTCCTGCCAAGTGATAAAGCAACTCACATTCTAGAGCATGCTGAAACTGCTGCACTTTGAGGATCTAAAAAATGCCCCTGAAACTTGAGTGAATTTGCAATTTACAGAAATGCCACGGGGTGACCTCCAACAATTGTTTGGACTCGTGTGACACAATCAGGATTTGAATCCTCCAGAGGCAAAAGTCACAGAGCTTTATGTGATTGCCTTGTTCCCACGTAAGTGTGTGAAACTTTTATTTTTTCCCTTTGGAAGGAAAAGGTTGGGCTTTGGAAAAGTCATCCAAGAGCCCAAAGGCTACTTAGCCACAGTCCTTTCATTACAGCTACTGCAGCAGTTCCATCTCTTCCTGCTACTCAGTTATGTAAAAACACTTTCACCCTTTAAAAAGTCTTTGGAAATTCAGTCCAAAAGAATGAAGTGATCAATTCAAGCATAAAAATATCCCCTACGATGGTGGGTTTCCAAATCTAAAAATTTCATTTCATCTCAGAATTCTGGGCCATCCCTTCCTGTCTCTGTTTATTTGGGGTTTACATTTGCATGGCTGATTATCCAGAAAGGATTTTCTGCCTGTATTACTGCCTTGCTGTTTTATAAATGCTTCTATTTATCTCAGTTAGACCGATAGCAAATTCTTCCACAACTACATCAGAACAGTAGTGATTGCTGCATGCACAGGAATACACAAGCACACACCATTCATTGATTTCCATAGTTAATTAAGTCCTTAAAAAAAAAAAAAGATTATGAAAAACAGCACTGTAAGATGCAGATAATCATTACCTTCTTTAATAAGTGAAGGCAAGACTGTCAATTATTTTTTTGCACTTGATCAGTGCATCCCAAGTTCCTCCGTATCCAGCTCATAATCTAGGAATCCCAGGAAAAATCTGCATTCTAGATAATTAATCCAGTTTCCAGTTGCGAAATCACACCCAGAATTCTCAAATAAAACATCCAATATCTAGAACTCCTAGCACACAGATAATAAACCCTCGTCTGATAGGCACTGAGAAAAAAGCTCTAGAGGTTTTCTGGAGAACTGACTATGGAAGAGCCTGAATGAGCTGCAGCTGCACTGCTGACAGACAAGAGTGGCCCTTCTCCTTCTCTTGTCAGTCCTACAAGCAACACCACACAGGCCAGGTCAGCACAACATCCTGCCTGATCCATCCTGGATATGCCTGCTTTAAAAGCCAACAGAGTCGATGCTCTGTGGTGAATATCCACAGAATAGTTTGGGTTTGGAAGGACCCTAAAAGGCCACCTAGTCCAACCCCCTGCAAGGAGAAGGGACAACTGCCACGAGATCAAGTAGCTCACAGCCCTGCCCAACCTGACCTTTGAAGTTTCCAGGGATGGGGAATCCACCACCTCTCTGGGCAGCCTGTGCCAGAGTTTCCCCACCCTCACTGTGAACGTTTTCTTCCTTATATCTGATCTGAATCTGCCCACTTTCCATTTTAATTCCCTACCCCTTGTCCCTGTTTTGCCCTTGCAAACAGCACCTCTTCAGCTCCCTTACAGGCCCCCTTTAGGTACAGCAGTTCAGAGCACTGGAGTTACAGGGGGACAGCTCCAGAGTGGGCCGTGGGTACAGATAAACTACACTCTCATGATGTAGACCACTCATCATACTGAGCCCTCAAATCCTGCCCGGGCAGAAATCCCTCTGAAACCAATGAATAAAGCCAATATTAATGGACCAATTCTCTTTGCAGGCTGGAAGGACTTAGTGTTCACAGTAAGACTAGTGAAGATTTAGTTGTAGTGCCCTCTGTCTTAAAAGCAAGATGTTGAAACAAGTTAAAATAAACAATAATTTAATAAAAGGTTCCAGACACACTCCCGACCTTGGGCATATTTCCTTGTCTTTTTCTTTCCTGGGATCTAGGTAATGAACCAGCCTGTTATTTGTGAATTTGGCTAGTAGATATGGGTCCACAGCTAACAAATCTGATGATATTTTTTTTCAGAAGGCATCAGTCATCATTTCTTGACAAAACTGGTGGTAGGGCTCAAGCAGTGCACCCACAGACAGAGGCACTCAAAATCCTAAGTGGTTTAGAAATGTCCCAGTAGTTTAGCTCTTGATCTTATAGCTCTGGGACAAAAGATTGAAGATTAAAGACAAGAAAGGTCTCTGTGGTGATTAGACAGCAGCAATTAGGATACAGTCTAAAGAAGAGCAAAAGAAGGAAGAGAAGTGAAAAGGCAACAGAAAGACAGGGCTATTTAAAAGGTCCTTCCCACACAGGAGCACTGGGCAGAGGGTCTCTATTAACACCTCCCATTACCAACCCAAAAAAGCTCATTTTTAACAGAGAGTTTCTTTTTTATATAGAGGAAGAGGGCTGAGAAGTCCAAAGTTGAGTTCTGAAGGGCTCATAAAGACTTCATTTCACACAACAAGTGTGTTGAACAAATGTTCAGCAGCAGGTTTTCGTGGCAGGTGCCAATGAGTAAGTCACTGCTGTTACTCACTTTCAAGTCAGTGGTGCAGCAACCATTACAGTTGCATGTGAAGTTGTTAACGAGGAAAAGGAAGGCAGATCGAGGTCAGCATTTATGCAAATTAAATGTGGAGACTGCTTTTGCAGTGCATTGATGCTGTGGCCCTTCAGTGCTCTGAACTATGGCCCCTCTCCCCTTACCCACCACTGTTACAGCAGATGGAGGTGAAATAACCTCTGCAATCACAGCCATGGGTTGCTCATACTTGCGTGCTTATTCTCTGTAAATTTTTCACATCCATGCAAACCCCTGCCAAAAAGATGATTAAAAAACCCTCAACCCCACAACAATAAAAGCCCAGCATTTTCTTGGAGGGGCGGAGGTGGATGGGGAATAAACACCCTGGAAACATGTAGACAGATATATTCTTAGAATCAGATCATTCTCTTTTGTGGAAAGCCTTACTAATTCAAGCTTAAGTGCTGCAAGAATAAAGGGTTAGAAGGAAAAACACAGCTGGTGAAAATTGGGGGTTGCAGCTCTGCGTTTAATGTCTTCCACTTTGTGGCAATATCTCTGAATTCCTCACGTCTTCCTCATTGGCTGCAACAGGCTGGAGGAGGGGGGTGAGAAAAGCTCACAGAATCTGTCAGTGCTGTCAGCAAAGTAAATTACATCTGTTGTTCAATTTGTTCCATTTTGATTTCACGATGGGAACTGTAAGGGTGACTGTGAGCCCTTGTTTCAAGCTGATTTAGTGATCCTGAGAGTATGATCTCAAAGACTGAGAGGTGGAGGGAAGTTCCAGCACAGCCTGTTTAACCCACTGCATCTATGTGTGTTTCTCTCTGCTGTCCCTGGGGATGAGATGCTCCTGAGGGTTTGCCCTGATTCAATCTCACTGCACTGCTTTACACTATTAACTCATTTTCTTGCCTAGGGGCTGGGCAAGACTAACAAAGACTTTTTTTAGACCTGAGGGAGTCAACTTACTACGTGCCAGTTTGGACATCTCTTCCAGGGACAGGTTAGTGCCCTGGATGTCATCCAGGCTTGGCCTTAGTCCATCTATAATAATACCACACTCTTTAGTTTACACTTAGAGCCTTGAGGTAAATTGTTCCTGGAGGCACTGCACGTTATTTTCAGAGACTCCACCAAGTATTCTGAAGTGTTGTCCAAATGACATGGGTCACAGCCGAGACTCCAAAAGTGATGGCAGGCTCAGGGGTGCTCATTATTAATAATCTTCAAGCAGATCAAGCAGGATTACTCAAGTCCTAGAACTCAAGCTGTAAGGGGCAAGCAGAACAACCCAGGACCAGGTTCTCCACTACCCAGCAACGTGAACAGCCCAACACAACAACCTATGGCTGTGTTTTGCAATTTCTCTGTGCTTTGTTTTCACTGATATGTACCATTGCTTAGATGCAGGGCAGTGGAGAGACCAGGCATCCAAACCTGAGGCTGCAGTGGATGGATTTGCATGCAGTGTCACAGGTCTCCAGCTGCAGAGAGCTAATTTCACACAGAAATGAAAACCTTCCCAGAGACAGGGCACTGGCTGAATTGTATTTAACTCAGAAACAAAGCTTCCCCTGAAGGACGGTAACAAACCGATTAAAAATAATTAAAAAGAAGATCCATTAGGGAAGGTTGAAAGAACTGAATCTCCTCAGATTAGAAAAAGATTAAGTGAAGACAAACAATGCCTACAAATATTTAAACACTACGTTATAAACTGCTCAGAGATTAATTTTCCTCCTTAGTCAACAAGACAATACAAAACAATGGACTGCAGCAGAGACTGATTACAAAATACAAAATGATTCAATTTGCAACATTTGGAGATTTTCATCTGCTGCTGGAAGTTTCCAAGACGGATGGGTCTTCAGGAGTGGGCCTTGGTGCCTGCACCAAGCGAGCTGCTAATGCTGCCTGATCACACACTGGGGAGAGCTTTGAGAGTGATAACCTCAAATCCTCAAATAACAATAACCTCAAATCCGGACGGTAACCTTAGGAAAAGTTCTGTAGGAAAAGTTATAACATGACACATCACAAAAGGTGCCTGTCTGCTCAATGCTGCTGTGGGCTGAGTGCCCATGAGACAAAGGTGCCTGGCACGGACAAAATAAACCTGTAGGACTGAGGGAGTACAGGAGATGTGTTTGTACAAGCACTTAATGCTCCCTTCAACAAGGATCAGTTCCTCAGTGAAGAGTCAACAAGGCTGTTTTGCACAGATTTTTATCCTGTCCAATATAGTTATTTCACATTAAAAATTTGGCTCTTTTTAAGTAATTATCCTACCTTCCATGATAGCAGTGTCAAACTGCTTTCCCTAACATTTTTCTTTCCCATTTCAAAAGAAACCAATCTACTCACAAGTCTTATCTGCTAAGAGAGAGAGAGAGAGGAGATTGGAAAATGTATTGATCTTAGTGATGCCAAGTCCTTCTAGGGAATAAAAGGTTGTTGCTTTCCTGTCTCTGATGATCTTTTTGTCAGGATGTGGATCACAGGCTGGGAAATAGTACTCCATGAGAGAGGAGACAGGCTTCCCTACACAGGTGGAAAGCCTGCACTGGGAAGCAAGAAGAAGGAAGCAGGAAACTGAAGTTAAAACCTGAAGAGGTATTAAGTGGATTAGGAGTCCAGGGCTTGTGGAAGGCCACACAGCTTTCTAACTTTCAAACATGCAGCTTGAACCTTGCAAACTTGTGGCACAGGACAGACATTTGGGCTCATGAAATGACCACCATATACTTCAGGGCAACGTGCTGAGATGTGCCAAGCTCCCTCCATTCCTGCTCAGAGGAATGCAGAGATCTAAAACAGAAGTTGGGTTGCTTTGTTTTTAGAAAATAAGAAGATATAATTGAGAAGCACTCATAGAAAAGTTCAAAGCAAGAGAATTGCTCCATTGTCTCGACACTTCCAGCCAAGTAATTCAGCCCAGAGCTTTATCTGTTGTTCTGCTGAGTTTTAGGTCAGGCACACATTCTCAGATTTAAGAAGGGAGCAAAGACAACTCTCTGCATCCACATGGATGTCCTTGGAAGGCTAATCTCAACAGATACCAAGGCCCTGATAAGGCATCTGCAAGTCCTCACGGTGTGCTGTGGCTGCATGTGAGAAATCTCAACAGCATGATTGAGATTTGGCAAAATAAAAAGTGAGATCCTGACCTTTTGAAATTAATGAGAGTTTTGCCATTGACCCCAGCAGGACCCCAGATTCAAAGCTTGTTATCTACCCTGAATTGCAGAGGAGCTAAGAACTTGACAGTCTGCTTGAGCTTTGAATGCCCAGCACTTTTAAATATTAGCCCATTATCTTACATTGTTAAGTTTAATGAATGGTCTCTGAAAACCATCATATAAAATTTTTGACTGCAAAACTGTCCCATTTACAGCCAAAATGTTTTTGTTGTTTCTTAATCTGTACTTTCAGTGAAAAATGGACAAAAACCTCTGTATTTTTAATTTAAATAACTCCAGATTTAATTCCTTATAAAGCAAAATTTAATTTTTGTGACCTCACTGTGGTTTCAGGAGACCTTTCAGAGCTGAGAAGAGAATATCCTCCTATCTCTGCACCCTGTGGGGATGCAGCTCCCAATGGGTATGACAAGTCCACTCTTCCTCAGCCAAAAAAGGCAAAGACCAGGGAATAAAGTTATGTATGAGTCAGTCTGCAGTAAGGGAACAGTGCCTCACAGTAAGTTTAAGAGAGATATTTGTATCCTACCTCACTTACTAAAATTCTTCCTCCAGCTACTGAAATGTGTTCTGTTTTCTATTCTTCACTATCCAGAGTACTCCTCCTTTTGATCTGGCTGAATTAATGTGGAATGCCCTTGCCAGGGACCTTAAACCTGACTGTACAAACCTCAACAGATGTGGCTGGAAATGACACGACATGGCAGTGTGAGTGTTCAGGGACTGTTTCCACATATAAACACGAAAGCAGAAGTGTTTCCCCTCAGTGTGCCCAAGCAAGCCCTGCCCCCAGCATGGCACCTCTGCAGAAGGAAACTCCTCAGACACCTCCTTTTCCCAAATGGCAAACACTGATCAGAGCTGAATTCTGTCAGCGCAGCACAAAGAGGCAAAAGTCATATGGGACAACAATATCCTTAGGATTGCTCCCAGCAGCTTAACCAAGGGTTTCTGCCAGCTCAGGTGTTCAGGTTGTTACTCAAACTTTGTATTTCATGATCTTTAAACACAGGTGATACTTTTTTTTTTTAATTTATGAAATAAATTTCCTCCTTCTCAATTACTGTCTTTATGTTTTTCTGCAGTGCTAACTCTTATCTTTTGTAGTGTTGTCTGGGAATAACTGGGAGCTGATGGTAACAAATATTTCTGCTCTTCTCAAAGCAAGCATTCTAACGATGCCATAATCTAAAAGGCTCACTTATATGCATGCCCCTGAAAATAATGACCATCAATCTGTATTAATTTGAGGTCTAAGTTCAGCATTCTGTCTCTAAAGAAAAAAGGATAACAGCTCAGGAAATCAGTGGAAAAAAAAAACCAACAAAACAAAAGGTTGGTTGGTTTGACAGTCTGCTTGAGCTTTGAATGCCCAGCACTTTTAAATATTAGCCCATTATCTTACATTGTTAAGTTATCAAACAAAAGCCCACAACTAAAATGCAGTTTGCTGCAGGGACACCATAAAATCAGACTGTCTGCTGCAGTCATGGCAGAAAATCTTTTGGAAGTGAGTATATGCTTTTGGCTGCTGTTATTAGATAACTGATAATGAGTTAAACACGATTCATATCAAGTCATGAAAGTGACACATGGGCACAAAAGGGTGGGAATTGGAAGGGTCTTTCATAGCACCTGTCTTTGGAGGAACTGATGATAACTTGTGGAGAGGTTTCACAATTCTGAATGGTGTACAGGGCCAAAACTATTTTCGTTTCTTCTGATGTTATTTACTCTCTCCCATTTCCCCTGTAAATAAATCCTCTCAGTCACACACAGCATGGAGAAATGGGAGCTAAATGTGGTAAAAAGGTATATTATATGTACCCATAGTTCAACTGTGGAGCAGTTTTGCCCAGTTTCTCATCTGACTTTAACTTCTGCTCTTCATTATTTTACTGATTTATACCCTCTTTTCTAATAATGGCATTTTTTTTTCTCTGACAGCCAGGCTCCCCTTGTGGTTAGGTCTCTGCCCTTTATCTCAGGCATTAAAAGGAAGCTATAGTCACTATTCTAATCTAAGCTTAAAAAGATAAAGAGACAACTTCTAGAGACAACTTCTAGCTGTTCCACACAGAGACCATGCTTTGCAGATGAGCTAAACCTTCAAAGGGAAATGGTGCAAACTCTAAACCACTGCTGGGTAGGAGGCAGCTCCAGGCTCATGTTTGAGAAGCCTGTTGACTAACAGTGCAAGCTGCCTCAGTGCAGATTATCCTTTTGTGTGCTTTGAGCCTTCTCGAGTCCATCTGCATCCTGCATTTTAACACATCCTGCCCTCTGGAGAGGCAGGTTGTCATGGCATGCCAGACTTTCGAGTTGGTGAGGGTCTGGGTTAGTCTTACCCAGACTGACCCAGGACTGTGCTGTGTGTGAATGAAAGGTCATAACACACTGCTGCAAAAGCTGAAGGCCAGAGCTGCATGCAGAAAAACATTTATCTATGATTCGCTGGTGAGAGCTAAACCTGATATTAGCTTCTATAGCATAATTGTATTGCAATGAATTTCCCAATACATCAGAAATTCAAAGGTACAAACTAAAGCTGCTGAAATGCCCAGAATTAGGCTACAGGACAAGGTGAGACTCCATTTATATTCCAGGTAAAATCATATTTTGGCTCAACATGAGAGCATGATTGATACCAGTATCAGAGCTAACAGCATTAGAATAAATTCTTCTATGACAAAAGTCATAATCAGGAGTGCTGCTGGAATTTGTGAGGCCTTTCTTATAAAACCTACAAGCTGATCAGTGTAGTGCCTTTGTAACACAAATGCCATGGGTTGTCTTGTCACAAATTCTTCTACATCAGCGATCTGGAGATGTATGAGGTGTTTCACTCCTGCAGAGAGGGTCTTTCAGTGAATTTCTGCTCAACCAAGGTACATTTCAGGTCTTTCAATGACTTTCTGCTCAACCAAAGGTACGTTGCAAACCTTCAAATCAATAACCAATCCGCCACCACTCGAAATTAAAATGTCAACGGAAAGTCAACATTTACATTTGCTTTCATTGCCCCAGATAATCCCTCCATTTTACCCCGCAGTAAGCTGAGTCAGTTCAAGCTCCATGCCAGCAACCATGCCTTCGACTCTGGAGGACAAGCAGGAAAGCCAAAGCCCCCAGGTTCCAACGCAGCCGTGAGCAGGAGCGACCCTCAGCCCGTCATTTTCGGATACGTACCCAGTACAGCACGTCCGTCCAGCCCTCCATGGTGATGCACTGGAACACCGTCAGCATGGCGAAAGCAAAGTTGTCAAAGTTGGTGATGCCGTGCTTGGGCCCCTCCCAGCCCGCCTTGCACTCGGTGCCGTTCTGGCACTGCCTCCCGTGGGCGGACTGCGGGGCGCACGGGGACGGGTCATCCTCCGCAGGTGTGTCTTGGAGAGAAGGGGGAGAAAACAGCTGAAGGACGCACTGATAAGCAAGCCAAGGATGTCAGATTCTAACAAACGTGTTTCGCAGCGAGTCTGACGGATTTCTCAGGGATGCACGGGCAACCGCTCGCGGTCGCGCTCCGCTTTCTTTTCGCCAAAAAACAATAGCCAAGCCGTCAGATTTTATAGTCAAAGCTGAGATGCACTCTTTTCCCCCCTTCCTGCGAGGAAGAATTCAAGCCTTTCAACACGACAGGGAGCAGTAGATGAAGCCTATCATGTCCCATTAGGCTGCGTGTCACGGGCAGCGTTCTCCTACCGCAGTCACCGGGCTAATCCCGGAGGCAGCTGCGGCCGGCGCTGCTGGAGGAGCCCGAGCCCTGCAGCAGACAGGCTCCAGTGCCCTGGGGACAGGCTCATGTGGCACTGGGCCACTGCTGAATTACAGCAGAGAGTGTCTGCAGCCCTGCTCTGCTGGCATTTGGATGATGGGTGGCATTTTATCACCAGCCCAGAGACTCTAAGGCTGCCGCTTGCTTATCCACGCCTTATTCTGTACAGGTGTTTTCAAAGACCTGGCAGCCTATACAGCAAAGCAAACTAAGTGCTTTGGTATATAAAGAATCCTCCAGAAAACATTTTTGCAAGCACAAAGTGTTCTGCAATGTGATTTTTTTTTAAATGTACAGATTTCAGATCTTCGTGCCACGTTTTTAACAGATGCAGGTAAGTATGTATGTGTAGGGGAGTGGGTAATAATGTTTGTTTCTCGTCTTATTGTATGGTAAACAATGTAATTTTCCAAAACTGTGATCACATTCTGATCATGAAAGAATGCCAGAAACAGTACTATCAGAATTAGATGCTGTAATGTAAATACTTCCAGACAGAATGGAGAAAAATACACCCACTTCAAAGATGCAAACCAGAGTGACAGTTCATTATAGTTCTAGCAACATTTCCAGAAAACGAAATCTGCCAGCATTATAAACGCAGAAAATGCAGAACTTCTGAAACAATTTTCTGCTTGTACACTATTTTCTTATGAGCTGAACTGGGTTCTAGGCATTAATACTCTCTACCACATGAAAAATAGCTGCTGTTCAAGATCAATAAATCAAACTAAAATGAACAGATGGTTAGATGAGTGGCAGTGCAATTGAATTATTTTGAAATGTGAGTATTTCTTTCTGCAAATAATTTGAAATAAATAAATTTCCTGATGGATTCGATGTAAAAAAGTTTCTTCGTATTACTGTAATCTTGTTTTCTTTCTGGCTGCACTTCTAACCAATGCGACTAAATAAAAAAGGTACTGCCCAGAATTATATATTCCTTTACAATGATACTGGTTTAAAGCAAAGATGCATTCGTGTATGAGATTAATAATAAAATATATGAGTTGCTCTTTTCTGTGACACCATCTCCTGTGTATGTGCATGAGATTAATAATAAAATAGATGAGCTGCTCCTTTCTGTGACACCGTGTCCTGTGCAGCTCAGTCTGAAATTGTGAAACCCCTGAGGAGCAGCCACCCATCTCCTGTGGCAGCAGAAATGCTCTGTTACACGTGGGAAAAGCCTCCCTCTGAAATTGTCTGTCTGTTTGTTGTGTTCCCCTTACCTATCAGTCCCCCTTGCACATGGTAGCAGGTCTTATGCATCTTCCCCATGAATAACTCCAGCCCAATGATGGCATAGATGATAATGACAAACAGCACCAGCAGGGCAATATGCAACAAAGGGACCATGGCCTTGATAATTGAATTTAAAACCACCTGGAGACCTGCAGAGAGAACAGAAGGAAGCACTTATCAGCAAGAGAACAAAATTCAGAGTGGCTATAAATTGCACAGTAATGTTTGGGTTTTATTTTGTTCCCTCTCACCTGACCTCATTATCTTGATGATGCCAACATGTACACTTACAGATTACCTCTCTCCAGAAGATCCCCAGCATTTCAAAAATTTACCACTGCTTCCCAGATCACAGACCAAAGTGGAACAGGTATTACCTCACCTGTCACCAAAACACCCCCGCCCTGAGGAGGGAACGTAGCAGCTAGTTTGCTTGTTCTTGGAAAACATGCCTAAGGTGCTGCACACGTGGCATTGAGGAGAGGTAAAGCTTGGGAAAAACAAAGAACAACCAGGCCTGAAGAGGGACAGGAACCATTTTACACACGAGGGCAAATGCTGGGGTGCACAGAGCTGCACTGCAGAGCACGGGGAGAGGGGCAAACTGAAGCCATGCCCCTACTCTGATGCTTCCACAAGTCAAGCCAGCCCCAGGCAGAGCCTGAGATGCCCAAGAACCACCAAACCCATACTGAGTGAGGGCTCCCAGCCCTCTCAGGATCTCCACACCCACCTCATCTCACTTCAGCCTCAGCAGAGCGAGAGTCAGAACCAGCAGTGCTGGCTTTGTCCCAACATTTATGGATCACCTTTTAACAGAGGTTGCCCAGAAATGGATCTGAGCAAAAATGGATCCAAGCAAAATATCATTACAGGATTGCTAAGGTATGAGACTGTTGAAAGCCCTAGTCATGAGCAAGCCAAACATTCCCAGAACTTCCCAGGGAAGGAGACTTGCAGCCAAGTTTTCTAAATCTCTAAGCAGCTGTACCCTCAGATGCACTTGACTCGAGCTGCAGATTCATGTGCCTCCCTCTGTCTCCTTCCCTCATTTTGTAAAACCAGAATAACAAAGCCAGCCTCATAAGCCTTTAGCAAGGATTTGCATTTACAAAGATCTTAAAGTTATCACTTTGAGTAGGAATAATGGCAATCACTGTCACTGGCAAGTTATTAATGATGGAAGCGTTGAGAGACCTCTAGAAATCTATAGTCTACAAATAGCCAGATCAGAACAATTACAAGCTCATGATTTTGCAATGACTGAGAGCCAGAAGTCATTAATGTCTCCTGCAAACGCTGTCATCTCCTCAGAGAAGTTGGTATTAGCTGTGATTTTTGAAAAAAGTGATTCATGAGTTGTAAATGTCTGTTATACATCTGCCAAGAGAGCTTGTGATAACTAATAATTTTTAAAATCTATCATCTAAGATCTTAGACTTGCTTTCTTTTTTCTTTTTTTTTTTATTTAAAAAAAAATAATTTAAATACCTTCTAATGAGGATGACACATCTCTTGAGGAGCACTTTCCCTTGTAGGCAATCCACTTGTCAGCTCTCAGCTGAGGCTGAGACTGCCTCTGCTCCACAGCCACGATGGAGCACAGCAGAAGCCACCAAATGTGGCACCAGCTGCCCGGCCAGCAGCATCCCTCACTGCCTGCCAGCAAACACTGGCTGGATTCTGACATCCCTCAGATGTCAGAGCACTTTTTCAGGTGTCTGCAGGCACTTCAGTTATCTGTTATCAGTTATCTATCCAAAGGATATGCTGCTATCCAAAGGCAGAGCCATGAAACATTCTGGCTTTCACAGACACTCCAACATGAGCTACATTACTGACAGCATCTAAACATCCTGGACTGGCCCACTCTGCTTGCTCAGTTGCCTCTGGGTGCTTTTCTTGATAAGCAACATCTCTGGGGAAAAAAGAATTTGCTGTGCTTACATCATCCTTCAGTCTACTGATTCTAAATAAGCACAGAAAACCAAGTGCAGTCAACGCCAGCGTTGCTCCAACTCTTTACATCAGTCAGGAATGTTACATTCCCCAGGAAATTAAAGCAGTGTCTCACCTGCTCCCAAACAAGGTACAACAGTTAACAACAAGAAAGTTAAAAGGCTACAGATGGCTGCAAATCTGAAAAAAAACCACCAAAAACCCACAAACTTTGCAGATTGAAATGTTTGTTGCTTCAAATAAATCTTTACCAAAGCAAATAAAGGCCTCCCTTTTCAGTGACTTTAGGAGACTTGTTGATCCAAAATGTAGCCAAGCTTATGAGGTTAAGAGTTCTGGTACCAGGTTTTATGTAATTTACCCTTAATTAATTATTATTGTTAATTAATTTTAACATTCATTGTAGGTTATACCCAGTACACTTGAGAGGGTACTGAGGACAGACAAAAAGATGAGCAAAAAAGCTCTCTCATTTTAAAAACAGCTTCATTAACACCCACGACATGAAAGTGCTTCAGCCTACTGGAGATGTCCAGAGAAGATAATACCTGCACAAAGCAGTGCCCTTTGTGCTAACAAAGCAGTGCTTGTGGAAACAAAGGTTTGCACCACAAACCTGAGATGGTGTTTGGATGGTCAAAGGGAACATGTGCCACCAGAAGATGCACAGGACCCTCAGCCAGCTTAATTAGAGAAAAGCTTCTTGTGGATAACAAGCCAGCTTTGAAGAGGACACGAGGTGCTGGATGCTTTTAGCATGAATTGATGTGTGTGCTGTGCAATATCCCTTTAGGGCAGCCTGGTTTTAGCTCCAGATGACTCCAATAATTAGCAAAGTTAAATACCTTACCATCAGAGTATTCAGGGAGTTTCTGAAAGTGAAAAAAACCCACACTAACCACGAGGCAACTTCACAAATGCCCTCGGGGGGTGAAGTGGGTGCCACCTGCAGAAAGGCAAGGAGGGATGCACGCTCATCACCAGGCTGCCCACACTGCTGCCCTGCCTATTGCTGCAACACAGCTGCTGCAAACTGCAAACTGCAACCTGCAACCTGCAAATTGCAACCTGCAACCTGCAACCTGCAACCTGCAAACTGCAACCTGCAACCTGCAAATTGCAAACTGCAAACTGCAAACTGCAACCTGCAACCTGCAACCTGCAACCTGCAACCTGCAAATTGCAAACTGCAAATTGCAAACTGCAAACTGCAAAGGGCTTTGTCCTGCCAGGCACACACAGGGAGCTGCTGCAAGGAGCGGCAGGAGGAGCCCTGCCCAGACACCCGTGGTCCTGGCAGAGGGCAGAGCAGGGAGAGAGGGTGAGGAGGGACTGGAGGACAGGGGAAGAGTTGTGGCTATCTGGACCAGAGTCACTTTTTTATTAAAAACCTCACACGCTTCCAAACACATCAAATCTGTGTTCTGAAACCCCAGAGGTGCAGATGGATTCCTGACCAGAGTGAATCAAGGTGAGCCACCCCCTCGCAGGCAGTCACAAAGGATTTTCTCACCAGTGGTGAGAATTCTACACGCTTCTATGGGCTCTTTCTCTGTGCAGAGGAAGAAAAGGGAGTTCAGCTCATAAAAGATTATATTAAATGATAAATACATCATAAATGATTTCTCTGTCCCAACTGATGTATGCCCTTAGTCTTGGCATGGTGCAGTACACAGGCATCACCCCCCACAGGTGTTCACACCATTGCATACCTTTGGCACTTTTTTCTCACTCGTGGAGGTCAGGCTTGCACTCCTAGCAAGGAGCTGATAATTGTAATTAAACCAGAGGACCTGGTGACCTGATCAGACTGCAGAGCTGGCCTCTGGATTTAAAGGAGGGGATGCCAAGAACTGCTTTTTACAGCAGGGCCGGGTTTTTACAGTGCTGTTTGCAGAGGCTGGCAATGTCAGCTCTGGCCAACCATAAACACGGGGTCTTGAACTAAAATCCTGAGAAGTAAATATAAAAATAAAGGGTTTTCAAATATTTGGCATTCTACATCTACTTGTTTGTGTGCTTGACTCTCTCCAGACATCTGTTTAGGTGCAGCATCTGCCCTGAGGAGCTCACTCCAGGCTGGACACAGGGAATTGCACAGGGATTAGGGAAAGTGCAGCGAAAGGGATTGTTTGCACTGTTTCAGCCCACACTTTTCATCTGTTAATAATTGAAGATCTTAAACAACCCTTCGTATTTATTTTAAAAGCACTTCAGTTTACCTTTAAAAAAACCCTCTTGGCTGTGCTCTGTTGGCTGACACTGATTCCATAAATGTTTCAGCAAGCAAAACACGTTAATGCCATTCCCTGGGCTCACAGAATTTAGCATTTATTTACACTGATGAAACGTTTTAAATATTTATTACACGGGAAAAAACATTACTTTTTATACCAGGTCAAGCCCTTTTTAGCCTCTGGAGGACTGCATTAACCAGAAAGTTTAGAAAAAAACTGGGAAGAAGAGGGACTACGGAAGAACAGAGGAAAAAAAGCTTATATTAAATAACATTGATCTTTGCCAAAGCTATGGGAAATGCACTTTCAGGGCTGCTGCAGGTGTTTCAGAGCTATTACATGATGCTGTGTTTTCCTCTCAGGAAGATGATGAGAGGGGCTGGCTGCTGTCTCATCCATTCAGGCAGTTATTGAGAAAAGCACTGTATCTTTGAGCATGTAAGTGTCTGCACCTAAAGCAATGGGATTACCTACACATCCCCTCGTGTGCTTACAAGCTTTTTTGGATTTCAACCAATGTTTAGCAAGATGGCACAAGAAAAAGACCCAGCTGCTAAAATGCACTTGGCATTGTTGCATTGTGGAACGTGTCCAAGGAAATTAATGGTAGGTCTGCTAATGCAGAATTCCTTTCAAGAAAGACATGCCTATAAAAAGTGAGACAATTCTTAGAAACACCCAGCTTGCCTTTTTTTTTTTTTTTTTTCCAAGGCTGTGAACTTTACCAGACCCCAAAAAAATCTTCTTTCTGAGACTGATTCTGCCAGGTTTATTTCTCACAAAGGCAATATCTCTTCTTTGTTGCACAGTGGTGTTCATAAATTCCCAATTAATTAATGCATGAGTGGCAATTACCTCACATTTTCCAGCCTTTGGTTTCCTGTCCTTTTGTCCCCCTCATGCTTCCTGCCCTTTTTTCTCTCCTTTTCCACCTCACATTTTTCGCTTCACATTTCCCACCATTTTTTCTCTCACTTTTTCTGCCCTTTCCCTCTCTCTTTAAATACTTCAAATGTTGGGAAAAGGAGGATTTCCTGAGTTTAAACCCTTAAAACCAAGGGAAAACAGGGATTCCCTTGCAATTTAAGCTTTAAGATGATGAAAATGGGGGATTTTCCCTCAACTCCAACCAATAAAATGGCATCAGAAAGGTCATCCCCTTCCATTTAAACTAGAAAACAACAATTCCTCTGCAGCTGATACCTTTAAATCATGGGAAAAGTTGGGTTTCCTCCAATTGCTACCCTTAAAATCACAGGTGAAGGGGGATCCCCTCCAATTTAAACACATAAATAAATAATCCCCTCCTCACCCTCACTGAGCACAACTGGGGCTGTGATTTCTCAACTTCCCAAAGGCTTTTTAATCTCATCCTGACCATCAACACGAGAATTTATTTTATTTGCAAGGACACCCAGTAATTAGGAGCCCTGCTCTTGAAGCAGTCAATGCACTTTTGGAGCTATTTGGACATTAGAAGTGCCGTGGCAATTATCAGGAGCTAGCAGATTTTATCAAAGTGACACCACANTAGCAGCTTTTATCAAAGTGACACCACACCATGGCACTCCTCAGGCAGTGTGTTTGGACACTCAAACACTGCATCGTCCAGTTTTAGCCATCCCTTCACCTGAACCCATTTTCTGGGCTCAGATTTCTGCCTGCTGCCTGCTTTGGAAGTGACTGGGCTCTGCAGGCAAGGCTTAAAATATTCTGAAGACGTTGGTCTCAGAACTAACATTCAGACCTTGCCAAGCAGAGTCCTCTCTCACAATTTCTCTTCAATTTTGCATCAAACTTGGTTTGCTGGACAGGGCAGTTTCCTGGTCCCATCGTTTGAATAATCCAGATCTTCAGAGGAAGCACATCCTGAGTCTACTCTTCCACTGGTTTTGCAGGGATGTATTTTGCCTCCACCACGGGGTTGCCTGAACCAGGAGTTTAATAAATCCTGATAATTGTGCCTGTTCATACTCCTGGTCCAGGAGCATGAGCAGGCACAGTCTCCTATAAATGACTTCCTGGAATAAAAGGGAAAGGAGAGGACCATCCCTCCTCTGCCTTCCAATGCACACAAAAATATGTATTTTCATACTTCAGCCAGTGCCAGGGGTGTGAGAGGCAATTCTTTTCCTGCTAATACAGTTCAGAAGAAAACTACCACTTTGTGCAAGCAAGGAGGAAGCAGGGCAGGGAGGATTTGTGACTCAGCACAAACCTGAGTCAGATCACTTCTGGGAACCACTCTTAAATGTAGAGTTGATGCACCATCCCCAGCCACGAGCAAGGTCTACCCACAAATCACATTTATTTCTGACAATGCACCAAGAGACTGCCACGACAGTTCTCTGTCCAAAGCACAAGCAATATAAGCAGTAATATTCCCCAAAGTGGATGTTTATCGCTTAATAAATGTAGACATTGGCTAAGAAAATTGAAAAATATTAAATATTCATCAATATGAAAGGTTTTATAGCAATTTCAAAGGAAGCCTGGAAAACAACAGACAGTTTTAGCACAAAAAGGTCCACAGTCATGGCAAGATACTTTAGGAAAGTACATCTACAATGATTTGTGAGAAAAAAAAACATTGAGGGCTTTCTTCACCAGTGTTGCAAAGGGAAATCTCATCACACAGTTCATTTAAGGACAGCTGTACAACAGCAATTTGGGGAGGTAGTCTTTTTCTGTCTTGCTGGATTCTCAAAATATTAGTGGCAGATTGCTAGATAAAGTAATTCTGTGGGTGTAGCCCAGCATTCTTGGGGCTGCAGATGTCATTTCTATTTCAAGAATAACAGGGAAGGTCTTGGAATAGTAAGGAAAGACACAACACAGGACAGAAAACTGGCTGATGTGAAAAGAAATAGGAGAGAACATTTTCAAGCTGCAGGGTGGCTACTTTGGAGCAGGCAGTGCCATTTAAACATATACAAGCACTCAAGCTAGAACCATGTGCTGTAAAAAAATCAGAAAACAGAAAGTTTTGGCATCTGCTCACAATGTTCTCATTCCTGCATTTTCAAACCACGTCTTCATTGACTTCTTAAACCAAACCAGTCACACACAAAGGGGGATGTGGATGTGAGCACAATTGTTCTGCACTTGCCAAGTCTTGCAATACCACCCTTGCCTCATCCTTTGAGACGAGAAAGGATCAGCAGAGAAAAGCCAAAAGCCACGACAAAACCCAGCTCTTCTTTCTGGATTCCTTTTTGGGAAGCAGTTCAGCTGGAGCATCCTCTGCCTGCCAGGGTGACCCAGCTCAGGCAGGCAGCAGAGCTTGTCCTGGGCACGGTGAGCACACAGCCCCAGCTGGATAAAGGAACACGTGGCTTGGGCTCCCTGACTCTCTGCTGGAAGAGATCCCCACTACCACTCACAGAAGCACCCATCTCTCCTCCTCCTGGGGGGCTTTAACTTTTTTGAGTTGAAAAGCATCTTATAAAGATGCTTGGTGATCAAAAAGACTTCCTTCATCTTTCCAATTCCATCCTGCAAGTTCAGCCTCGCTCTCTAACCATTTGATTTTAGCTCAGTTCAGCTGAGTAGGAGATCCAGGCAAGGTCTTCAGACTTTAAATGTAAAAAAATCAAACCCAAAAATGGTGTGGCGTCCCTGCCATGCAGCCACCTGAATATAGAGGAAGAGCATGGAGAGAAAAGCAGCAACCAAGTGCCCACAGAAAATTCCACACTGCAGGAAAAAAGGCCATCTTGATCAAACCAACATCAAGTTCAGTGAGGAAACTCCAAAGCTGTTTTGAACAAAGACCACAGTGTGCTGCCAACAGTCTTACACAGAGTGGGGAGGTTGAGGTCAAGTACTCTCTGCCAGACAGAGACTTGTAAAGATGGATTAAAGTTAAGGCAGGTAAAGGGCTTTCAGGAGCCCTGGCAGTTCCCAGGCCAGCAAGGACCAGCTGTCACTATTTCCCAGGAAATAGCCTTGATTTTCTGCTGACAGGATGATCACGGGCTGAGAAAACCATTCATGGGGTCACTGTAAAGGTTTTATCTATTAAGCACTGTGAAGGATCACAGACAGGAAGAATTTTTCTTGGCTCCTCTTCCTACAGAGCTATCCAAACCCAAAGACAGCCTGGCCCAAAGTTCTCAGTGAAATGACCCATCACATGTCTGTTTTTTAAATTTGTTCATGTGCAAACACAGCTGTGACAGGGAACAATATTTACAGGGGGGAAATGTTGGTCTAGTCCTGTGCCACTGGATTCAGCCAGAAAACCTGTGTAGGAATATGTCAGCATGTTCAGTCTGCTCAGGTGAACATCCAAACAAACCCCAAGCCAGTAGTTAAACAACCTCTGAACTGAGATAATGATGGAAAAACCTTGTTTCAGGATGTCAAATGCTCTCTGTATGCAGAAAAAAAAATCTGTATGCATTTTTCTCTGAAAAATGAATATAGATGTCCTAAAGAAATAGTTTTGCAAACAAGGAGCTTTGAAAACCTGGAAGAGCTAAAGCCTCATGGTAGCAGAAAGGGGCTCAAAGCAATTGGGTCTCAGCCACTGGAGTGGAAGATTAGTGACTTTTGGGTTACAAACACCTTTATAAAACTGTTAAAAATTTCTACAGTTTATTGACAGAACTCCTTGGTAAGTGGACATTAGTCTCCTTTCTGTATTGTAAATAATATAGAGTATTTAACTTGTTTGATGTCCTTCTCCAGAGGCTCTAGCTCATCACTTGTGAACAGGTTTAGAAAAGGCAAAAGCTTAAAAGATAACAAATGTTAACAGGAATTCTGTAAATGCAGAAATCCAGTCAGGGATGATAAGATCACAGTTTTGTAGTATGTAAAGAAAAACATATTGATGAAAGAAATTGATCTTTTTGGAGGCTAAATCCTATTTAAAGCAAATAACAAGTGGCTTACTATGAGCTAACATGAAGTTTGCACTTCTCATGATGGAGGAATTACAACAAAACATTGGATAAAATCTAAAACTTTGTCTTTAGATGACTGTGTAGAAGTACAGCACTGCATATGACAAATAACAGGTTCTACAGCCCTGGAGAGGAAAACTCACCCAAGCTCTCAGCTTGGGGTAGTGATTAATGAGCACAGATGGGACTGAGCTCTGGAGAGACACACAGTGACATTTCCACATCACTGCCAGGGAGGAGAATTCTAGGAATCCCACAGCAGAAAGATAGATACCTGATTAATTACCTGATCAGGTAACTAAAGATGCAAACCCCTCAATGTGTGATGATTGCTGTGTTACTGCCTCGATGCACATGTGGGATTTGTTTTCTCTTCCTAAACAACTGAAATCTGAGCAACTCTGACTCTTAGTTTTAAGAACAAAGAGTGGATTTAGGCACTTACCAACTCAGTGCTTAATCAGCCCCATCTCAGAATACCTAAAAATCCACTTTCTTTCTTTTTCCACATTAGTAAGGGTGTTGCTTTTGATTTTTATAAACCTGATTAGACTTGAAACTTTGCTTGCACACATCAGATAATAAAATGCTTTAGGGGAAATATAAAATGCTTTCTGACATAATAAGCAAAACTTCCTTTAGCTCACAAGGCAGCCCCAGTATGTTTGGACAGAAAAATTAATGGTTTTCACGAAGTTGTATCTGTCAGAAGAAGGAGTGTTTCTTTATTGGTATTTACTTTCTTTGCAACTCTCTTTACAACTTGCACAGTTCAAAGGGGTTTTTGTACAGATTGTGTATGTGTTGCTAGAATGCACTGGAAATAAACATTTATTTATATTTGATTTCTTTTTACATATAATAAGCTGTCAAGGGAGAATCATAAGGCTCTCCTGCAGCCATCTGAACAGCTAAATAAAATTCTTAACAGATACAGAAATACACAAATATAAATCTGAGAGGGATTTTACGTCCTCCAAAGCAAAGTTTTAAAGTGAAATAATCCCAGCACTGGAATATGAAAAGCAAAAGGTGGGTTAAAGGCTGAGTTTAAGTTTTCAGCTGTATTGAAAATCAGACTCAGTGCTAAATTCTTTCATTGGGTACTGTTTATATTAAAAAACCCAGAACTGTTAGATTTAGAACAGGCCTTTGTAAAGCCTGTGTGTATTCACACCTGGATGTATTGGTTTGACTTCTGACCAAGACATCAAACCTGATTAAAAGGAACTTGATCCTTCGGTACTTTTCAACACAAATAAAAAAACCAATGTACAGCAACAACCCACAAGAAAATGCCAATTGCAGAAATGTCTTGAACAACTTATTGCAGGAAAAAAAACCAACCCCAACCAATAACAAATCAAACAGCCAGTACAAAAAAAGGAGAGAAATGTCAGGCAGGCTGCCAGCTTAATGTGTGAGCAACAATAGAAAATAAGCATCCCCAGCACATCATACTTCTCTAAGATGTGTAACTTTTGAGATGCCCCAGTTCTCACAGCACTGCCTCAGCCCTCTGCCAGGCTGTGGGGTTGAAACAGGAGATGCTTGAAGAAAGTTCAGAGAGGATGTTTTGTAATCCTGTAAAGAAACTGAATTTCTATAGCCCTTTCCACTGCTAAAGGAAACAACATTTAGTAAGGCCTACGGAAAGAAGTGACAAAAATAGAGTTTTTAAAATTTCTTCTGTTTCTTTTATCCTGTGAGCTCCATTCTGTCAAAAATGCTTCTGATGTAAAACTGTTGAGCGGCTTTAGCAGTACAGAAATAAAAAAAAAACAACCAACCCCTTTGCAGAGGGTTAGCAGATGTTTTCTGCATTGTGATTGATGTGGCAGGGCAAACCAGCAGAAGATAATCTAAACCTGAACAAAATAAGAGGCACAGCTACTCAAACAACTCATAAAAAATAGTTGCAACAGAGGGCAAAACACATATGGGATAGGTTATTGTTACATGTGTTAAGCAGGAATTGGATTTGCTTCTGGAAAAAAAAGGGAGATTAAGAAAGATGTCTGATCTCCTTCCCTTTCCCCTGGCACTAGGAAAACTTAGATAAAATGTTACGAGACTGGGCAGGTCAGGAGGGCTGTCATTCCCACAGCTCCCCATGATCAGAACAGCGAATTATTTGTTCCATCAATGAGCATCTTACGCCCAGAAAAGTTTATTAGTTGTTCCTTGCAGCCAACATGCCTGTGCTCTCACCTAGCACAGTCACAGCAAGCAGACAGAATGAAGAAGGCAGTACCTAATTTCAGAGAAATCTGCATTAAAGAGAAGAGGGAGGTTCTCCCACAGATTGTGTAGACACTGAAACTTAAAAATATTATTTCCTTATTTTTTGCCTGTACTTAATTCATGTTTTGGTTTGTTTGCTCCCCGCCCCTACGAGATGCAATATTATTATAAATTCAGATTTCACTGAAACAAAAAGATATTGGCAGGCTTAAAATGCATCCTCTGGTTGAGAGCACAGTCTGACTGGCCTGCTGCTCTGTGCCTTGCTGATATTTTGACAATCTTTTGTGAAAATCACAGCAAGGACCACAGGCATCCAACAAGGCTTTTGGGAGGCTTGGACAGACAGAAGTAACTCAAATGATGCCAGAGTTGTGGGACATCCGTGTTGTGTCCTGAGCAAAACCTGTGAACTCTCCTGGGTCCCATCCTTGGGACAGGGTGAGAGTGAGAATGTTAAAAAGTCCCATGAGGGGCACCAACACATTAACAGCTACACAGTTATTCTAGAGAGAATGAACAAAGGACTTCAAATGGTTGCTCACAAGATCTTAAATTAACAAGCAATGCAAGACTCAGCCAAGTGAAGTCAAAGCATGCAATGACATTTGTTGTAAGCCTGGGATGACACCAGATGCAGCAGGGGTGTCACCTGGGAGAGAAGGTAAGGAAAACCCAAAGCAGAGCGTGCTTTGATGTGGAGCAGCCAAATCTTCCCTCCCCAGCCTGCTGAGAGCAGCAGCCAGCAGCTGCAAGGGAGCAACTGGGAGCCCAAGGCGCTGGTCCCAGCAGCTGCAGTGTGCACAGACACGATGCAGAGCGTTCTGAGGAGACAGCAGATGGCATTCTTCCATTGTCAGGTGCCTCAGGAAAAGCAGCGTGGGGCATGGGCTCCCTTTCAGACCTGCCCTACATCCAAGTCTGAATGAGAACTCTGGGCACTACTTGAGGAATGAAAAAAAACAGGTACTAGAAATGTCTGATCCCCCCAGAGCCCTTCTGGAAATTCTCTTTCTAAGCCAAGAGAGATTTTCTTTTTTACTATCTCCCTGTCTGCTCTTTGATGTCAGCATGGGGTTTGTTTTCTCCATTTCCAAGGGACTGCCTACACCCTGATGTGGTCCCATATTATGATATTGGGATTTTTTCTGTTGTGAGGACATGCTGAATAATCATGCCAGCATGCACAGTAACTGGTAGGATAAAGGCTGAGACAGTTATTGGGTACATTTATAGTCAGTGTTATTTTTAAAAGAGCTACACAGACAAGATCAAATAAATATTTCCCTGTTTTCATTTGCATTCCTTAAATATGAGAGAAATCTTTTTGAGAGCAGCAACGTGCCTCTGTGAGTAATCCTCCTCAGCAAGATAAACCCCTCTCTGCTACTGCTGCACAGAGTTAACTTCTTCTGCCATAAATTACATCATTCTGCAGGCTGCACCTCTCAGGGAAGCATGCTTGAGGTCCTGATTGGGTAATCCCCACTCACAGGAACGATCCTTACCGAAGGGAGATGCTACCCTGGAATCAAATTACTCCCCTGAGTAAGGGTGACCTAAGTGAATAAAGGACTAGCAAGCATGTGTGGAGCTTGCAGTTAACTAGGAAGAAACAAGCCTAATGAGGACATTCAGTTCAGACTGTTCTATCCTTTCTAATCCACTCCCTCCTCGTTTGTAATGAAAGCAAAACAAACTGGCCACTTGAGATTAAAAACAGCCCGGCAAGGACATGGGAAAGGTGGTGCAGCTTGTGCTCTCAGGGTGCTGAATGTGCTGGAGAGATGGCACAGAGGGCTGAGGAGTCCTGCTCAGGAATGAAGGAGAACATCAGGGATCTGCCTGAGAGCATCTTTGCTACAGCTGCTGGATCTCAAGAGAAAAGGAAGGCACTGGGCTTGGCAAAACCTGACATTATTTAAAGTGACAACAGCAAAATTTGGGGCAGAACTAATATTTGGAAGCCAAATTTTGCCTGAAAGTACATGCAGTAATTCCCTATGTTGTCAATGACCTTTATCCCTGGTTTTGGGGGCAGTAAACTGCCAAGTACAGTGTCTCCTCCTTCCACAGCTTACTGCATTCCATAGTTCCTCCTCACAAACCTTTCACACTTGGGGAGCTCTGGTCAGGCCACTTCTCCTGTCTCCTCACACCAAAGGCAAGGCACAACCCTCCACTGCTGTGCAGGTCACTGCATAACCTCAGGAGGGCAAAATGAAGTCCCTTCTTCCACCAGTGACAGTGAAAAAATCACAGGCAACACACACCTGTCAACTGTATTTTGCTAGAAGCACATACATTTTAAAATAAATTGTACTTCCTTACTGCCAGTTAGCATTTCCTCAAGACTTAATGACTGCTATTCAACATACAGAAACAGTCAATGGCTCAACATTTCTTTGCCATATTCCAAAAACAAACACATAGTTATCAAAAGAGATGCTATTTTGGACAACAATAGTAATGCAGATTGCTAATGGTAATGAGACAGACCAAAATCTAAAAAGTCAAAATTTTTCATCCACCTTGTCTGAAGGTGCCCAATTTTCTCATACACTCAGAGTAATCATGGACTTAAAATTATCACTTTGAAAAAGTATCTGTTCTAGTTAATTATTTAAGTACATGTACAGGTAGTCATCTCTAGGCATTCACACACATGAAGATCCTGGTCTTAATTTAATTTTAACTCAAAAATGTGCTCTGCCAGTTACGTGCTGCTGTGTCACTAACAGAGGGAGGTTGCATTGTCACGGGGAGGGTTTGGCTTAGGTCCTTCTCTTTCCCTGTTACACAAGTGCTGCATCTCCAGCAGACCATGCAAGCACTGGGGCTGGAGAGGTTCCTGCACTGCTCTAACTCCCCTGCTGCAAGACTCCAGAGGAGCTTGAACACATCACAGGCTCAGCTTCCTCCGGTTTTAAAACAAAACAAAACTAAATAAATGAAAGAGGCGTTGTGGCGAGCTCTTGTTCCAGTGGAACAGTCAGGTTTCCCCTCTAGCTTCGTTAAGAGTAGCAGGGTCTTCTGCCCACATCAATCTGTGTTGTCAGCAGAGGATCCCTTGCAAAACACAAACGTGGAGCACAGCAGCTGCTCAAATCATGGGACTTCCAAATTGTCTACAAGAGCTTATCAATTAAGTCTGGCAAATATCAGATAGACAATAACCAGTGGCAAAAATGCAGTTACATTAAGAAGAAGTACCACATAAAGAGAATGAACAGAATGTATGAGGTGGAATAATTGAGCAGCACGAAGAAAGGTGATTGAAATGGAATTAATAAGTTAAAAGGGCATGAGCTAGCATGTGTGGGAGTAGCTCATTGCCCTTTCCAATAGTCAGGAGTGATTTTCTTTTTTAATTGGATCATGCTTCTTCATTGCCCAATTGGATGCTTCTTCTTGCCCTTCTGAAGTACAGAATGTTTAAAACAAGTTTTAAAATACGTAATAACATAAAACAGAGAGAGAAGAGTTATCAACAGGAAACTCTCAGCACAAAAGGGCTGACTTGATCCTGTCCCTAGAAATCTTTACAATGCTTTACACTCCTGCCAAAGGAGATACTGGGTAAGTTTCCAAGACACTAAAGTGATTAAGTTTTGGTAGACATGCTGATTTTGCACTTGTCTCCTTATGTCCATCAAGGGAATTGTTTTCCTTCTCTCTCCTTTCTCAAACCATTATGTTGATCTTAATGCCACACATTAAGACAGGTGCTCTAAAACACGTGTGAAGTTCTCCTTACAAGGAGACTGCATTAGTGCTCCAGTAAAGTTCTGTCAGCAACCAAAATAAACTGCAAGAACTTTGTTGATATGACATCAATAGAATAGCTGAACAGTGAAATCTGGCCTGTGTATCAATGATACCAAGTGCTTAAACCTCATTTTCCAAAGTGACTTTACTACAATAAAACCTAAATCATCCACGTGCTTTGCAAAATAATCACCATCCATCTGCACATTAATGCCAGGTTAGAAGGATTGAGTGTGGACCATTTTTCCAGAAGCAGTAGGGCTTTCAAAAAAGTGGTGGGGGAAAAAAGAGTTTGCTTGATTAGTTCAGAAACTCTATTTTGTACACAAAGCAACGACTGGCACTGGGATGACAGCTGTGGGAAGTATCTAATCCCCTGCTCTGCCACACACCTCACACAGTCACCATAAGAATTGTACCTCTCACTCAAAAATAAGTTTTCTGGAAAAGAACTCAAACTACTTAAAAAAAAAAATAAATCTAAGGCACAAAAACCCCTTCAAGCCAAACCCAGTTGATCCCTATGGAATTTCTTAGAATTGTGTAAATACTTAACGCTGGTTTTTTAAGTTGTTCTGGGAACCCAAAGACTTTGAATTCAGTGCCTTTGAAGGTTTCTCCTGTGATGGTACAGTTGCTTTTTGTGACATGGATAAAAAAATGTCTGTCCTATCTTTTGAACAAAATGTCTATTTTCTTCCTTATGACAAGTGATCTTGTGAATGTCCACATAACCACAAAGCATAAAAGTGTCATCTGTTCTCTTAAAGATTATGAAATATTGATGTGCCCACGACCATCATCCAGATGTAGTCTTCAGGCTTTGCTGAATTCATGATCTCAAACCCTTCTGATTTTAGGAGGCACTAATGTAATTTGGGGCCTTGGGCAGTTTGATGCTAACAAAGACTGTCAAAGGTACCTTTTTTCTTGTCTGCCCGTGGGTGAACCAGCTTTGCTTGCACATGAACCACTTATTGCACTGGGCAGTCCCCCATTTCTTGGCTGAGACATTGACTGGCAGGACACAGCCAAGTCCCAGGAATTAAGTATTCATGGGACTGGGAAAAAAGGGATTGTGAGCTCTTAACATCCTCCATCCATCTACCTGAAGCTGTTGGATTGTTGTGCTGACCTAAATGCCTAGCACTGTCGGCCAATAGGAGACATAAATAATTAGAAGCCACTTCTGGAAGTGTTAAATCTTGAAATTTTGTTTCCAGCTCTCAATCTGCAAAATGCAGACATCAGTGATTTACTTCAGAGGGCAATTAATGTCTTTGCCCCACCTCAAATCAAACTTATGTGGAAACTCTCTATATGCTGAGACAGATCTTTAAATGCACAAACCTGAATACAAAACATGTCCCTTTTAAATTGGATTATTTCCTGTGGATTGAGCCAGAGAGAAAAAAAATCCACGTAAACTCCTTGTGACTCAGAAGAAATTATTCCATGCTGCAAGCCAATCTCTCCACCTCAGACAAACTATTTCCCAAGACCAATCCTAATGAGGTTAAGAGTTGCGTGCAAAAATTCACCATGTGTTTCACAAATTTGCTTTATAGGAATCACTGTGCTTTGCACACTTTTTTTCCCAAATAGAGGCAGCTGGATCTGGACCTCAAGCCAAGCTGCAGATGTTGGAATTTCCATGCAGAAAAGAGGTGCTGCTTCCATACAGAGTCTGTTAAGTGAGCAGGAATTGTATGTTACATTCGTGTAGTTTTAGCACACATCTCTGCAGGTTTTTTTCCTTACAGGGGAAAAGCCTTCTGCATTTTGGAAGGGTGAGGAAGCAAAAAGCATTTCTTTACAGACGGCAAAAAAACCTGCAAGTGCCAAGTTGGTAACTCACCCACTGGTGTCTGTGATCCTCAGGGACAGAACTTGAACAGGACCTGAGACTTGACTTCTAAACCTCTGCACTAAACTCATGTAAGAATGTAATCCTGTGATTTATGGTTAGCTTAGGCACTCTTATCTAAAAGGCTTCAGGAGAAGAGTTATGCTCCAATACATATGGATGTGATAACATCTATTCCAGGCTAATCAACGGGCATTTGTACAATTAAAAAACGCCCAGTCGAGACTGAGGCTGCATTAGCTGCAGATCTCAGTAGGTTTTTTAAAGCCATGCTGGCCCCCAAGAGGCCTGGTTTAACAAACGTGTCCCCAGCCAGAACAGAAAGGTTCATCTGTCAGGTGAAGTTGATGGTTTGCTTGCTTCCCCTGCATTTTGCTGTGTACACCAAGTGTTTGTGAGTCTGCACCAGGCTCCCTGGCTCAGTTCTGGTACAAATTCAATACTCCCTGATGAGAAGAGTCACAAATGGGCTGTTAGACAGCCTGTGTTGGGATGGAGATTGTACATCCATATGGATATGAACTGTGTCAGGCTCGGTTCCCTGGGCTTCCCCAGGTCCTCCAGGAGCACCAAGCACACAGCCAGGCTCAGTCTGTGCCAGAGCCACTGACACCACGGAGTTTATGGCAACTCCACTCAAGGTTTTTGCATGACCAGTCTAGCAAGATCCTCAAATAAAAATAAACAAAGTGCTCCCTACAGCTATTCTGGAGATTAACTCCTTTCCTGCTCACTGCATCTCCCTTTGCTGTAATCATGGAAAGCAGTGACAGTTTTCAGCCACCTCTCTCTCCAGAAGGTAAACAGGTCCCATCCACAACAAACTCTCGAGCCAAATGATATCATTTTCCCACATTGTCACGTCCATATTCCACCTCCACAGTGGAACTACCAGACTTAGTTACTCATTGCTTCATTGTAAACAAGAAAATGGATGAAAGTCAAAGTCTGCTCGAGGACTTTCTTGGAGGCACTACAAATAATTTTAGCAAATCAGGCTAACAGAGAACCTGAGTGTGTCGTTGCCCTCTATTCTGTTGCCTCTAAATTGTTCCCAGTTTTCTTGATCACTTGCAAAGAAGAAAATGCAATTTTAATGAAAAATTTTAATGAAAAAGTTCTTCTCCCTCCAAAATCAACACACATGACCATACAGAATTTCCATCAAAGCCAAGAATTTATAATACCAAAACTTCGCTGCGATTTCACAATCATTTAAAGGATTTTATGCTTGAAATCCCAAAAATCCTGGATCTCCCCCTTCCATTATTTAAAAAGGTTGCACAATCAGACCGACACACCATGAGGCTTCCATCCCTTTTCAGCTCTGCTTTGGTCACCCTTTGATTAACGTCACGCTTATCACAAATACATACATTTGGAAAAAAAATTATTCCCCCCCACACACACACACAAAAAAAACAACAAACCCTGCACCATGCTCTGTGTTTAAAATTGTTACAAAAGCTGCCCCAGCCCCATGCACACCACAGAAAGAGCTGGAAGGAGAAGGATGATGGGGTACTTACTGGGAACTCCAGACACCAGCCGTAGCGGACGCAGGACGCGGAAAGCCCGCAGCGCTTTAACGTCGAACCCAGCACCTTTCCCTCCTATCGAGTTCCCCCCATCTGCTTTGGTTGCTTGTTCTAAAATTGCACTAAAAAGCCTGCAAAGAGAAAGAGGAAACAATCTGTAGGCAGACAGCAAGGCTTGGGGCTAAGCAGGAACAGAGATCATCGCCGTCACGGCACCCGAGGCATCTCAGGGATGTGTGGAGGGTGTCACACCTCTCTCTCCACATTCCCATATGGTGGAGGAGAGACAGACTCTCCCCACATGCAGCAGCCCATTGGTGATGTCTACACCACTTGCCAAGCACTTGTTTCTGGAGCAGACATAAAGGTGGCAAAAAGCTCCCCCCTTCATGCTCCTCCATGGCTCCCTGCAGCCAGATACGGGCTACCAACAATTTCCTGCCTTTATTAACCAACAATCCACCTTGGGGGAGAAAATCATCACCCTTCATTGAGCCAGTCACGAGCTGTCTGTCACCCCTTTTACAGAGAATTGAGGTTCACCAGTGGCACTGCAGGTAGAACTCGGTGTAAACTCGAGGACCCTTCAAGGGGCAGGTTTTTAGGTAAAGGAGTGTGTGCTCACACTGTGTGCTTGTGGATCCATTTGTAAATCCCCTGGTGCACTGGCTAAGGAGAGTGCAAAACTGTAGGAGTCTTATTATTAGAATGTTTTATTATACCAGCCTTAATGTTTTATCTTGGCTAATAGGAATAGATGCTTTAAGGAGAAGATTTCTCAGAATGCATTTAAAAAGGCAGAGCAAGAAAGAAAAGGCAATGTTCTTCTGCAAAAAGCTGAAGGCTCAAGAACTTGATTTAATAAATTAGCTTTCAGGAAGCAGCTTCCATTTTTTCTGGTAAAACATTAGTACATTTGGGGAAGGATGGATTCCTCACGATTTTGCTAATGATATTGCTTTCAGCCTTGAAATCCTCAGCTTGAACCCAGCCAAATTCAGGAGAGGTTAAATTCTGTTCCAGCCTAAATGGATGTTTGGCACTCTGTGAATAAAGCCTGTCTGGGCGTGGCCCATAGGGCGCCCTGGAGGTACCACAGACAACTGGGAAGGAACTTCCTGGGATGAGAGAAAACCAGTCCAGAGGCCTGGATCCAGCAGTGGTTTCTCTCACAGATCATGGTGCCTCTGTCAGGATCTCATCCACATTCCACAGAGAGCCCCCAGACCACGGGTCAGGCAGAGGCTGAGCTGGCTGATGGCTTCACAAGGAGCTCCAATGCCTGCAGATAAATCTTACTGAGGGCTCACAAACGCAGGGGGCTTAAAACAAACACAAACTGGATACTAAAATGAAGATTCGCTTACTGAAACATCTAAATCAACAGATTCCCCCAGCACTAAATCCACACAAAAACGTGGATTAGGGGACTGCAAATGCGAAATTCCTTTCTTAAGCAAGTTGGTGGTTTTTTTATTTCATGCTGAGAGTCTTATAAAACTTGTCAGCTGTGACTGAGGAACTCCTAACTGGATCTATTCAAAGCCTCAGCTTCAAGCACTGCAGAAAGATTTAACAACTAGGTAACGAGCATGGGAAAACTGTGTGTGGGGAGGTTGGATGCTGAGTTTGTAGGTGTTGCAGAAGCAGGATGCAGAGAAGACAAAAACAGAGCCTGTGAGAAATACTGCATTGACTGCAGACATCACAGAGAGAGTCAAACAAGGGTTGATGCAAAGAACGTGAATTATTGGAATGTGTGTATTTCTTGAGCTGTGTACACAAATTATACAGCTGCAATTAACTGCTGGTCTTCATAATAGAAACACTGGAGGTCAAATTTAGCCTAATATACTTTCAGTAAGCGACTGATTAAGCTCTAGCAATGTGCTCTGTTTCACATTCAAACATTTCTACCTTTCTAGTCCACAGAATTCCCATGATAGGTGATGTGTGACATGCCTATACAACAGTCCCAGACCCCCGGGACCCTCTAAAGGAAAAAGAATTTACTGCAACAAGGCTCCTAATATTGTTTTTCAGCTCCAAGACTAGGAATCTCAAGGAAATCTGAGTCAGCAACTGTGCAAAACTGAGGGTCCGTTTTCCTGACCCACATTTTCCCTGGCCCCATGCTTTCCCAAGGAGCAGCTCCTGGCATTGGGCACCAAGGCTGTTCCTGCTGCCACTGGTGCAGTGAGCAAACCAGACTGCTCTAGAGTTCTGCTGCCCAAGCAGTGTCCCAGATCAGTCCAGGAGCAGCAGAAACACAACCAGCAGGACAGCTCACTCCCCTGGAGACTGAGCCTGCCTTCCCAGACCAGTGCAGCTCCACTGCAGGCCAGCTGGCCTTGGTTTTGTGCTCCAGCACAAATGTGTGCTAAATGTGCTCTTCTGAGGTACCCACAGTGCTCTGCTTCTGCTCTTCAGGAATAATTTGCAGTAATTCCTGCTGCTCCTCGCTGAAAAACCTACGTTGAAACCTGAATTGCATTACTCCTGCTAATACTGCTTTAATGCATTTACTCCATACTTAATGTCTCCCCTGTACTAATCCTGCTTTTTACTAATGCATTACAATTTATTTCTCTCATTTATTTCACTCTCTTTGCCTTTTGTTTTGGGGTCTAGACTGTGCCCAGCGTGGCCTACTGAATCTCCACTCTTCACATTTATAGCACATCTTGCCAATTCTTCTTTGTCCTCACCACCTCCCTCAGCCAGGGCCTGTTCAGACATCCATGATGTGCACCTACCTAATGCTCTTAGTCTTTGCAGCTGATTGTTTTCTAAACAACTAAAACAGCTGCATGGATGTTAAACTGCTGGTGCAAAAGGTGAGGCCAGAGTCCTTCTGTTGTACATTTATATAGGCAATTCTGCTCCTTGATGAAAACCTTCTGGGAGAGTTTTCAGCGGGTGTGGTGGAGCCAGGTGCAGTTCCTTATCAGCAGGTGAGTTCTCATGCTCCAGGCACAGGGTGAGAGAACACTGTGCTGACAGGGAAATCAGAGTTTGGGTGGTAGGGGAAAGGCAAGAGGGCAAATCTCTTGTGGCCACTGAAAATCTCACCATTAGACACCCCCCTCCTACAAAAACCAGACATCAACCTTACTTCCTTCCACCTAATGACTTTCTGCCAGCCTAAATTCATGCCCCATTCTCATTTGGATATCATACTTTCCACTGATGAAGCACAATTAACATCACCTTGATTTCTGAATTTCACTTGTGACATGACTACACCTTAACTAAATTCATCTGACAGATATGAACTACAAGAGCAGAAAACCAAGTTTTTATCACCAGCATGTATGGACACGCTCCACGCTTTGTTTGGGGTTTTTACATTTACCTCTGAAATAAGAAGCTAACTTCACTGGTTTTTGGTGGGTTTTTTTGGTTTTGTTTTTTTGGGTTTTTTTTGTGTTTTGGGTTTTTTTTGTTTGTTTGTTTTTGGTGGTTTTTTTGTTTGTTTGTTTGGTTTGGTTTTTTTCTTGTATTTTTGTATTTCCCTTTTGACATCTGATACATCAGAAGGGTTTTCACTTTGCTAGATGACCCCAACAGCAGCATGATAAGGCTGTAACCTGCTCTTCATCTCTTCCCCTGTGGGGAGTACACCCTGAGTTTTAGAGCATAAAAAAAGAAGGGCCTCCTAATTACAGAAAGAAAACAGAGGGTTTGGTATTTCTAAGGCCAAAAATCAGCAGAAAAACATAGCTGAAAAAAATCCTCTCAGGTATATATAAAAAAGAGTAAAACACAAAGGTTTTTTTCACAGTGTTTTACAGTTCAGCTGTGATTTGGGAGTGAAAATGTTTGGATCTGCCCTCTAGAAACTCCTCACAGGTCTTCAGAAAGACATAAACTGTGACCACATTTTCCAGCCTGCTCTGACTTCAGATCTTGTCCAAATATCTTCACTGCTGAGTTTCCCAAGTAAGATTATAATACTGCCTTTCAAATTACAACACCTCTTTCTTTTCCTGGCAATAGTTACAGGTCCTTGGAGAATGACTGTGCTTGGCAGAGGAACCACAGCACTGCCAGCAAAGACAGATATTCTTCCATCACAATATTGTCAAGCTGGTCTTCTCTCAAGAGAAATTCCCTAATATTAAGGGACATCACTGTGATATGTGAAAGTTTTAGTGTTTTCCTGAGGAGGAACAGCAAAAATGAAGGAAGTGGGAGACAATTTGCCTAACCATTAGTGTTTGTGGGCTGTGCCTCGTTGAGCAGCTCAGGGGTTTGGTCTCTAATGAATAATGTTGGTGGAGCCTGTGACTGAGACTCTCTTCACAGCAGCATTTAAAGTGCTGCTATAGCAAGGGCAGAGGCTATTTAAAGAGAAGCCAGGTTTAAGCTCTAAAAGACATAGCTGATGAATAAGCAGGTCTCCCACACTTCAGGAATGTTAAGCTGCTCCAAGCCTACAGACTGAGGTGCATCCTTTCACCAGAAAACATTGCAGTTGTGTTCAGCACTTCCCTCTGCAGCCTTGGTAGAATCACAGACTCTGGAATCCCTCTGGAAAACCCCCTACCTTCAGAAGGCAGGGGAAAGTGTACAGGAACATTGTTATAAACGATTTTTACAGGAACTGTGACTCCCCACTCCATTTTCCTCTTACTCCACTGACTGGATCATCTGAAGGTAAGGAAAGCCAGATGTGCTATTATCAACTGAAGTTATACGTGGTGCACTGAGCACAGCTGGATTTGAAAGATCTAAAATCTGACTTTTTTTTTTTTGTTGCTCCTTCAACTTGCAACAGCACTTGAAGAAGTGCTTCCCACCTAGGCAATGTTTTGTAGCACCACTGAAAATAAAGAGGATTGGTAAGGCAGCACAAATGGCAATTACCACAGTCACACCATCCTTTGCCCCACACACCAAATAAATCTCTCTGCCCTCTGCCCCAGCTGGGTTCAAATCACTCAGCTTTCTCCATCAATAGGCAGAAAAAGGCACCACAAGGAAATGTTGCTAGCAGCACCTGCATCCTTCCTCTCTCTCTCTCTCTCTCCAAAATTTATTTTAAACCTTTTCCATGGGGCTTCCTTCCTGGCAAAATATTCAGATACACTGAGGTTTAAACACAATGTCACCGAGGGATTTCAGACAGCCCCTAGGAAAAGCAGACAGGGCAGGAGAGGAGCAGATGGCATCACCAAGCAGATTTTGCAGAGGGGCTGTGGAGAGGAAAAGCAGCACACCAGGCCAGGCTGTGGGGCTGCACCAGTGAGTTTAAACAGATAAACATCAAAGGGACCCATCCTGCCTTGAAGTGGAATCCGTCACTTGAGATTGTCACTATTTAACAGAGACCTTGGGGTCTTGGCCCTGTTTATTATACTCATGTAATCCTTCCCCAGTTAGGTTTTTTGCTCCCCATCTAGTGACTACGAGCTGCTGGAGGCAAAAGCAGAGAGAAGAGCTGAGAGCTGCAGCTGCTGCCATTGGCAAGGGAATTAATTTCAGCCTGGATATCATCTTGCTGATTAACTGTCCTAGCAGGAAAATTGGAAAGGACTGTACTTAAACTAGATATAATGCTGCTCTGTGACTTCTGGAGTCCTGCTTTCTCACATCCAATGGAAAAAGAGGAGGCAATGTGCCCTCTCCCCAAAATGCCTCTTTCTGGTAAAAATGAGAAGGGAATAATCACATTCCCAGGAGTTTTGTTCTTCAATCTTTCTTCAGCTTAGGCAGCAATTTCCAAACAGGTGAGATATCTGAGGGCATTCAAAGGCAGAACCAATGATGGAGTTGGGACACCAATACCAGGGGAGGGGTATTGAAAACTAAATTTTCCAGTTTTCAGGTACTGATGTGCTATGGGATCCTCTGTCTGGGGGAAGGAAAAAAGGAGAAGCACAATGGGCATTGCTCTAGGGAGAAGCTTTATGCCCACATGGAGCTCAAGAGGTCTTGAGATTTAGAGTAGGTTTCAGCCCGTTCTCCCTCTCCCTCACTGGGAATTCTCCTTCCACCCACTCTCATCCACGGTGACGGGAAGTGGGAGGTATTGGGAAGCACACAGCAGTTTGCTGATTAAATATTGTGGGCCCACCACAGAAATGGTCAGGAAGGAGGATTGGTTTGGGGCAGAAATTGTGAGGGGGTTTTGATGACGAGGAGTGTCCCTTTTGATGTTTTCCCCTGGAGCTGATGCAGGGTTTCCTTGGTAAAGAGGTGAAAACACGACAAGTTTTTGTGGGCGATGAAATTCTCTAACAATGGAGTGGTGGGAGGATGGGACAAATTATTCAGGCAAAGAAATACTTGTTCCCTTTGTATTCAGAGGTAGTTTATCCTTCACCTCTTCCCTTCAACAAGCACAATTCCAATCCCTTGCTTATCCCTAACCCTTAGGTAGAAAAAGCAGAAGGTGTGTTATTTTGCTTTTAGTCAAATAAATTAAATGCCAAACTTGAAAAACGTGGAAAGGAATAAGAGAATTAGAAATGTCGCAGCTCAAAGTAGCAATTTGATCTACAACAGTAAAACAAGTCTTTGAAAAGGTTAAAAGATTAAACGGGTCAAAATGAAAAGTGTTGAAATCATCAGCTGAGCAGCGCAACTGAACTGAAGAACTTATTTTTGTTTGTAAGTAGGAAAACCTGGGATTTAAATTTTTCTTCCATCTTTCAGAATGAGAAACATCAGCAAAAGTTCACAAGATGGCAGAATTTATCTGTCATCAAACTCTTAATTAAGGGACTACCTAGATTTTATTTTTTCATATTCACACAGATTTAAAAACAAATGCATTTCCTTGCAGTTAGGCACATTCAGGCAACTGACTTTATCCAACAGGTCTGGACTCCTTTCTCTTTTTCCCCCTGGCTCCCAAAGAGCAGTTGAACTTCCCTGTCTTGCAAACCCTCATTAAAGGGGTCAGAGGAACAGGATGGGCAGCAATGCCTAACGTCACCCGCGTGTAATAAACCCTGCACCCACCCCCAGGCTCCCAAAATCCCCCCGTGGGCAGAGCCTTGAGAAACAAACTGTTGGTACTCACCCTACTACCACAATTATAAAATCTAGTAAATTCCAGCCATTGCGGAGGTAAGCGTTGGGGTGAAAGAGAAGTCCGTATGCTATTACTTTTAAAAATGCTTCCACTGTAAAAATTATGAGAAAGAGATATTCCACTCGTTCCTGGGGAAGACAAGAGAACAGAGAGACAGTGGTTAGCGCGACAGATCACAGATGAGGGTGTTTTCCTTGGTGCTGGCCCACCCCTGCAGGTCCCTGGCTCTCACCAGGGCGCACCTCCCACCACCCCCAGCTTGCCAGAGGGGGCTTTGCTCCTCGCTCTTGCACGGCCTGGAGCCCCTCTGACACTCAATTATAGCCAGAGTCCCCAATCTGCCACCCTTGCCTTGGCAGGGACTGACCCCTGAACAGGCTTGTGCAGAGCAGGAGGGGAGAGGTGCCACAGCACGAAGCTTCACGAGGGCACGGTGATGAGCAAAGCGGGAAGGGCAAGAAAGTTTATTTACAAAACTCAGTTTTATGCATTTCAGAGCGCCTGTGGGTTGCACGATGAAGTCCCACCTCCCAAACCACACTGGTCAAGACAACTGTCAATCAACTTTCTCCTCCTACCTATAAACATGTAAACAACAAAGGACAGTTAAGAAAACAAAGTTATTGTTTATAGTAAAAGTGTGGGAAAGTAAAAATTCTGACTCCAATATGAAAGACAAATCAGAAGGCCTAGAAACATCCTCAAAACCAGGGTGACATCGAGTAAAAATTCTGACTCCAATATGAAAGACAAATCAGAAGGCCTAGAAACATCCTCAAAACCAGGGTGACATCGAGGGTCAGGGGGAACTTCCCAGCCCCCAGGGCAAATATTGCCAGCCATCAAGCAAGAACTGCATCCTTTCCTGCCTCTGGAGGGGAAACCTTGCTGTGTTCAAAGCTGTGGGGAGAGATGGGGAAAATTCAGAGGAGCCCAGCTGAGACTGATGTGTATGTCACAAACTGAGCCTTCTTTGGGATTCCCTTCCCTGTGGCTGGGGAAGAAGTGGGCTGAACACTGGTGATAAGTGATTCACAGATCAGGCTGACTAATGCTAGAGGCTTTTAGTCATTCTCTCGGAATTGTACATATCCCTACGAAATGCAGGCTGCAATTAAGCACATCCAAACAAAGGCACCCCCAGTTACAGCACAGCCTGATTTAGGACAGGAGAGCAGGGTTTTGGAGTCAGTACACGGGCTCACCATCTCATCCTCCGGGCTTTTAGCCCCAGTGTGCAATAAGGATTGCAGTATTGCAGGAATGGAAGGGATCTCCACCTACGTAGGAGGGAAACTGCAGCATTAGGTAATCACCACACAAGTGCTGCGTGGCAAGCTGAGTGGGAGAGAAGTGCAGGAAAACTAGATGACAGCAAAAGGAGACCAACTCCCTGCAAGGTTAAACTACAAAGTTATTAAAAGTTCACACTGAAGAAACAAAATCTGAGATAAATACAAATTAAAACATCCTAGTGTCTTAAAGGATACCCAGAACAACAGTCAGACAGGTCAGTATTTTTCTTTTCAGTTTCAAATTGCAACTGCCCCATTCCCCTGTCCAGCTGAGTGCGTGTGTGACATTTCCATAATATACAGCAATATAGAATGAGCAGGATTACAAAACAATTAATTCCATTGTTTGACAGCTGCCCATTAGACTCTCTCCCATTCAGCTCCAGGTAATTAACAACTCACTAGAAGCCTGCAGGATCAAAAAAAACCCCCTGATTGCCAGTTCATCTGCATGTTTACATTAATGTGATATTTTACATGACTGAGAAACTCCATGTGACAGCAGCAGGCACTGGTTTGTGCTTTAAAATACTGCTGGCTTCCCTCAGAGGATGCTTTCCCAATGCCTGCAGTATCCCCCAGTGCTCAGAACAAGGGATACCTCCAAAAGAAGAAGTGTCATCCTGCAGTTCTGTGATCCAGCACTAAAGCTTTGGAGCACACCCACAGCAGAGGGTCTGCCTGTCCTTGTCCCAGATGGAGACACAGCAGCACGCTGAGGATTCCCCTTCCCTTGAACCCAGCAAAGGAAACAACAGCGTGCAATACCGTGCTCCCTGCAAGGAGTAAGTGCTTGCAACCAGGAGTGCCAGCAAGGGCTTGAGCACAGCCAGGAGCTCCAGGAAACCTGCCCGCTCCCAGAAGGGACTGCCGTGGTGTCCCTTCTCCTGTCACTGAGCACTGACACACACACCACAGCCACACAGACACAGATGATCCATCTCCACGCACACACTGGTAACGTAGGACCGGCTGCCGTGAAGCCTCTCAAACGAAACCCAAAAGAAATGCAAAACCACCTCGTTGGTGGGAAGTCCATGTGCTCCTCGCAGCTGCCCTGCTCCTTTGTGCTCTGCCAGCATGGCACCAGGCTCAATCCCACGCAGACAGCTCGTGGAGCAAAGCCCCCTGTCTGAAAGGACAAGGGAAATACACCCTGTGCAGAGGGTGAAGAACCATGAAAATGGGCTCTGAGGGGAAGAACCTGCCCCAAAGTGAGGGTGGGAGTGCTGTGCCCGAGAGGGACGTGGCCTCAGGAGCGCCAAGGGAACACCCTGAGGATGGAAACAAAGATTTCTCTCCTGCCAACCCAACCCAACAATTAGTCTCCCTGTTCCCACCAGGGGCTTTGCACTGCCGTGGGCAGCCTCCTTTCCCGTAGGGAGCAGGAGGGCAGAGCAGGTGAGAGGGAAGGGCTGGGGCTGCTCCCGTGCCCAGCAATGGAACACAAACCCTGTCCTGGCCCCATTTCACTGAAATACCTCTGCTAATGCCAGAGAAAGAAGCCCAGGAAAGAAAAGACTTGGGAAAACTCTGGAACTGCACAAGGGGCTAACAGCTGGTCTGTGAGACAGAAAGAGTTAATTGGTAAGAGCCGTGTGTACTCCTGAAAGGAATTTCTACCAAGGTCGTTGACTTGGAAACCAAGAAGGAAAAAAATAAACAAAAAACACCTACAACTAGAAAAAAATGTTTTTCAAAAGGTTTTATAAATACTAACTAAAAACAGTAGGAAAAACTATTCTATACCAATAAACACTGTATTAATTATTGTAACCAATTAATATAAACTATATTAAAAATATATATAAAAAACAACATACCACCAGAATAAACAAAAACCTTCTAAACTTTCACTGCGTCCCTCTATAAGTCATAGCCACCCCAACAACAATTTATATTTTTTTTAATTACTGTTTAAAAAATATTTAGTGCTGCACAGAGCAGACAATGTATCAAAAACTAACACGTTCCACTTGGCTGGGTTTAGGAGCCTCATACCTTTTCTGTCTCTAAAGATGCCTGTGGGACTACAGGCATTTTTTGTTATTGTAACAAACGCTGCTCGTTGAACCATGTTGTTAAGGGGGTAATAATATGCCAAAGCATTGCACACAAATGCATGTAATATTCACCTATACATTGATATACACGTATGCAGAGCTACAAGCTGCGTGAATAAATTCCTTACAGTGCTTCAGCTAAGGTGGAAAGATCCATAAAAAAAATAAAATTCTATAAAAGCTTCTGAAATTAACATAAGATACAGCATGTTGAGCAGAGGATAGATTTTATGATCCTCTGCACTTAAATTAATGATTTCAGGGTCTAAAAATGAAGGAAAAATACTGCAGAGATTAAACAGTGCAGCTGCTCCAAGACCATTTCAGAAAGCTACTCCTGCTGAGACTCAAGAAGAATTTGAAAAGTCTACTAAATAATTTGTGTCCCCTTTTCTTCCTATAGTATAAAACTAAAGAGCCTTTATGAGCAGGGCATAACTCAGTAATGGCACAGCACAACTGAGCTCCCCTGTTCTGATGCCCAGCAAGGGCAGAGATGTGACTCAGCCACTCCCTGCCCCAGGTGAGGAGTGGCAGGACCCCCTGTCACCCTCAGCAGCCCCAGAACAATTAATCTGTCTCTGCTAAATGGGGATCTGCACTTCTGATTGCTGGTTTGAGGCTTTGCTCTCACAGAGGAGGCAGACCAGGGCCCAGTGTTTCACTCTCCCAAGGGACACAGCACTGCCAAGTGTCCATCAGCCCAGCTCCTCTGAGAAGCTGATTTGGGACAATTTTAGAAGCTGAGCTAGGCAAATATTGGTATTTCTCTCTGAGGGAGTTCTCTGCTGCCAGGGAGGGAGGGAGCTGAGGGAACTGAGTCCCACAGTCCTTCGTGGGACTGAAAGGTGAGAGCAGCAGCCTTGCCCACTGAAACACAAACCACAGCATCAAAAGAGAGGGAACTTTGGAGCTGCAAGAAAGGAGGAACAGTATTTTTTATTTGTCTCTTAGAAATGGTCATGTGGCTGAGACACGTGAGGCACACTGCAGGCTGCAGAATTACAAAGCAGGAGCTTCCTCCTTGGACAACAGGGACATGAATGTTTTGAAGACCAAAGAAAAAACACCAACAAAAATATGACTGGAAGAAGAGGAAGGATAAAAGTCTTAGAAAGTGGAACAATCCCTGGAGCACACATGTTCTGGGGCTGGCTGCAGCCCTGCTTGACTCTCTTTGGGGATTTTGGTGGATATAGGACATGAGCATCAGCTCCCCTGGCTGACAGATTAGCCAGCCAAGAAGCAACCTGTACATCATCTTACTCATAACAAAGAAACAAATATTAACTCACTGTTAAGGCTCTAAGATATATCACCAAAAGAGGATTACTGTATTATGTATGAAACCTCTCTAATCCCATGTGTCTTCCAAAGAAGTCATAGGTTTGCTTTTGTTTATCATTTTTAAACTGTAGCTAATGTAATCTTGGAGCCTGAAAACAGGAAATCCAATGAAATTATTCCAGGGTGCCATAAGGCTTTTCTCCTGTCAGAAAGTGAGTATACCAGTTTCTGAGAAATGGTCATCAGAATGATTCACTCTATCTTGATCCCAGCTCTCTAAACTCCATCCATCCATCCATCCATCCCTCCATCCCTCCATCCCTCCATCCATCCCTCCATCCCTCCATCCCTCCATCCCTCCATCCCTCCATCCATCCATCCATCCATCCATCCATCCATCCATCCATCCATCCATCCATCCATCCATCCATCCATCCCTCCATCCATCCATCCCTCCATCCATCCCTCCATCCCTCCATCCCTCCATCCCTCCCTCTGCACTGCTTGGTTATAACATTTTCTTTGCAAGATTAAATCACAACCAGGTTCTTGCATTTCACACCCACCAGCCGAAAGCGCTCACAATCTAAAATTGAGTCATTAATGTTTCCTCAGACTTTGCTGCCTCTCTCCTTGCACTCTGATCAGCTTGTTACAAACCCTGCTTCAAAACCTACAGCTTGTATGTTTGAAGTAATGAGTCGCAAGCACTCTGCACTTGGAACCTTTATGGGGCTGCCTGCCTGACCTCAGTTACATCTGAGCCTGCATTATTATTATTATTATTATTATTATTTCCTGCAGCCTCCTTAAACATAAGAGAACACATCAGTAATGCAAACACCCAGATATCCAAGGAAAACAGCAGCATCTTAAGGGCCTCTGTCATACAGGATGTCCTGGCAATGCTTATGGAAAGGGGCTCTGAAAGACAGGCATCAGAGTGGAAGCACTCAGACCTTCCCCCAGGAGGGAAAACCATCTTTTCTGATGGTCAGGAAGGAGGCTGAGCTGCAGTGCTGGGAAAGATGGCCCAGAGACTCCATAATAAAAGGTTCCTTGATCCTTGGATTACCATCACATCTGGGAAAAGGACACCCTCCCTAACCTGGAGACTACTGCTAACGTGAATAACTGTGACCTTCAGTGAGGAAGAGCCACAGGTGTGCACTGAGGGGATGAATGCAATATAGAAGTTGCTAAGACAGGTTTGTTGACAATGAGTTTCTGCTGAGTATACTTAGTTACTCAAGAAACATTTTCAGCTAAGTACACACGAAAATATACAAGCACATGAGGGAATAAAACTTAGGACAGGACATGTTTGGAATTTATTTTTTTTTTAATTTCTCCTTAAAACTACCGTCACTGCAAAACAAATGGTCACATCCATTTAACAGAGAGAAAGGGATGATAAAGTGTCATACTGCTGAACAAAACTCCATTTGCTGCTATTTCTGATCCTGAAACACAGCATCCCTTCTGCACGTTCCCCAAAAAGAATATCCCCAAAATCAGAGCAGGAGAACAATATCTGATTTTACCTGACAAAACAAGCCCAAAGAAGAAAGTGGGTGACTACCACTGAACTAAAGATTAGCCCATCATTTTGGTAAACAGACGTCACAAGGGCCTCTGAAAGGTTTAATTTCCAAATAAGATCAGCACTGCCTTCTCTCCACTCCAGGCACAGACAGTGTCAGGCTCCCAAAGGAGCAGAGTTAAATTCATACCAAGCACTGCAGAAATACCAACTTTCAATTAACCCCTGCTAAATGGGGGATTTGCTCACGCACATTTGCTTTAAAGGTGTCCAACACGAGAGTAAATGGAATACAGAATTCTCACTAATCTGAAAGGAGCAATTATAAAACAGGAATATAGTGCAAGCCAGCCTTCAGTACTTAATGATAATTCACAACGTGCCCACGAAGCATTTAAAGAACTTCCCCTGAAATGAATAGAAGAGAGAACATAAATAGTTTTAAATTATTACAGGCCCCACACACATGCCCTATATTCAGGGGTTCCTTGGCAAATCAATGAGTCCTTCATGCGTAACTCTTGCAGAATTTAGTCTGCAAGATCCTTGGTTTTTTAGAGCACTTTGGGAAGGATCAAGTTGAATTTATTTCCAGGTTTAGTGGAACTGTGCTGCGTGTCAGGGTCCAGTTGTAACGCAGAGCCAAGGTGGATGGGGGTTGTCCTGGTTCAGGGCAAATTTGGGAGGAAACTTCCAGAGGGATCCCTCTAGAAAGCAGATTCAACTGGACCCTCCCTCAACAGGTTGGGGAAAAGATTTCCTTGGGGGAAAAAAAAGTGGAAAATAAGTGTTTATTTAACAATCCAAGTATTCACGAGCATAAAAAATGACGACTGGGGACACAAGCATCATAAAGCCACCCTAGGACAGGGGTCAGTGCCCTGTGCTCATCCCCTTGTACAAACACACTTTCCCTCCCAGTCAGCCACCTGCTCCTGCTCACCCACACCAGGACATGGGTGATAAATGACACTGCTCTTCTGATTTATCATCATTTCTCCTGCATCTCTCACTAACAGAGGGGGGGACAACAAGCCCCAAATATACAGAATAATGCCATTATTGGGGGGACAACAAGCCCCAAATATACAGAATAATGCCATTATTGGGAGTCCTACGTTTCAGAAAGGGGGGACATGCCAATAACGTGTGGACAGCAATACAATAGGAATATTGTTTTAAAACATTTATGCCCGAGAAGGCTCTGGACAGCTTGATTGATTTTGAAGACAGTCCTGCTTGGAGGCAGCATTTGAACTAGACAACCTACAAAAACCCCTATTCAAGCTGTATTTTTTCTGAGACTCTGTATACACATCTTACAACTCTAAATGTGCCTCTAGTCCTCAGAATAATCTAACAAACTTGGTATTTCCTTTCCATTGTACATCAGTGCTTCCCAGAGGGATGCCCCGTTGTTCACAACAGAGATGGTCATGCAAGCACCTTTTGGATACACATAAAGGATTATGCACCCAGACCAACTTAAAACTTAAACTCTTAAATTGCCCATTAGGCAATGCCTAATGCTTATAAAATACTTCTTTACTGTCTTTGTCTAGCAATAGCAGAAATCTCTTGGGTGTTGTTGCTCAAGATTAACTTTTTTTTTTAAAAAAAACTGAAATAGAACAATAGGATCCCGTTGATATATGAGTCAAATCCAGAGAATATGTTCCTTATGGGTTCAGATTTTCTTTGGCATCACCAAGAACTGAAGCCATACAAACAGGCCACAGAGAAATATTCCAAACTGAAGAGCTCTGACGAGGCAAAGAAGGTTGTGTCCTGATTTTTTTTTTGTTTTGTTTTGGTCCGCTGCTCTGATTAAACTGAAATGAACTGTCACTTTATATTTTGATCAGACCAATAAGAGATTACCCTTCTAGGAGGAAGCAAAATCAGGGAAGGCAGCATAAGGCTTATGAGTGAGAGAGCCTCATTTAGGATCTCTGGATAGAAATTAAAAGGTGGCACAGTGTTGTTACCATGCCTAGGAATTAAATTTACACCCAGAATAAGCTTTTTCTGCTTTCCTTTGTGCATTTTCGGGGCAGTGAGGCAGCCCAGTGTCTTCTCCCAAGCCATTAGAAACACCCCCATCATTTCTCCATCTACCAAGCACTGATCAAGACCCGGGTACCAGAAACATCCATTTAAATCAGAGCAGCCCCAGCCCAAGAGCAGTATCTAACAGAGGCACACGTGTCCCATCCAGCTCCCCAAAAAAACCTCAAATAAGTGAGAAATTGGCTCCCCACCACGCTCAGGTGCCTGCACTCAGTCCCATGCACAACAAAATACACAAGTCCAGCAGCCACAAAGCATTTCGGTGCTCCACTTGATTAATTTTTAAAATCATTATTAATCTTAAAAACCCACGCTAGTGTTAAATATTGAGTGTTTTGTTGCTGAGCAGAACTGTGTGTGCGTATTTACCTCCACTTCAGGAGGGATTCTAGAGAACTGTCTAATTAAATAATGGCTCATTAGGACGGTTTCTAACAGGTCTTCTCCACAATGCATCACTCTGAGCAGGACACACAAGCTCAAAAAAGGCTTTTGGAAACAGCCTTTGTGACCTCAGCAACAACAGCTCTCATGGTTTCAGCGTTTTGCACCACCCCTGAGCCCAGTCCTGAAGGGGCAGGTCTGGAGCTCTTATCCTGATATCCTTTAATCCGATCATCACTGCACAACCAGGGCCTTCAGCACATCATTTTTCAGATAAATTCTTAGTGGGAGGCACGAAGCTTAGCAAAGGTGGAGCCCAACCACCTGACTGCCAAAAAGAAGTGACCCTGCCCCCACGAGATTTATTGATTTCCAATCAACGACATGATTTGAGGAGCTGAGGATTTAACCGCTTGAAATCAACTTCATGGCAAATTTAGGGTTTGCCTGCCCTGTAAACTTGGACTTGCCACACAAACAGGCACACTGGGAAATATTCAGGGATGTATTCAGTCATTCTTCCCAAAAAGATGACAAAAACTGGGCCCCAGAATGAAGGGCTGAATTCCCAGCAGGGCTCAACATGGGGAGAGTGGGTTCCTTTGAAAATATACCTGTACTGAGACTTTGCATGTGCCAAGGATGTTTTACAATCTTCTCATGGATAAGAGGTGTGGAAGAGTTATATTCCATACCTTTAATGAAGAATCATGTCTCTCAGAAAGTTGGGGTTTGGTTTTTGTTTGGTTTTTGTTTGTTTGTTTGTTTTGTTTTGTTTTTTGCGGTTTTTTTGTGGTTTTCGTTGGTTGGTTGGTCATGATTTTTTTGTTTTTGAAGCTTTTTTGGTGAGGTTGTTTTGGTTTTGTGGCTTTTTTGTTTGATTTTTTTTTTAATTATTTTTAAATTTTTTTTTTACTTTTACTTTTTGAAAAAATCTCTGGCCCCACCAAGTTTTGAATAATTCCAGTGCACGCCAGTTTAGAATAAACCAGGGTCTTAATCAGGGAGAATTTTGCTACTGATTTTGTCTGGTAAGCTGAATTTCCCACTCCTTTGCCTTTGCAACTTGTCAGGTAACGCTCAAAAATGACAAACTTTCCCTGAGCTGCCGTGGAGGGGGAGCCCAAACTGGCACACCCAGAGCTGACAGAAGGGCTGGTGCTGCTGGAGACGTTTCCAGAAGCCGAAGGAAGGAGGGGTTGGGCAGCTCTGGTGCACAGAGACCTCAGCAAACACCACCTGGGTCAAGCACAGGCACAGCCAGCACCGTTCAGACCCTCTGTGGGTCGTTCTCAACCACTGAGCTGAGCTGGAGCTGCAAGGGAGCCCCTGCAGAAATCCAGTTTTAACACACTTGTCTCTGACTGACCACCCAGAAGACCTCACCAAATCCCACTTTTGAAACAGCTCTGTCAAATGCATTTTTAATCCCAAACACTCTTGCACGTTTTGGGATGCTCTAATTGATGTTTTTAATCTACTACAATTCTTTTGCAATTGTTTGTGCAGTGAGGCCTGGCAGGGAATGCTTCATAAATAAATTGAATTTATGACTATTTATAACCTCTCCCTCTTGAAATTTCTCAGCAAATAAAGTGGTCCCACAGCTCAACCTCCTAGGCTTGGGGTTTCCCTGTACACATTCATATGATAGGAAGAGAGAAAGGGACAGAGAGAGAAAGTGTGCACGTGGGGGTGACCTTTTCTTTCCATGAGTAACTTAAGGGCATATTTGACATTCTCTTCACAGTGCTCATGGCAGACAGGAAAAACACTGCTGAAGGGGATGAAAAATGAGAAGTCCTTGCAGCTTCCTCATCTCAGGCTCCATCCTCCCCTTTGTGGGACAAAGGTTTCCATGTTTTGTTTACTGCCCCTGAGTAAGTTTCTCTTTGGTTTCTCGCTGCTTGAGCAGACAGGACACGTGAAATGAGGCAGATATAAGGACCTCTGACAACCAGCACATAAAACTCATTTTATTTCCTTAATGGAAGGCTAATTGGTAATTAAAAACATGACTGTGACCTGTGCGGTACCCAGAGAACAGGAATTGATTTCGTTTTGAACAGATAAAGCTCACAGGGCTGCAGCTCTGCAGAGCAGCAAGACTTTGTGGGCAAGGAGAAGCGAGAGAAGGGCTTTAGATTTTCAGCAGGTTCTGCTAATTCAGGCAAACCAAAAGAACCCAACGAGCTCTGTGCAGTCCCTTGGCTGCCTCCCAAAGCCCCTCTGCTGACCCTCACTGCAGCTGCTGCTGCTGCTCAAACAGCCCCAGGGACCAGAAGCTGGAAAACAGAACTCGGATCCCTGCCCGGCCTCCCCCAGTCACAGCAGGGCAGGGAGTTTCATTTCTGTCAGAGAAGTGTTTGCCTCATCCTCCCAGGGGTGAGCACGGCAGGCATAAAGAGAAATCCGTGCTCTCACCCAGTCAGGACACCCCAGCCCAGAGCTCAGCGCACTGCTGGGTCACCTCCCGAAAAAACATTTGGGTTTGCTTCAAGCAAGCCACACACACAGATCTGGGAATGTTAAAACACTTCTGTTCAATAAAAGGTGTTTAAAGGTGAGGTTCTGCTGCTTCCGCAGTGAAACTCTCTGAGAATTTCCCTTTATGGACGGGGGAATATGGCAAATATTGCATTTAGAACACTTCCAACTTTTCCTTCTAATATTCAACCAAACCACGTTTTGAAATACTGGAATTTTTCAGACAATACCTGGATTTTCACCAGTCTGACTGGCAAACAAGCAGGAACGAAAATTGGGGGAAAAAATTAAAAAAAAAATAGCTATGAAATGGGTTAATACATGCTAATGCATTTAATTCATTAAGAACAAGGAAGAAGGATTTCTAATTAAGTTCAGACACTAATAAGGAATGAAGATTGCACCCGTGCCATTTTTGCAATTGAAAGCTGTAAATAACTATGGTGAGCACTAATTATCATGCCAGAAGAGAGGAGAGGCATCCCATGTACCTGTGTTTTCTTTTACTGTGATAAACCCTGAGGCCAATGTTTATTCTCAAGCAGATGAAATAAAAACTAAGAAAAATACAGTCTGGACAATGAGAGGTCAAGAATCTTATTAATATCCTGTAATGTCCTTTAATTAAACTCAGCTCGATGAGCTTCAGGCTGGTTTGCAAAAAGGTGTATTCCCATATTCCCTGCTCCTGCAAGCACTGCAGGCTGTGGGATCTCTGTCTGAAGGGAAAATTAGATTTCAGCTGGCCTGTCTGGAAAAAAAACCCCCACAAAAAGGAGATCTAAATCCCACCCACAAGCAGAATTCCCTTTTATCACTTAAGTCAAATTCTCCTGACACCCATCACTCAGGGGGGCCAATCCTGGTGGAAACACGTCCAAGAACTCAGATTTCCCCTCTGCCAGGGTGCTGCTCAGGGCTGGCAAACATCCTGACTTGAATTTCAAAGATTTTGTGTTCACTTGATGAAAATGAGATGTTACAGCCTGTGTTTTCACTCCCTCTGTTCCCAAGGCTCCCTTTCCCTTCACTCACCCTCAGGCTCGCAGCAAACAGGATTCATATTGATCTGCCTGAAAATTATTGTTAATGTTGTTAATGTTGCAGGCTGCTGCAATGGACATCTTCCAAGCTTTTCACCCTGACTAGTTGTTCTGGCTGACCTGCAGCACACTAAACCCATCACCTGGGCCAAGACCCAGCTCCCAGCACAGAAAACAACCTTAAAAAACCACAACTTTGACAAACATGATGAAATTTCTCATGGAACAAAGACCTGATTTTGAAAAAAAAAAAAAATTTTAAATTAAGTCTTGATACGGACACGATTTCCACCGACTTCTAGAAATTCTGTACAAACCAGAACTGAGAAAAACAGGACAGTAAACTTTGGCCTTGTAACACCAAAAATATTCTACACTAACACAAAATCAGATTCCACAGACTTGGGGGATTTTAGAATTTTCTTTTAGTTCTCTACAAACTGTGCTAAGGCAGTGCTGTGCTAATGTTTGAGTTCAATGGGGGAACTAATTAAAAACTATAATTAAATGGAATAAGCTGCTATTATTTATGAAACAGTGAAAAGGGTGTTAAAAGAACAAACACAGACATGGAAAAAATAATTTTGATGTTGCTCCTTCGTTCTGTTTTGACTGCCTTTGGTGCTGTTAGTAACACACAGATGGAAGGGGAAGCAGTTCTGCAGGTAATAAGCATTGCTCAGTCCACAGTTGATCCTTATCCTTTGACAGACTGCAGGAACAAACACAGCAACCTGAAATTAACTCATAGAATATTTTATGAATGAAAAAGGAGCCCATGAATCAATTTTCACAAACGTTTTTGTGTCCTGCTGAAGTCTTCTCATTGTAGTCACTTGGTCTGAACTGAAATTTTCCAAAATACTTTCTTCTCGCCTGAAAATTTCTTCCATATAGAATCCATTAGGATTCATGAAGATGCAGAAAAACATTCAGAGGACAGCATGCAGCAAGGACCTGTCTCAAGCCCCTGAGCACAACTCCAGAAGCTGCTTCCCACAACTGAAATTCCAAACAAATCTGTCACTTGCACGTCCTGTTTCACTCTCCTGTGCTGTCTCACCCTGCTTTATCTCTAACCCAATTTGTTTCCATAAGGAGATTAAAAAAATATATGACCAATGAGGACTATTAAACCACTGGCCTATGGCAAATGCCATAAAATAAAATAGAACAATTAAGGGAAATTCTTTCATTTTAATTAGCTTCCCTTCTGCAATCATTCCCTTCATGGAAAGTTCAATTACCAAGAACCAGTGCTGTGAGATTGACTGCACTATGTTGTAGTTAGCTGGGCTGTTACACAGAAATGGGAACTGACACTGGAATCTCTGGTACAGCTTGCCAGATACGAAACTAATAGGGCTGAATTATCCCACAAGTCCTCTGGAGCTGCCTGAAAGGATGAGCTGGCCAGGCTGAAGGGATAAGTTTGTCTCATCATGTAAGTGCTGCAGGTGCTCAGAGAAGGCTGCAGGGGTTACTCAGTCAATCACACACTGAAGGTGACTCAGTGTCGTGCCATTGCAAAACACAAAAAAAAGCAAACGCCAGGCCAGGGCGTGTAAACAAACATGGGAGCCACAAGAGGCAAGAGAAATTCCTTCTGCTCCACACAAAAAGCTTGGCTGAAATCCTGTGAATGAAAGGCTGGACCGGGGATGATCCACGGGAGATCAACAGGGATCATCTCCTGAAGTGAGAGGAATTACCTGAGAGCAAAGTCTGCGGTGAGAGCTCTCAGCACAGAGAGGGCAAATCCAGACAAGGCTCTAGACTGCTGCAGAGAGGTGGTGAATAGTTCATCTGCCCACCTTGGATAGAGCAGGAAGTAATGGCTTTACACTGGCACAGAGAAGGTTCAGGATGGACACCAAGGAAAGCTCTCCTTGGGATGCCAGTACTGGTGACAGACAGAGAACACTGGCTGGGAAGTTGCAGACTTTAAATCTCCAGAGGTTAAACTCTCCTGTGGGGCAGGATCACTAAATGGCCTACCAGGGTATCTCCTAGCCCTAACTTTTGTATTCCTGAGGCTCTAATGGATGTCCATGGCCTCAAGATTCAGCCAGATTTGTCTCATCAGGGAGGAAAAATTTTTTTCCCCATTTTTCTGTTGCATTTGTCTGTTGGGTTTGGACAGAAGGACTCCAGGGGCCAGTCCTTCTCTATTCACGAGTGGAAAGCCTTTCAGAATGTTTCTGACACCCATGCAGCTAAGGCAGATCGAGGCAAGAAATCTATTAGTCATTTGGGATTTCAAGGAATGCCTCCATGTGTCATCATTTGGAAAAAAAGAGCTCAATATCTCTCTTGGGGGAAACAGAATTCAGGCTTCTCCCCCAGGGCTGAGCAGTTTGGAAATGTCACTGCAATTGTGCTGGGGTGGAGGAAGTTTTCCTGTCCTTGTGCTGCACTTTCAGCGTTTCCAAAGACTGCAGAGCCCAAGTTAAGAGGAGGGATTTTCCCCTCCCTGAAAGGAGATTCAAGCACCCTCGTGCTGAGTGATTCTCATTGGGGCTGGTGATGTTTCTAACAGGAGTTTCTCTTCCTCAGCAGCTCTGGTTCTGAAGGAACACGACCTCGTGAGTGTTGAGTCTTCTTTTGATCTCCTTTGCCTTGGGTCCACAGAGCCCCTGCAGCAGAAATCTGGGAGATTTGCTGGGCATATTTGTAATTAATCCCAGACTTAGAGAAACGTGGGGATTAGTGGATTGCTGAACTCCTCATGTCTCTGGAGCAATGCTGGAGTTTCCTTGTTACAGGCAGCAGGGAAAGAGGCAGAATTTGGTTTGGGCTACTGAATCTACTGATTTCCATAGATCAGAGAAGCCTGCAAAGCAGCAACCTACCAGCCTGAATAAATAGAGTCTCCTTCATCCAAAGGTTGTAATAAGACTCCACAGACTGCAATGAATGAATTAAAATATAAATCACACCCCACGGGCAGAAGAGAAACTGTCTCCATTTCACAATTGGGAAAATTGAGAAATACACAGGATGAAGGTATTTGAAGGTTTGAGGTCTTCCAATTTTAAGTACCCACTTTAGGACAATGACAGCCTGATTTTACTCCTTTTTGCCTTCCAGAGACACCAAGTGGTTTGTTGACTAATTGGAGTGATGATGCCTCTAGGGATAGGAGCTTGGCACAGTGACTGGACTGATTTAACCAGCTAACAAGCTAATAGCAATTTACAGCAGACAAACCCCCGACAAGCATGAAAAGACCTTGTCTAAATGTTTAGAAATCCTGGATTAATTCCTGGTGGATGAAGACTGAGATGTTGCTGTCTCTGCCCCTCTTTGTTGCTTAGACTCCACCTCCTGCCTCGTGTTTCTGCACTCTCTCTAACCTTTTGTCTCTTTTGTTGCCTTGATTTGCACTCCACTTTTCTTTTTGTATGCTGGGATTTCCAGAGGTTCAGCTGAAAGGGCAGACACCTGGATCTCCATCCCCCAAACCAAAGCTGTCCAAAACTGAGAGCCAAGTTTGGAAACCTGACCTACCCCATTACCACCTGATGGGAGAATCAGGAGAGGGATGCTGGAATCCCAGGGGGAATACTTTGCTATTCCACACCAGAGATATGCTGCACGTATCAGGCAATGTTTGGGAGGCGCCAGAGAAACTTCTTTATGCAGAAAAATGACTTTTTAGCTCACTTTTGCACACCAACACACAGTGCCCTAGGAACACACCTATTATCTGCTGACAATTGCACTGTAACATCAGAATGATGCACCAAGACCTCACAAATGCAACTGCAAGTGCCAAAGGGGACCAGGAGCACCAAAATTCTCTCTCAGCAGGAAATTGTCTGAAGAACAAGTCATGAAAAGCACTTCAGCAGCCTTTTGTTGTGTCGTGCCTACAGGGAGGGTATGGAATATCACAGCATGATGAATTCACTGCATGGCAGCTGGTAGGAACTTGCTAAAAGCTCAGTTTTAGCTGTTCAACCCACAGCTGATTGCTGACTGGGGTGCAGAGGCTGCACTCACCAGAGAAGCAGTTGCAATACTTTTCTGCACAACCCAGTTCTCCCGTTCTCTATAAAAATATATAAACCCTGTATATCTCTCCATAAACCCTGAGTTGGGGCAGTTGCCAGAGCCCCAAGGAAGCTGAGTTACACCCTGTGCACCAACCTGCTGCTCCTCCTACCTGGTGCCATCCTTTCTTTTCTCTGCAGAACCAAAACTTCCCTCACAAAGCTGTGATTTAGTTCAAGTAAAACAGCACCTGGCAGGATAAACTCGCCAGGACTGGGAGAGAGTAAGGCAGGAGGGTTCTGCTCCTTAAAACACAGAGTAAAGAACGATTATGTAAAAAGATGGAGCACCTAGTGAGTGCACAACAAAGAGTACAACTCTCAACGTCCCTTGTAAAACAGGCACAGTACAGCTCCTCCTTTAAAGGCAATCAAGAGAATTCATGCTGTGGGTAGACTGATGAAAATGGAGATTCCAGATCAAACTCTGAACAGGTCGTAAGTAAAAAGAGAGAATATTGACTTTTTATTGACAGCAAGGATTCTTCCCTCCTTCAAACTCGCCACATTCCTTAGAAATCCCTCGGTGCTGCTCTAGAGCACTGCAGTGTGAGCAAGGAACCCTTCCCAAGGAGGGAGATCAGGGCTCTGATAACCAGGAGGACTGGTGGAGCCCCGGCAGGAGGGAAGTGGAGTTGTTCCAGCCCCAGCTGTGCCCACAATACCCTTCCCTTCACCAGGACTCCTACTCTGTGCTCTCCCAAGAGGAGCTCTGCACAGCCCTCTAAAATAATTTTTATGGCTCTGCATTTTACCAGGCAGTAATTTCTGACAGAAACACTGCAGCTTTAGCAGTCATTCTGAACTGTTTAAGAATGTGCTGGTGTTTAGGTAAAAAAAGCATACACAAGAATAACAGGTACTATTAATTTCTGATTTTCACGCTCTGGAATTCAGGCCATTTAGGAGGAAAAAAAGAAGTGCTGTCATGTATGCAAGCATCAATGTATTTTAAGAGATACATTTCTCCCTTACATCCAGCCTCTCAGTTTTCCCACCTCTAAGGAAGACCTGGAAATGCACAGCATCATCTCTATTGCTCTGCAACCCAAAATCCCAAGTCTCCTTAGGAAACTTTCCTTTCAGAACAATTTAATATGATGTGATATTAACATCCCAACAGTTTCCCCCTCGTGAATTAGAAGTGTCACTCTCTGTTTTGACTAATTTCTGCTAGATAAACAAGGTCTACCTCGATTAGAGAAATTCCCATGTTCTGCACTTTTTATTTCACTGGTGAGGCTTTCTTTACTTTGCACCCTGAGCTCTTCAGTGGCTTTGCCTCGTTTAAAATCTGTATCTCTGCTCAGCACGCCTGCATTCCTGTGGAGAGTTGCTTAATCCCTCTGTATACTCCCAATCTGCCTGCAAGGAACACACAGAGCATTCCCAGATCTTTAAATGGAGGCAACAACAACAACAACAAAATCTTATTTCTTTTATTAACTGAAAAGAACTCCTGTTCTATTTAAAAAAGCAGAAAACAAAAATCAACCAAGCCCCCTCCTTTTTGGTTTTCTCCCTTTTTTTCCTGCTTTACTCAATTATAGCTGATTAACTGCCATGACATATGAGTCATGCAGGATCTAGGACACAGGATGTGTTCAGAGTTGCTTCATCGTGTTCTCATATCTAACATGTACACTTGTTTACTAGGTAAGGGGCTTGTGCATGATATTTACATTGTGCTCTGTTAACTTGGGATGTTAAAACTAGAATGGACAGAGGAGGATAAACAAAAATGATGCAGGCAAATAAAGAGGGAAAAAGGAAAGATAAACCAAAGCACGATGAAAAACAGACTTCCAGGGCATGGGAAGAAAGAATTCACATTCCATTTTTTTTGTTGTTGTTGCACCACTTGTAGGTCTTCTCTGAATTATGTCAATTTAAGCTCAAGGTATCTTTCTTTCCATGGTGAATGTTTTCCCCTAAAAGCAGCCAACCTTTCCATACCCCCCAATTTTCCTCATAACTACCCAACTCCCAAATGCCCCTAAACCTCCTTCAGCAGATGAGGAAATCCATCTGTGCACCAAACAATGACTTCTGCTGCCCATGTTGAAGCGTTGACATCTGCCTCTGATCACTTAAGGAAAGGAAAAGGACATCTTATATCCAAAAAGTAATTTTTTTCCCCTCCTCTCCCTCTCTCACTACAGCATTTAGCTCTTAGTCAGCACACCAGCTTTCAAAAGAGCCAAGCTGTCTGTAGGTGAAGCAGAGGATCACAGCACCGTGTTCTGTGGTGAGCAGAATGGTGGTAAAAACAATTTAGCCCGAGGATTCCCCTCCAAAGAGTGAGTATCCTTTTTTAATGGGTAAAAAATAACCGAAAAAGATTATTTGGCTGTGCAGCTTACCCAGGAATAACAAAGCTACACAGACAAGATGGAAGAAGGGAACAGAAACAAGACGTGCCCAATACAAGCAAGGGTATTTGAACTCGGAACACTTAAGAAAGGTAAGGAATATGCAAAATAATAATAACAAAGAACTCTATTTGGCCAGCTGGAGGCCCCTGACAGCTGAAGGTGGTTGGAAAGGCCTGCAGGCAGTTCACCACAGGGTGAGTGAGTCCAGGCAGCTTTGCAGGAGAGAGGACAGTGGCATTCTGCAGGGCACACAGGACAGATGCCTGTTTTAGGGAGATGGGTTTGCTGTCCCCAGGGATCCTCGCTGTGGGTACAGGACAACAGGGAGCGCTGCAGCGAGCACAGAAACAGAGCTTTACTTGGAAACTGTTTTACAAATTAATTGCTTGTTACTTCGGCTCTCCTTTGTTTTCCCTCCTCGCACTTGATGGCTTTTGTCTCTTGTCCTCCCACCTGCGACTTCTCCCTTTTTCATCCCACTTGATCACCCTATTTAGATACTTTTTTCTTTTACTTCTGTCACACTCTGACAGAGTTCCCAAGCTCCTGATGAAACACTGCAAGCACCCTATAGTAAGGATGATTTTAATCCCTAAGATAGTTGTTTTTAATGGAAGCTTACAATAAAAATGTGTTCCTTGGGGGTCAGCAGAAGCTGACAATGAGGCAGGAGAAGTCCAAACAAGACAGCACCAGCAGCTGCTTCTTGCCGGGTTTTCTGGGCAAGGCTGATCCATTCTGCAGGGATCCCTTATGTTTAGTCCCTCTCCCAAGGCTTCATTTCTGGTTTTTCTCTTTTTTTACTCAGCAGTTTTCTTGTTAACTAACCTCTGAACAAAAATTCCCAGCTGTTGGTCTAGACCATTGGAGGCAAGAGCTGCTAAACTTCTAACCTGTATTATGGTCAAAATGACTCCCTAGCAATTCCCAGAAAACCCCCAAATCCCACAGCCACGTTCTCCACGCTTTAGTTAGTCCTTCAAAGGGCACAGCAGTGAATTAGAGCCAATATTTTTAAAGCCATCCATCCAAATTCTGGGCTCCCTGTGTGTATCAAAGCACCTGCCAACATTCCCTGAGCTAATTTCAGCAGTTCTCACTGTGTTTCATGGAAAAAGATAGAGGGTTGTCTTTTCCAGCTAAGCAAGGAGCTTGGTACACAAAGTTTTACAATTAATTGTCTTGGAGGCAGATGTGCATCTTATTCTCTTCAATTCCCCTTCGTGTCTCACTGCCAGGAGCTGTCCAAAACTGGTCCACTTGGTCTTCAGTCCAATTGTTCACCTGCCTGCCCAGGAGCTGCTCCTTGCTGGGTGCTCTGGGCAAGGCTGATCAATCCTGCAGGGATCCCTCAGGTCTAGTCCCTCTCCCAAGGCTTCACTCCTGGTTTTCCTCTTTTTTTTTTACCCTTAGCCACTCAGCAGTTTCCTTGTTGAGTAACCTCTGAACGAGAATTCCCCTTGCAACAGCACAAACATCTCAGTGACATGGCAGAGAGGCTCAAACACAGCAATTAAGATATCACTTCAATTTATTGCCCAGTGGAATCTATCAAGGGCTCAGCACTGCACACAGCTCTCTCTCTGAGAACAGAACCTGAAGGGCACAGAACTCATACCTCAGCTCTGCAATGCCTGTTCAGAAATGCTGCCACTCTATTTCATCACAAGTGATCATAAAAACAGCGTCTCCAACACCAAAATACAAAACAGCCTTATAAAAACTGTCCAGGTACAAAGGGGGAAAGAAAACCTCCAGGTCTGTGCTGTTCAGCAATCTGCTAAAGTAAAAAAGATTTAAGCACAGTGATTTACAACATTGGAAAAGAATTAATCTGACTCATACAATTACTAAAGGACATTTGTCTCCATAACCCAGTAGGCAACTTCATTTTTCATCCCGTTGAACAGTATTTCCAACTTTTTGTTTTTTTCTTTCCCTGGTTAACTAAATAGCCTTTTTAGCTTTGTTGCTTTTTAACTGTTACCCAACTAAAAGAAAAACAAGCCAGAAAAGCCAAAGGCAAAAAACAACCCGAACATTAAATAACCAGGAAATCTATGTAGGATATTTGCAGGTGATTGAGGGAAGACACTGAAATCCCCTCAGCCTGATCCCTGCAGGGAAAGGGGAACTCTACTGCCCTGAAGCTGAAAGACAAGGCTCACAAGAGTGACAAGGGCAGTGGAAACACTGAAAAGATGCACAAATTAGGGAATGCCAATTATCTGTGGTGTGGCTTTTGGAAATATAAATTCATCCTACACATCATGGGTCTTCAGGAGCACTGGAGAGGGTTTTTTTACAGGAGCAGTGACAGGACGTGGGGTCAGGGCTTTACACTGAAAGAGGGCAGGTTTGGATTGGATATTTGAAGAAATCCTTCAAATTTTCTCTAGGAAACCTGTGGTGAGACACAGGTTTCCTAGAGAAACTGGTTTCCTAGAGAATGCCCCAAACTGCCCAGTCTAGTAGAAGGTTTCCCTGCTCATGGGTTAAACTAGATGATCTTTAAGGTCCCTGACAACTAAACCATTCCATGATTCTATTATTTTTTTTTTTTTTAAGCCAGTGGGGCTCCTCACAAACCACTTTTGTTTGGGTACATCAACATTACAACTTATTTGTCTGTATGCAATTATACACCAGCAGGGGTTTGGTGGTTTGCAGGGATGCTAGCAGCAGTGCCATCAAAAACTCAGCATTGACACCCAATCACCAAGCAGAGAGGTCCTTTTTTTTAAATTTATTTTTACCCAGTTCTTACCAATTTGCAGCAGGGACATCAACCTCTAGTCCTCTAATTGGCCTCTCTAACCAAAACATTCAGGTTTTTTTCGTAACCCCTCAGATCTCTCCAGCTACAGTAAGGAGGAGAGGTGAAATCTGGGTATTTCTCCTACCCTGGGCACAGTGATGGTTTACATGGGCCATTCAGCAGCTCTGAATTAGGGGAACCTCTCCATACCCCCAATTTTCCTCATAAATACCTAACTCCCAAATGCCCCTCAGCCTCCTTCAGCAGATGAGGAAATCCATCTGTGCACCAAACAATGACTTCTGCTGCCTCTTTTGAAGTGTTGACATCTGCCTCTGTTCACTTAAGAAAAGGAAAAGGACATCCTATATCCAAAAATTAATTTTTTTTCTCTCCTCTTCCCTCTCCTCTGTTCTTTCCAACAAGAACAGCAGAAAATGGCAAAGTGCTGAGGAACAGGTGAGTGTCTCCTCACATGTGGTCTTCTCCGGGCAAAACAAACACACTGGCTTGGCTTCAAGCTGCAGATATTGGCAAGTTCATTATTGCCAGCAACTTAATTATTGCTGCTGCTCCCGTTATTTTCCCCTCATCATCTCTCCTGTAACGATTCACTGGCCTGCTTGGAGAAAGAAATGTGTCTGTGGGTAATGATTCCACTGCTTTTCCTCCTCTGCCCACCTCTCCGTCGCTCTTTTATATTGAATAATCATTTATGTGGTAGTTTAATTAGCTAATTATGAACGTGGTTGGGTATTTTGAGGAGGAAGAATCATTGTTTGCTTGTTAGTAATTAAGTGGGTCCCATTTGATTTTGGGGAATATACAAGTATTATTTTTCTGGGTGGCACTACCAAATATTAAAAACGTAATTATTTGCTTATATCTTGGTGCACTGAAAGGAGAAGTAAATTTCCATGACTGTAGGCTTTGGGCTGCTGCTGGATTATTATTATTATCAGTATAACCAATCTGGATTTACTTATCAGGATGCAGAAAGAGCAGCCAAGGAAGGAGACCAGCCATGGACAGGAAGACCCGCTGCCTTTTGGGGGACTTGCCCAATTCCCAATTCACCTGCCTGCCACCAAAGCCAGCACAAACAGCTCCCAGTTCCCTCCTCTCCCCAGAAAGGTGGAGGCAAAGGGAAGCATCTCCATGCTCCACCAGGTTTACACAGTCCCAGGAAGGTTTTGGAAAGCACAGATTATTGAAACAGCTCTAAAGAAACTCAGGCAAGCCTGGCCAGGGTGTCCCTTGAATATTGGTAATTATTCCCCAGGATCAGGTGCCACCTGTGGCACTCATCCTTCCCTTCCAGGGGGGGACAGCATGGAGTGAGGTGAATAATGCAGAAATAACACAAAGTGAAGATTCTGGCCCCCTCATTTCACTCAGTTTGAGAAACACACGTTACTCAGCCATTCCAGCTTAACTGAGCACGGTTTTAAGGCCTCATTTGGCAGTTTCAGGGGCAGCTGAAAAGACTTTTTAGTCTTTGGCAATGCAAAATGAGGAGCAAAATGTGCAGTGCACTGTCTCAGGGTCCTGCCAGTCCACTTGATGTGCCAGCCTCCAGCAAGGAGGGATGCCTGGAGGATGTCTATGTTCCCTCCCAAAGGCTGGCTTGACTTAAAGAACAACCCAGCACAGCTCCTACAGTTTTCCAGCATGATTAATGGAGAAGGAGGATAAACAAACCAACCTGCCTTGTAACGCGTCCCCTGTTTTGTTCCTTTTCAAGCAGATTTTAGGGTAAATCATAAATCAGCTCTTCCACACTCCATTTTGCACTTTCTGGTATACTGCTGCTTGCTCTTTTCAAATGATTTTTTTTCCTAAGAACCCTGAATCCGTTTCAAACCAGGACATACTATAATGAACAGCACTTCAACACACAAATCCTGAATTTGCCTTAAAAGGGCCTACTGAGAACAGCAGAACCGTGTTTGTAGACATTTTTCTTTGATTTATAATTTCTGGGGCATTACTACACGATTTCAAACTCCATAAACTATGCAGGCTAGAATGTTGATGTTTTTAAAACTAAAGCTGGAAGCAATGTAGCTGCAGAGGACTGGGCTATGACAAAATAATCAACTCCTGTGAAACTCCAGGTGAAATAACAGGATTTAGCAAGATGTGCAGATTACACTAAGCGTGCAAGCCCTGCAGAACCCACCACACCCAACTCCTCTTCACAAAGGTCCCAAAAGGGAAATGCATCTCCCAGAGTGAACTGAAGGTCACTGGAGACGGGTCCAGCTGCAGCAGAGCAGGGGAGGCAGTCCTGGAGTCAAGGACCTGGGCTAAATAAATATAACCTGAAGCCTTCACCCTGCCTTAACCTCGAGGCCCTGGGTGGAACATTCCAGGGAATTTCCAGTGCCCTGGTGTCACCTGAGCAGAAAGTTGCTCTCAGGTGTTCATGGCCCTGCAATTCACAGCTTCACAGTTTATTAATGACGTGTGTGAAGTGAAATTAGATGTATGAGCCTTAAGGCTCCAGGCCCTCACACCATTTTCCCACAAGTATGATTTCTTTTTTTTAAACCAGAGTGGAGTTACAAATTGAGAGCAGAGCCCAGTCCAGCCTTTCACTGCTAATTAATATCTGGCCTGTATGCACATTTTATTGCCTGAACACTTTAAAACTCTAGTTTATTTAATTTTCATAATCTGATTTTTAATTATCGATAATGGCTCTCCCCTCAGTCATAGGACCCATCTGAACTGACCAATTATTATTAAAGGATAATATTTTTTCAAGCACCTTGAGGTCCTAGATCACCAAGATCCCCAGCACTGTGACAAATATGTGAAACACACGTGTGTGTATCCAAGAATTTGGATTATGTTCCCTCCAGGGCTGGCCGGGCTGCAGAGCCACAGAGAGCTCCTGCAAGCTTACAGCTGGAGCAAAATCCTCCAGGATTTCAGATTCCTTGGACTCAGATAATGACACTTGTCTTGTGCAGAGCCCCTGATGCAGGCTCGTTGCATTTCAAGTCAGCAATGTTTGAAAAGATCACTTTGGAGCCAGGGAAAATGTTGTAAACTCTCAGCACATGATCAAGAGCCAAGAAGACTCTTATGTCTCATGGTGTAAAGTCACAAAGCCCCACCTTCATTAGGAAAATTTCTTAGTGTGTCTAATCAATTTAGGCACAGTGTCCATCACATTACAGCCCAGGTATTACAGTCATTATCACCCAAGATCTGCAGAGTTCACTTAAGTTTGACTTTTTGCAGATAATAACTGGCCTCCAGGGATAGAAAAAAATGCCACAATACCCCATTAAGGATTGTTTTCCAGCCCCAAACCACAACAGAATGTGCTGCCGAGCACAGAGGCCCCACAAATGCTATATATAAAACTTAGATTTCTGCTCCTATTGTTGACAAAGAGTAGGGGAGAACGAGGCAGAGCAAGGGGAGGTAAAATGCCTTCAGAGATGATCAGAGAAACAGAGATTTACTCCTTTTTTCACCCCTGCCCTTGAAGGAAGCCCCTTTTTCTCATTTGATGGTTAATACCACACAGAGACACACAGTTCTTATTATGGCAAAGGTAAAGCTACCAAGAGCCCAGACAGGAAAATCAGAATAATTGTAACACAACTGTAACAGGGCTGTGCTCTACAGCATATTCTCGCCTGCAATACTTTTACTATGCTCACATTATACAGATGGAGCTTCCACTATTTGATTTCCAAGCCTCTTCTCCAAGCCAGGCAGCTTCACAGTTAGAATGTTTCCTATTGCTTCAGCCACCATTTCATTTGTTAAATGTTACTAGTTTTCACTTCATCCCCTTTCTCCAAATCGGCTTCCAAAGCCAAGGAGCTCTTTTTTGAGTCCTTTGGGAACATGCTGCAAAAGTGTTACAGTTTTCTGCGCTAAGAAATCAACCCTGCTTTATTCAGGGCCTAGGAAAAAAAAGTCTACTAAAATAGGATCAGAGAAGTTTCAAACCAGAGTGGCAAAGGGAGTTTGGATTGATCCCCAGAGCACGCAAAACAGAAATGAGACTGAAAAGTGAGCTAGGCTCAGATAAAGTCACCTAGTTTCAAAGTGCACAATTCCACATTCCCAGGGGAGATTATTCAGGGCCTAGGATCAGCTGGTGTAAGGAGGAAATCAGCCCCAGGACAAGCCAGAGCAGAAGAAACCCCAGTGGCTCTGCAGCTGCAGGGAGCTGAGCACCCTCCAGCCACGGGGCTGCAACCAGGACAGGAGGGAAGAGCAGCCTGGAGCCACCAGCACACCAAGCTGTCACTGGGCTCCAAACTGCACTGCTGAAACCCTGGAAACTTAGAACTCAAGGGTTCAGTACACAGTAATATGTATGGGGCAAGATAAAAGATTTGGGGCATTGTCCAAGTCCTCCTTCTTCACCACCTTCTTCATGGTTTGGGGTGTTTTTCTCTAATTGGGTGAAAAAGATCTGCATTGCGGACCTTGGGTGGTCATTATTGGGTCAAAAGCATAAATAATAGAGGTGTCATCTCATTACTGGATAATTAGCACTTAAAAGCCCTTGGAAAGAGTTAGAGACACTTCCATTTTCTACCTTGTTAGTTGTAGAGCTCACAACTCGTGAGGCTGTACTGTAGATAAGAATTAATGAACATCTGAGTCCAAACACAGAACTGCGACTCCTGTGTGTTAATCCCAGCTCTAACAGGAAGAAAAGAAGATAAAAACCCACAGTGCCCCACACCTTCTGGTGCCCCCGTTACCCCTGATTTCCCCTCCAGGCACAGAGTTTGGAAGCAGCCAGCAAACACATTGGGACCCAAAGAGTGCAGAGCCCTGGGACCTGGCTGTTTGTCCATAGCTGGAGTGAGCACAAGGATGGATGTGCATTAAGCAATGCCCTGAGCACTGGAATTCTGCCCAGTGCACTTCCCTTCTCCCTGCCATTCCCAAGAGAGCAAGAGTCCTCAGGGTCAAGGCTTGTTGTGCAGTCTGGAGAAATGGTTACCCTAGACAATATTTCTCTTTACTAATGCATGCTAAGAACTTGTTATTTTGGGTTCTTCTAAGTGGAAAACACATGAAGCTGTGGATGAAGCCTGTTATATGTACAGATTGTGTCAATACACGATTTTTTTCGTGTACAGATGAAAACAGTAGTTTGCAGATAAGTGCATTGACCTTTTCCTTCTGAAGCCTGCTCTTCCAAGATTACAGGAATCTGGGTCTGGAGAAGACAAGTGACATTCTCTGAGGTGGGCAGCAGCAGCATTTCAACATTTTAATCAGTCTCAGGTACATGCACCTCACAGGTTGTATAAAAAGGACATCAGACCATAAATCCCAAACACACACACTCACACCAACATTTCTTAACAGGCAGCTGAAAGGCAGAAAGATTATTTCTAATCCCCCTGATTTTATCATCACAGGTCCTGATGACATGAAGTGACCCACATGGAGAGTGGAAGAGTCCTCTTCAACCTTCACCCACACCAGCAGGAGGAAGGACAAAGTGACCGAGAGCAAGGACAGCAAAATGCAACGTCCAAAGTCTCTGACTGCAGCCCAAAAAGTCTAAAGCCTGGAGGGAGAGAGCTCAGGTGATCTGAACAAAGCAGTACAAGGCAGAGACAACCTGGACTTTCCTCTGGCTCTCTGCTGATGAACAAGTGCCAGCAATTGAATCCTGGGCAAGCTCCCAGGCAGGGCTCCCCAGCAGCCCCCAGCAGGACAGGCTGGCACACTGCTCTCCTTTGCTGTCCCAGGGTGGCTGGGTGAGTGCAGCCAACCTGATGAACACAGGGAATCTTCTCAGCCCCGTTCAAACAGCTCCGGGACCTTTATTTCACGAGCCAAGACGACGTTCAGCCCCCGTTTGCCCGACCCAAAGCCGGTGTGTGACCTCCTCCCTCATGCTCCACCTGGGACAGCCTGGCCGTGTCTGACTTTGGAAGGTTCCAGATCAGCCTTGAGGCAGTGCAGACCCAGCAGCTGCTGCATCAGAGTCAGGAGCACTTGGGAAAGCACCAGTTATCCCTCTTCCCCAAATCCTGCCTGACACGGTGGTACAGGGGCACAAGCACCCGTGAGGCAGCACAGGAACAAAGCCAAGACATCTCTGGGATCACCCTGTTGATCTGCTGCTTCTTTGCTCCCTCTGTCCCTCCCACAGCATCACACACAACATCCTTCCCTGTGGCTCCAGCCAGCTGGAAGAGCTTCCCAGTACCCCCCCTACTTCATTGAGTCCATGCAAGGCACAGCTCAGTGACGTGTGTGTGTGGAACAGGGAAAGTTTGGGACAGTGGGAAAAGGGAAAATCAAACAACTGACAAAATCCACTTGTCAGTGCACAAACAGCAGCGAGGACAATTTCTCCCTATCCTGCAGCTTAAGCAAATGGGGCAGCTGTGAGCCAAGTGAAAGCCAGGGAAACGGGGGCTCTTTCCATCAGTGGGAATTCAGCAGGGGTTAAAAGTTCAACAGGAGAGAACACTAATATGCACTAGACAAATCTCTTAGGAGTGCAGAAATAGGGACAATAATATAAAATTAGAGATGCCAGCAGGTGAAAAATTTACTCAGAAAAACACAGGCCAGCAAAAAATAAGACAAAGGTATTCTGGTTCCTGGCTGAGGAGAGCTAACTGGGTCAGAGCCATCTAAAGACATTCTTTATGTGGCTCTCTTATCTACCTTCACTTGTGGAAGGATTTGTGCACTTCTTGTAGTAATGGAAGGCAAAGATATGCTGAGAAAGAGTTCTCTTTATCCCAAAATTTATCACCGCGATGTAAGGTTTTGTTTTGCTTATCTAATTTATTTTTACATGTCTTCCTAGGTCAATAAGGAACTGATATTTGTCCTAAACAGAGATCTAAAGAACTAACATCAACACAAAGCTTCACTCACAGTTTTGTGATTGTATTTGATGAAGAAATTAAGGATTACAAAGTAAAACAAATCTTATTTTACTCATTTGCAGGAGATAGACCTTGCAAAAAAACCGCCTGTCCCACTTGGAGGAAACAGAATAAAACATTAAATGTATGCACGAATATTAGAGGAGGGAAGAAAATAAAGTACATTTATGTTCTGCAAGATGAGAATTCAAAGAGCAATTTTGGTCAAGATGACCAAGGTTTGAACACATGCTAAAAGTATAGGCCATGTAGAAAGTTATGAACAAGTAAAATTTGCAGTAACTGAAATGACAAATGTAGGGATCATTCCACTGACTCTTTGCAAGGCTTCACTTTAGTGTCCATGAGAGGAAAGGAAAGAGGAAAATGGTATGAGGCCAGTAAGTATTTGGGAGGATAAAAGATCCTCTCCCTGACAAATGGAGGGCAGAAGAGGCTGAAACAGGCAAAAATGAGCTGTGGGCCCCTCACGAAAGGGAGGAAACCCTGGAGCCCTGGCACAGCCAGACTAAGGGAACAACGTGGATTCTGAGGGAAACCAGGGGTGCAAAACTACAGACACAAGAGGCAAAGGTGCAGAAAGAGGCACAGGGGCCATGGCAGGAAGGGAACCAGGACATGGACAAGCAACACAGGAGGCTCAAGTGCCTGAAACCCTTCAGGTGCAAATGCACCTGCACACCGACAGAGCACAAGCTGTGAAGCTGCACTGATGATCACTCTGCTTTGTTCTGTTTGCAGCAAACTGGAGCAGATGGAAACAGGAAGTCTGAAATTAAAGAGGAAGCAACAATCACCAGGACAAGGATGGCATCTCACCAGGGAGCACCAGGAGATGCTGCAAGGGCAGCTCAGGGAGGGAGGGAGGGCACTGCAAACCAACCACCCAGAGGCCAGGACAGTGTCTGTGCTACAATTTTCTTTATTCTCCGGATGCCTTAAGTTTTATCTCTCCTGTATTCCAGGTTCTGTGCTGCCCTGGGGTGCAGCTCTGAGCTCACACTCCGGGTCACTCAGCTCTGCACAGAGCAGGGACACAACACAAATCCTGTTCCTGCTGCACACCAAGGACAACTTTCAGCCCAGCAGCACAAACAAGGGTGGCTGGAGGGAGGGACAAGCAGGATGGGACCTCACAGCCTGGAGCTGGAACTGGGCAATTCAACCCCAATGTGCAAATGGACCAAAACCTGTAAAAGTGTGAGACCTCATGACCATTTGTCCATTTTGTTTCCATTTTGTGACCCTTTTTGTGACCTTTTTGGGTCCCCCTTGGCTGTTGTCCTGCCCAAGGTGTACCCTAAATGCCTTTCAATAAATCCCCACTTTATCCTCCAGCTCTGTCCAGTCTCTGTTCCAGCTCAGCCTTCCCAAGGCATCACTCCAGCGCCCAAAGAAGAAAATGTAAGGCTGGCAACACACAGATGGACAAACTCCTTTATGCATAAAGAGAACTGCAGGGATTCCCAGCACAAGGAGAGGATATAAAAGGGTGTGGAAATCCTTTGCAGCTCCCTGTGCACATCTTCAAAGGCCAAAGAGATGCTGAGCTTTCTCACCAGAGAGTATATTCTGTTCTGGAGGGAGGTCAACTGCTTCATGCAAACTAATTAAGACACAACACCCTCTCTTCATTCTATTATTTGCATTACTTTCCTTTTACTCCTGATCACAGTCCTGTAGCAAACAGAAGAGCAGCTTACACACGTGACTGGTATTAAATGTGTTTAATGTACTCTAAGTGCCTCTAATGAAATTTAGTGTCCAAGGGAAGAGACTGCACTTTGTGACCAGACAATTCTCTGCAGACCACATAAAACACAAAGCCAGGGTCACTCAGCTCTAACCTACAGAACAATGGAACAAACTTTTCAGCTGCACTGCTTTCTAAAGAATAGAGACTGCCAGAAAAGCCTGAGTATCTTTTAGAGAACTGTAAAATCTGTGGCTGTAGGGAAGGGAGTATACATGATGTATCTGAAGCACAAGCATTTTGACAAAGCATCTCAGGGAACATTACTCACAGAATTAATTTGCTTGGATCTCGACAGGAACAAAATCAACCCAAGCCAAAGCAGGCTGAATGACAATAAACAAAATCTGGTTTTTGGCTCTACATTAAGTTTGCACACTTAGCTTAGTGGAATATTATATGAAAGTGCATTGGTCCACTTTCTACCTAACATGTTCATCACTGCTCTAGAAAAAGTGAAGGGTCTAGTAAGAAAGAGTGGCATGATTATTAAAAAAAAAAAAAAAAAAGGTTAGAAAATTTGCATCAGAAATCAGAAAGTTAGGAGAAAGCAGATTGAAAGGCTGGAGTGACAACTGGAAACCCCAGGCACACGAGGACAGAAAGTCTGACTGTTCTCACAGCAAGTGGCAGGTTCAGACACTCCCCACTAAATCCAACCAGATTTGCTCTACATGCACAATTTATCTGCACAGGTACATCAGGAGCCTTTGCAAGCTGTGAGTGCTGGCTGCCCAAAACAGGGAAAAAATCTGTTTTACAAGGTACTCTGTTTACATGGGAAATCCGGTAATAAACAGAATATCTGGGAATTCCCACGTTGATTCAGGGATATTTTGACCTCCTCACAGTCCCATGAATTAAAATGGTTTTGCAAGACTCTGCCCCTCTTTCCAGAACACTCAGGGATATTTCATTCACTTTGAGACATCTCATGAACTTAAACAAAAATGGAGCTAAAGCAGTAGCAGAGGAGAAACAGGAACATCTGGGGGCTGATTGAAAAGAAGATGTTAAGAAAATGAAATAGGCAGACTTTGGCTCAAAGACAACAAAGAAAAAGAATACAACCAGAAATGACAAACACTTGAAGGCTATAAACACCAAGAAAGGAGAGGAATTTGGGGTTGTGCAAGAAGTAGTAAATCTGTGAGTAATGACATTAAATTATGAAAAGATAAACTTTCATTGAAACATCAGTTTGTCTTTACAAGTAGTTCTAGTATGATATCAAGCAGTCTTCCAAGAGCAAGTTCAAAAGATCCCTTGCTAAGGGTATTTAGAAAGATTTTGGACAAATAACTGGAAGTGCTCCATAAGGAAAATATTCCATATTAGGAGCCAGAGAAGTTTCATGATTTAGTAAGTTTTTTCCCCTCACTCTGACTTCTGTGAATATCTGTTTTGAAACAAGCCATTAGCATAAGATTTTTCTAGCTCACAAAGACAGCAAAAGCCAATTTATCTTCTCTTGCTCAAGAGGTCCCACAAATTACACAAGTATTACACATCACTTACTGAATACTGTTTGACATCACTGCCTCCAAACTCGGTGTAACCCGTTTAGAAGGAAGGACTAAGGAAAAGATAAATATGCAGACCTTGGCAAAGAGACAGAGAAGGAGAACTCGACAGATATTTCTCTTTTGTGTCTGAAGGATACAAAGCACAAGGAATCAGACACAAAAACACACTCAAGAAATGGCAGTTTAAATGAGCTCCTCAGAGCCCAGATCTAGGCAATGGGGAAGCCAAGAATTGATTCCAGGGGTAACGTGAAGGTGGGAACTCTGGATTCCCTGCTGAAATCAATGGGACATGCACCTGCTTATGCCATGACTAAAAGCTCATTCCCTCTAGAAATATGCACTTTTGGTAAATTTAAGCTCATCTAGGAGGTACCAAGAAGCTGCCAGCAATCACAGAAAAAGAAAGATGTTCAGCTCAAGCCAGTCACATGGTGGAATGGACACTTTTAGGTGTATTAATGAAATGTCACAACAGAAGCACAAACATTTTTATATTAAAGGCCACTAACAGCACTTTTCACAGATCACAGAACATTCTGAGTTGGAAGGGACCCACAAGGATCTTTCAAATGGATGGGACTTGTAGCCTGAAGGGTGAAAAGTAAAAGAATTGCACCTGTTACACATGGCCAAGTTTGAAACCAGAAATCATGTTCTCATTCAGGCATTGAAATATTTGGGTGATTTTTACAGCTACTGGGGAACTGAAGAGAGACCTTTCTGACCTTAAATGAGGTAATTACTTTGCAGTTCTGAAAACAGACTCAATGCAACTAAAAAGCCCTTCCCAAACTTTAGTCTCACAGAGAAGAAACAGCACTGCTTGTTTGTTTATGCAGCTGAACACCCACCATGTCCCTTTCTACTAAAGGGACAGTGCTGGCAATGGCTGCAGATAATCCAGGCTTGGAAATCTTCTTTAACAGCCTAATGATTAATCAAGTCTGAGTTTGCAGTATTAGGAGCGACAGGGGTCACAGACAGCCTGATGAGAAGAGCCCAATCCCTCAGAAATTAATCCAAGTCCTTCTAAAGGGATGAAGCAATCGCATCACCAGTGGCAAAGCAAAGCTGTAAGTTCCTGCCCACTGCAGGGCAGCAGCTGGGTCCCACTGCACCACTTTGCAGTTGCCTGCAGCTCTCATGCAGTGGCTCAAACCTCTGCTGAGAGACTGAAGCTATGGCTATTCTCAGCTTGAGGCAGGGAGGATTTACCTCAGGATCCTAAGAAAACAGGGGGCAGGGCAGACAGGATCCATTTAGGAAACAAAACTGAGCGGCTGCCCCTCTAACAGCAAAGCGGTGCTGGGTTCGTGCTGCAGGGGACACCCAGCACAGCCACTGCTGCTCACGTGTGGCACAGGCACTGCCACAGGGTGAGGCTTTCTGAGATGCCCAAACAGCAGGGAGGGGACAGTGCCAGCCCTGCACACCTGGGAGAGGGGACAGTGCCATCCCAGGGGCACTCAGGGAATGAGGGGATGCACTGGCTGCACCTTCCCCAGAGCCCACCTCTCTGCTCTGAGAGCTGAGGTCTCCCAGGGGAAGAAACTCTGGGCTTGAGCTTGTAGGTTTTCTGCCGTTTCCTTAGTTTACAGTGAAGCTGAAAGGATGGGGAGTGGAGGGGGAAGCCTCACAGCTATTGCATCAAACAAAGAGGAAAAGAAGCAGAGAGGGGTTGAAGCCATTAACACACCAGAGCCCAGGGCTGGCCGTGGTTGTGCCACACAGCTTGACAGCGCCTGGGAAAATATGAATATGCATACTGGTCTATGAATATGCAACAGGCTAATGTCATATGAAAAGTATTTGAAAGGTTCCTCCAAGGATGAAAGGTGTGCTCTTGGCTGAATGCCAAGCACCCCAGCCATTTTAACCCTTTCCTTTATTCCTGCTTCCTACCGTCTTTTTGTTAAACTTCTTAAATTTCACCAAAGGAAAGTGAACCTCGTTTTTGGCAGAAATGACTGGGCAGGGCTGTGGCCCTGGCTGCACTGCCCAGCCACTCCTGGGTCCCAGCTGGCTTTTCCTTCTCTCCTCCCCACCAGTGCAGCACCCAGCACTGCACAGCTCCAGGCAAAAATGCAAAGTATCACTAAGCACAACAGCCTTTGTTCATGAAAAAGCTGAAAGAGACTCAAGCCTTGGCCAAAACATGAATCACCAGAAAACTACACTTGCAGAGATCCCCATAAAAGGAAATGTAAATAATGATCCCAAGCCCCCTGCACGTTCAGCCACCCTTGTGCCCATGTGCATGTGTGGGTATTGCTGTGCCCGTGCCTGGAAAGCAGCAAGAGAAAAAAATCAGAGAAGAATACAAGAATTTTGGGCAGGAGAGCTGGAGATCTCTAACAGCAGGATATCCAAACAGGGTGTATGGGTCTCAGAGAAAGGCTGGCAAAGGAAAGCTCACACCCACCAGGTTTCTTTGGGAGTGCACTGCACTGCTGGGAGCAGTGGTGTCTGAGCTCTCCTGACCCCCAGAGCTCTGTGCTCACACACAGACTGAACACAGGCCAAACCATGACCACGTTCTGCAGGAAGAGATCCCCAAATGAGGAGATCTGAGGTTCCCCTTTGGGGCTCCCCCAGTGCAGGCATCACACACATGGCCAGGCTGGGTTCAGATTTTAACCCATTCCTTGGTGAGGTGAATTTGGAGCTGCTTTGCCACTTTGGTGCCCAGGCTCGTGGAGGTGAGGCAGGGGAGCCCTCAGAAGGAGCACTGGCCTCTCGTGGTGGGGCTGACTTTGGCCACAGCCACCAGCACAGAGCAGAGCTTGGCCAGGCCCTGGCAGCAGCCCTGGCACTCCAGCCTAAATCCACTCCCAACCAAAGGCAGACAGAAGGAAGAGGTACAGAGCAGCTGATTCCATCCAAACAACTATTACTGGAAGATGATTTCATTAATGAATTATCCCAGTTGCAGCTTAGCTGGTGGGCATGTGAGAAGGCCAAGCCATTGGCTGAAACTGCTTTTCTTTTGTTCTGTGATGTAGCTCTTGGCATGTGTCAGCCAGCAGCTCCCAGCCACACACACATGCACGCAGAGCTCGCCACACAATCCACAGGCTCATTTCAGCTCACTGAGTGAAGGCACCTCCCATACTCCAAAATGCCTTTTTGACAGAGAACAGCCACACTAACAGGGTTGGAGAAGGGGGGAGGGCATGAAGAGGAGGTGACAGTGATAGGAAGTGAAAAAGAAGAGAAATTCACAAAAAGAATAAAGGAAAAATGGGAAGGAGGGGAGGAAAGAATTCAAAGCATACAGTCAAATGGAGATGTACTAAAAACTGCTAAACAAAACACGTGTTTAAAGGACAAGTTTCAGTCTTCTGAAGAGAGACATTTTGAAAAACATGAAAAATGTTCTGAGGCAGCCACGCTGGGCTGGCAGATCTGCCCAGGAGCCTAATGGAGAGCCAGGCTCTCCTGGAGGCCAGGCAGGATGCTCTGGGCACCTCAAAGGACACGTGCCCAAGCTTAAGCAGCTGGACTGCACTCTAAATGTGGCAGACTGCAAGGTAGAGCCAGACACCCAGTGAGAAATGAAGAGAATCAGGATCATGAGGAACAGTGGCAGAGTCAAATTTTCTCATTCTCCAACAATCTCATCAGATAAAAAAATCCCTGAACTGTTTGAAAATTTGTAGCCACTACTGTACAAAGCAGAGCAACCCATCACAGGGTGGTCAGACTGATCACAGGTACTGAAACCAAGCAGAGACATATCTGGATCAGGCCCTGCTTGAACTTCTGTGAACTCTTTAATATCCATGACATCCTGCATGAAGGAGCTCCACAGGTGTCTCCCAGGACATGTTAAAAGCCAAGTTCTTGTGACTGCTTTGAGCCTGCCCTGTCACTTGCTAGTTCCATGTGATGCTTTGCCTGTCAGAGTTCATGCACAGGAAAAGGTACAGGTGGCAATTTCCCTGGATTCCCACCTTGTGGCAGTTGTGAAAACAGAGCACAACCATTCCACGCAGGAAAGCTCTGCTGTTTCTCCTGCTTGTGCTTCCCTGAATGAGCAAGCTGGCTCTTATTTTTCTTCTGCACAGTTGTTCTTGTACACGGTTAACAAGGCAGAGGGTATTCAGGTAATCACACTTGATGAAGCAAGCTGGGGGAAGGCAATCTAAATGTAATTTCTTACATCTTCCCCCTCCTCAGTGGGCTGATCCTGCCTTGTTAACTGCAAACCTCATCGAGCAGCTTCACACAGACTTTTATGTCCTTCACTAATGCAGCCCAATTGAAAATGGCTTTTTTAGGCCATGCAGTGTCTGTGGCACTGTCCCCAGCAGCTCTCCTGAACAGAGGATCAGGGAAATGCTGCTCCTAACACTGCCAGGAGCAGGAGATCTTCCTTAGCCCCAGGATTCACACCTGCCTCTTCCCTGCTAGGGGGGGGAAAGGTCCTTCTGCATGCCTGGGGTGGGAAGGGAAAAGTGAGATTTATCACGGAACGAGCCTGCCCTCCACACTCACTGATTCATCTCTTGCCTGGGCATTCCTGGAGGAAGTACAAAGGGCAACCTCCGTATCCATCAGCACATCCACACACACATTCCCAGCCCCTGCAGCAGCACTGCTCCCTGGATTGCAGCTTGGGGTGAGGCACACCAGGCTCTCCTGCCTTTTCTGCACATCCCTTCTCAGAGAGCCACGGAGAAGGACTAAAGAACCTCCCGTGGAAACACAAGAGGGGAGGGATAAGATGGGATATGCCAACATGAAGTGGGAAGAACTGATAGACCAAGCAAGGAGGGGAAAAACAGTGGAGAAATGAAGAAAAAGGAGCTAAGTGGAGAGAGCTGAGAGGATGGCTGCTGCTGTGATGAGCATTTTTAATTGGGTCAGCTCTATGAGAAGGCAAATGGCAGCCTGTTTTTACTGTGTATTTTTGAACTTATGTAACCTTAGCACACTCCATCATTGCAATACATTTTATTGCTAATCATTTCCATCTGCAAAACCATCTCTTTGTGAAGCAAACTGTATGCAGCATGCTGGAGCCCAAGTTACAGTCGCTGATTTTGTAACTGAAGCTGGATTTTTGGGGGATTGGGAAAGCTGATTGCTGGGGTTTTTGCACTACTAGGTAAAGAAGTCCACAAATTTAAAACAATTTAGAAACATCCTTCAGGAATTCCATGCCTATATTCTAAGTTTGGAAAATTACAGTAGGAAATAATTTTTTAATGCTGTTAAACCGGGGCTGGGTGTGAAAATGCAATGACATAAATAGCCTAAGAATTATAAAGTAAGACAAAAGTACATTGTTATGCATGCACAAACACATATGTGCAGAAAGGACAAGCCTCCCTAGAAGACACTGATATATCTTTAGTCAGCTACTACTACTAGTATAAACAAAACAATAATACAAACATGAAACCCTCTGTGGGAGAGCTTTTTAAACCATTGCATATGCATGTAACTGCTTAAAAAAAAATCCATGTGGGCATAAAGTTTAGGTTTTGACTGCACAGAAGCCAAGAAACACGGTTGTGGCAAGATGTGGCTTATTGGCTTTTCGTAGAGCTGCTGACCTTGTATAAATCAATACAAAAAAACCTGAGGCAAGATATGAGTGATGAAGAAAAGTACCTGAAGATACACTTTTACCACTGAAGCTCTTAACCTACAACTATTCACGTTTGAGCCTCTTTTGTTTGGGCTAAAATAGCAAGCTCAGTCCCACAGGCTTTATTTTTAGAGACCTGTACACTCCATCTGGGCTTACAGCTGCTGGCTCAAAGTATTCCTCCTTTGAAATCAAGGTGACAGGAAGAAAAAAAAAAAAATCCATCTACCACATGTGGCATGGGTTCAAACAGCAAGCTACAGACACAAGGAGAGAGAGGATGGAAAGGATTCCCCCCATTCTGTTCCTACACAGCTCTTGGACAATGTTTATTCCTCTCTGTAGCACCAGCCTGACTTACATGAACCAGGAGCGTTATTTTGACAGGAAACCATGTCAGAGCTCTCTCTGGATAGGTGTGTCAGCCTGAGCAGCACCTGTTCCTTTCCTGATGGTGATGAACTGCTAGATGCTCTCCCTAAGAGTGCCAGTGCACAGAGCCAGACTTCTCCAGGAGTGCAGAGAACAACACAAACACACAGAACGTGTTTTCCACTCGGTGGCCTGCGGGATCTATGAAATCTCACAGCAGCTTCTGCAGCACAACTATCAAAGGCACAGCTCGGCTGTGGTTGAGGGCAGCTGGTTGCCCAAAGTGCAGATTCCCTCCTTTTGCAGCAATAGAAAAAGCCAGGTGCTGGCTGCAGACATGAGCAGGGCCCTGCAAATGAGAACAGCATCCCCTCAAGTGGGAACGTGCTGTTTGTGTGGGTGGTGATGCCTTGGGAAGGCTGAGCTGGAACAGAGACTGGACAGAGCTGGAGAATAAAGTGGGGATTTATTGAAAGGCCTCCAAGATCCACCTTGGGCAGGACAGGGCCTGACCAGGGCTATACCCAGGGTGGGCCCAAAATGGACACAAAATGGACAAATGGTCACCAGGTCTCACACATTTATATAAGTTTTGGTCCATTTGCACATTGGGGTTGAATTGTCCAGTTCCAGCTCCAGGCTGTGAGGTCCCATCCTGCTTGTCCCTCCCTCCAGCCACCCTTGTTTGTGCTGTTGGGCTGAAAGTTGTCCTTGGTGTGCAGCAGGAACAGGATTTGTTTTGTGTCCCTGCTCTGTGCAGAGCTGAGTGACCCTGACTGTGAGCTCAGAGCTGCACCCTGGGCAGCAGAGCCTGGAATACAAAGATAAAACTTAAGAAAAATAAAAAGATAAAACTGAAGGCATCAGTGGCAGGGAGAGAAGCAGCTCCTTGGCTAGGGAAGGAGCATGCAACCTGCAGCTGTCCTGCAACTCGGGGCTGGAGGTTTGCTGCTGAGGCTGCTTCCAGCCATGGNGGTGGGCCCAAAATGGACACAAAATGGACAAATGGTCACCAGGTCTCACACATTTATATAAGTTTTGGTCCATTTGCACATTGGGGTTGAATTGTCCAGTTCCAGCTCCAGGCTGTGAGGTCCCATCCTGCTTGTCCCTCCCTCCAGCCACCCTTGTTTGTGCTGTTGGGCTGAAAGTTGTCCTTGGTGTGCAGCAGGAACAGGATTTGTTTTGTGTCCCTGCTCTGTGCAGAGCTGAGTGACCCTGAGTGTGAGCTCAGAGCTGCACAACACAGAGCCTGGAATACAGGGAAGATAAAACTGAAGGCATCAGTGGCAGGGAGAGGAGAAGCTCCTTGGCTAAGGAAGGAGCATGCAACCTGCAGCTGTCCTACAACTCGGGGCTGGAGGTTTGCTGCTGAGGCTGCTTCCAGCCATGGGAGGAAATCTGCCTAATTAAGGACCAAAACAGACCAAGCCTGTTCTAGTCCACCTACCAGATCAGGTAGAAAACAGAAAAGGAAACATCCCAGGCCTGGTTACAAGGTCCCCGAGCACTTAGAAATGTCATTTACATTAGCAAAGCTGTGGGTCATTGTGCCTTCAGCACCAGCAGGTGGATGTAGAGAGCCTCACTCTACCTCAGGCTAGCTGGACTAGCAAACTGCTGTGAAAAGCAGCTGCCTGAAAGTCAAATGTACTAAAAATAATAATGAAAAAAAGCCCAGATGAGTCCAAATGAAATATTTTAGTTCAAATACAAGAGAGGAGGACGTTTATTTGCATTTCCTCTGCATCATAAGCACCAGCAATAAAACTGTTAATCAGAGTCTAGCTGGGCCTGAGAACAATACATCAGCCTGAACCAAGAGCAGCCCAGCTTGGCTCCCAGATCACATTTACAGAAAAGCCTCACACATTTCTCCACTCACAAATCAGAAGATCTTATCTTGAGTAGGGACAGTATAGAACCCACACGATGCAATATTTAATATCTAGATGTAGATTTTACCCAAAGTAAGTATTTTAAAACTAGCCAGTGTGTGGAAAGTGAGGTTCATGGGATTATCAGTTACTAATGCAGGGCTGAAACCAAGAGTAGGAACTGGATTTGGCTCTTGGAGCAGCCCCCTCATCAAGCAGCCAAGGCAAAGTTTCTGCTTTGTTCTTGCCTGCACATTCCTGCTCCAGGACCTGCTTCTCCTCAGAGCTGGGGAGATGCAGAGCCCACTGCTCTGGCTGACACCTAAGGATAATTAACATCAAGGATAACAGAGAAGGATTTTCAATGCAACCTCCTGAGCAGAAGCAAAAGATCCAGAAATCTGGAGTGAGGTTTCACAGAGGTAAAAGATATAAACTCAGCTTAGAGACGGTGCTGCCTTCAGGAGATATCCAAAGATCAAATTCCCTGGCAGCCACCAGAAAATCCCATTTTCCCACTGCCCCCAAATGCTCTCCATTCATGTGTGCAGAAATTGTCACTTGTTTACACCTGCCCAGTATCTGCAGAGACACTTGCAGCCTCTTCATGGGCAAATGTGCACTTGAGTGCATTTGTGCATGGCTCTGCATGTTCATCCACTGACATTCTGCACAGCTGGGGCAGCTGCTGCAGTTCTGACTTTAACAGTGCCAAAGGCAGGAATGGACTTGGATGGAAAGGTTCAGATTTATGCACGCTCTTATTCTGTGTGCTGGCTTGTCTAAGTTTGGCAGGGTGGTTATACATTAAAAGGAAAAGAATTAACTGATAACAATGGATCCAAATCTCCTCGCACGTTTTCAAGCCTGAATTTGATTTATGCCCGCTATAAAATTAATATTTACAACTGTACCTAATTGTTCTCTTCACAAAGGAAAAAAGGCATGATGGAACAAGTGATGTGAAAAGGGTTAGTAAGAAATCCTAACGTGAGCTCTGTAACCAGCACACTCATTTCAACTCATTTGCTCTCACGTGGTAATAAACTCATTTCAGTTCCAGCCTCCTGAGGCGTAGCCTGTGTAGTGCCTGCTGGTAGCTCCATCAGCACACCCACACTGTCCCCTCAGGCGTGGATGTCCCAGTGTCTGAGTGCCTCTAACCACCACATACAGCACCAGCAGAGAAGCAGAACAGGCAGACAGACACCAGGACAAAAATGCATCCTTCAGCCCCCAGCTTGCTGAGAATTTGAATAAACATATGCCTAACCTGCAGGGGCTAATATTTCCAAGCTATGCCAGCTCTCAGAAAGGGCTGCCAGGAAAAACTGGAGGGCTTTTGGTCCCAGTGTCTCACCTGAGGGTCGGGGGGTGAGGCTCACTAATGCTTCTTGCAGCACACGGAGTCCTTCAGGGAAGGGTGTCCCAGAGGAAAACGCTCTCCTGGAGACACAGGCAGAGCTGTGAGCCAGGGCACAGCCTCACCTCGGCGGGGAGGGAGGATTCTCTGCCTGAGCCGTGCAGTCAGGAGCTGCAGGAACTCTGCAGGGCACTGCTGGCTCCTGGCAGGAGGGAGGATCATCCCTTCCCTGTGTGCCACAGGGAAGCCTCTCCAGAAGTCTTCCCTAGAAATCACCCAGTCTGTCAGGGAGCTTTAGGCTGGAATTTATCTTTCACAATGAGGAGATCTGCATGCAAAATATCGAGTTCCAAAAAAGGGGTGAGTTTCAACACCATCCCTTGCATTTAAACTCTGGGAAAGCAGGTACTAAGGTCCATAGTATTTCATCTCTAACAGCACTATTGAATCCTGATATCTGTGGTTTAGGTTGTTTATCCGTCAATTCTACCTTTTCATCCAAATCTCCTCTTTTAACTTGGCAGATTTTTGTTCCTCCCCTTACCTTCAGTGAATCAGAGTTAAATCCCCACCCCAGTGCAGAAAAAGTACTATTTCTCTATCAACAGAATTTGCAGGTATCCAGTTAAGCACTGCCCTGTAACAAGATGAATTCTGCTGCCCATTTCTATAGCTGCAAATCAAGTAAAGATTATTAACAAGACTGAACAGGAGAGAAATCAGGACCACCCAAACAAGGGTTAAAACGTCATGCTGCTCAGTCTGCCAGAGAGTCTTGTATCAGAGCTGTCTAGGAGGAAAAGAATGCTTTTAAGAAAGAATTTATCATCAGCAGGGATCTCAAGAAATTTCAGAGAAATTATTCTAACCCATGAATCAGCATAAATACACTGGAATCACAGAATTCTGGGTTTTTGCATGGCAGTTTGGGTGACCTTTGTAGACATCTGCAGGCAAACATGTACAGTCATCTGGGTGTGATGTCTTAGCCCTTTCATAGTATTTCAGTCTTCTATTCTTGTATATTTAACTACTACCCCTCAAAATTGCCTTTTTTTTTATTGCTAGTAGTCTACCATTAACCTTTTATTTCTGTTTAAGCCCTTGTTCAAACTTACACCCATTTATTACATTAAATAGAGTAACCTGCTTCTTTATCTCATCCTTAAAGGTTTGAGACAAATAAACCAGCAGAAGACTAATAGACCAACCAGCCTTTTTCAAAACCAGGGTAATTAGCATGGCATGTAAAACAAAAGTGAGAGCAGAAAAATCACACTCCTGCAGAGTCTCTCATGAGGCAAGAGGAGACCCAAGAATTGTGCTTATAGAAAATGACAGAGTGAGAACGACACACTGCTCCAATATTTGCCCCTGGAAATGCAAAACAATTCAAAGGGCAAAGAAATCCCACATTTGAGGAGTTGTTTCAGTAAGGACAGGGGCAGGATCTGCTCAAAATGTCCCCAGAGAAGATGGCATGTTCTTGGGTAGGTGAACATGTTTTACCTCCAGCCTTGACAGCCTCATGAGCTTCTAATTGCTATTATTTGTTCTGGGTTGGTAGCTGGAGAGCCGCTTTCTAGAAGAAGCTGCTGGAAAGCATCCAGAGCTGCAGCTAACCTGTTATCAGGCTTGACTAGGTGACAATTCACTGATTCTGCTCTGCCACGTGCACCTGCAACACCCCAAACCAACGTGACTCCCTCGTCCTGCCTTCCCAGCATTTGGCTGGAAACATCCCTATCAACATGTCCCACTCCAGGGCCTGTGTGCTCCAAATTGCTGTCCAGAGGAGGTATCCAAACATGAATTTGTGAAGGTGAGGTCACATAATGTCAGGAATTTCCTCGCTCATCCTTCTGCTTGTTCCCGTGGGACTGTACAAAGCTACACAGAGGAACTCTCTAACACAACCACACACTCAAGAGAAGCAAGGAACCCCAGAGCTCTTGAATATTCCCCCAGAGAAATGAAACAAATCCTTTTCTCTTCACAGCGAGTAAAATCTTTCATCTGTCTTTTTTTTTGTTTTATAACATCAGTGTAGCTGTTGAAATCAAAATGAACATTTCATAATGAAGAATCAAAATATTCTGTTCCAAAACTCTGGAAAGAAAAAAGGTGGGACGTTCTTCCCGTGTTTTATTTATTTTGTCTAATTTAACACACGTCTTTCAAGTAGTTCAAGTTTGCTGAAATCACTTTTGGAGAAGGGAAATACTCCCAGAAAACATCTAACCAACTCCAGAGGCTGTGTCAGTCACCAGAACTTGTCTCTGCACAGCTGGGTTGAGATGCCCAGTGAGAAGCTGAGAACCTTGAGTTTGACATGGCAGCTGGAGATTAACTGCTGCTGATTAACCAGAACGTGGCATTTAATTATCAGCACATTTGGTGTGAGATGGAAACACCAAAAGAGTTGTTTGAACTCTAACCTTTCCTTCTCTTTGTCTAGTTAGCTCAGGTTTTTGCAGAAATACAGACCAAACTTCACGGGGATATTGAATATTTTGTCTTTTGTGTTCAGGATTATGTGGCAGCAATTATCCTTGAAAGGTGCACCAAGTATTAGATTGCCCAGCCAAGAAATAAAACGTATTTCTGTACACAAAACCAGCATGAACTTTGAATTTGGAGGAGGATCTGTTTAAATATCAAAATAAATCACCGCTCTCATTTGTTATTTACTGTGTTTGTCCTAATCATATAATGCCAATGCATCTATAAATTGCCTTGTCACAAAGTGCCCGCTGAAAGTGATGAAAGCTGTCATTTAATCAAAAAGCCAAAATTAATCAAAAGGAAAGGAAAGCAGGCCCAGCTCTGCCATTAAGGCTTTTTCCTGCTCCACCAGGAATGACAGACATGACAGACACAACTGAGGGAGTGCAAAGTTAACAGAAAAAAAATGACAAAAACAGAGAAAAAGCTCCCAGGCCTCAGAGCCAGCATCTTCTCCAACATACTGACATAAAACTACTCTGCAGTCTTAAGTGAATTTCATCTTCCCCTCTTTTATTCTCAATAAAAAGGTCTGCTAAGAAACTGCTGCATCCCACCCCAGGGCTGAGGCTTCACACCAGCCCAGAAAAGGGATTACTCTGTGGTTTGACTGCAGGACTGGGAGACTTGGCTCCAGTCATTGTTCCCAAATTTTGCTTGAAGTTTTTCTTTCCCCAGAGCAGCAACTGATACAGACAGAAACACTCCAGCAACAAGGTCAGCTACTCCCTATGCAAAAGCCAAAAAAGAGCTACAGAAAAATCTAAATCTAAGTAGTTGACCTCCACAAAGCCTTGGAGATCTTGGTAACATAAAGCAGCTGCATGCATGCACGATTTCTTCCTGATGCCAGCCACAAGTTCCTTAAAACACAAGGAGATGACGTTTTTACTTTTATGCAAACCAGACTAATCACTACTTTAGTCCAAATACAAGTCCAATCTTCTCACCTATTTGCCCATTGCAAGACATTTCCCTCCTTTCAGCTAAGCCAGGACTTCCAACTCCAGCCTGACACCAAACCATGTATTTTTCCACTCAGACTGCCAGTGAGGGTGCTGCCATGTGACACCACAAGTTCCAGGCAGGCTGCCTGTGTTTCAGGGCCCAGAGAATGGGCTAAGCTTAGTGCAAGCAGAAAGGATTCCAAACCAAACCCTCACTGCTCAGCCCTTCCAGGATACCCTGGAAATTTGGTTTCACATTAGCAAGGACACCTTTGGAGTGCCACGCAAATAATTAGGGATGCCCCAACATTTCTGTTTTCCACAGTGCACTTTTCAGCTTACATTTGATCTCCCCAGCTGCTTATCCTCTTCTGATGAAACAGAGAACAGCTTTGAACAAGAATTCCCCTTTCCTGCAATTACAATTCCTTACAATCCCTGCCAGAGCCCAGGCTCGAGTGCTCCCCTCCACTTCTCCCCCCTGCTCCTCCCAGCCCTTCTCAGGGATGGCACACGGAGAGCAGCACTCCTCTCCCTTCCCACATGTGTCAGAGATGCACTTTGCTCCGTGGGTCCCACTGGTACAGGGAAAATCTGTTTGATGTTCTCTGCTTTCCAAGGTGTCACCAGCAACAAACAGCGTGGCGTCTGCTCCGTGTCTGCTAGCAAAGGGGTTTAGAGCTCAGTGATTCCTCCATGCAGAATTCCAAATTAACAACATTCTTCCACTGATAAGTGATGGGAGGTCAAATTGCTTGGTTTATTTGCTCTTGGAGATGCCCTGTTAGTCTTGTTTACAGTGTCCATTCCACACCTGCAGGCTAGTGCATGTTCACGTCACAAAACCTGGCAAAATAGAAATGCTCTGCCTGCAACTTTCCAGCTTCAATAATGGCACGGCTCTGCCTCATCTGTTAAGAAACTTGTATTGCTGAACAGAAAAAGGACTTTCATTCCATAAAATCCATAAAATGGATTTTCATTCCATTTTAGTTGTCANTGTTAAGAAACTTGTATTGCTGAAGAGAAAAAGGACATTTTCATTCCATTTCAGTTGTCGTGTCCCTCACTTTAAGGTCTCTTGGTAGACCAGCCCCCTGCCAACTCCCTGAAAGTGCAGCACACATAAACTCAGAGATCCTCCAAAAGAACTCCTGAAACTTCTATCATAACTCGTAATGAGGCCAAAGGGATCCCCTTGATTATGTGGAATCAATGGCAAATTGTCACTCAGTGTCACTAAATCCAGCAGAATGTCCCTCTACTGGAATGGTCTTGACAGGAGAAGCTCCTTTCTGATTTCCAGGTTACACTCCTGAGGCACCCAACCCTGAGCAAGGTGAGTCATGACTCTTTTTTAGGCATTCAAAGCTGCCACCTTCCAAGCCCCCTTCTCTCTTCAGGAGAGAAAGGCTGAAAAAACCAACCTATAAAACCAATCTCCCACCCAACTAATGGATAATCTGATTTACTGCATTCATTCCTCTCTCCTCAGAAAGATAAAGATGTTACTAATGACTCCACAGCCTCTGGTAATACTGACTGCCTGACTGTAAACTTTCCTCGTGGACAAGAAATAACTCACAAAAATAAAGGGATTTGAATTTATTTCTGCCACACATTTGTCAAAAACAGCTGCCAACATTTTCTGGGGGGGCTTTTCTTTCCATTTGCAAGAAGGCAGCTACACCAGACAAGAAGAACTCAAATGTCTTTGATGGGCTCTCTTTCTCTGACAAGCAGCTGAGAGTGCCAAGGAGGATAGGAGAGGAGATTATATATTATGGGCAGCTGAATTAATCCATCTAAACACTGAAAACTGTCAAGGGCAGTCTGAGGAAATTCTCAGTGCAGCTCTGGAACAGGCAGAGTGGTAAAATGGGGACCAAGGCCCCAGGTACAGGGACAGATTCTGGCTGCAGGTCATCATTAATAAATTATAATTTTTTATCAGCTAAAATGTCAGTGGGCACTTTTTCTGTCACTTGTGCCATCTGCATTCAAAGCAAACAGCACATGAGTGTATGGGACACAAAAATCCCCAAAGTAAGCAGTCAGAATAGACTGCAAATCCTTTTCCAGACAGACACAATTGTGTATGGCTCTCTCTTCTCCCAAACCTACCACTCCATGGCACAAAATTAAAAAGGTTCTGGAACAAGGAGGACTTTTCCACATTGAGCAGCCAGGTGGGGCAGGTACAAAGATTCAAGCAGCTGTTAAATAATTCACATTAATTTATTAAAGACAGCTGGGACTTCTACAACTGATGTAGTGCACACACACACCTCTAGCACTGAAAACATGAGGTAGCTAAATTTGGTGACATACATGAAAATTGCTTTTCAGTCAAAGAGCAAATATATTTTTACTAATAATTGTTGACAGAAATCACAGTCTCTGCCAAAATATTTACACTCAATTTGATTACAATAATGATCAAAGAGCATTGTTTAATTTACTGTTCGCTCAGTTTTGGCAACAACAACACAAATACGAAAAAATAATTGTCTCTCTCCAGATCTTTCATATGCACTTAGTACATGTTAAATTATGTATTTATGTGTGTTCATAATTGCTTGTATTTTTATATATAAATGTGTGTATATTTTGTTAAATGCTTTCATTTAGCAAAACCAGAATCACCCCAATGTTTCTGATGTAAAGCAGCAGGGGTAAGTTACAGGTTCTGCACCCTCATTAAATTAGCACCAATCAGATCTGCACCCAGGCCACGTTTTTTGCTGCTGCCTTGAGAAATGCCACGTTCTAACTGTGCATGAATTTTTAATTCCACAATATTACTACGTAGATCTCTTGCAAGACAGTGCAGAGTAACAGAGTATGTTATAACAAACCAGCCTTTGGTGTCTAACCCTTTCCCTCCTCACCATGTCTGAAAAGCTCCCTCTGGAAAACAGGCAGTGGGTGTTGTTGGGGCAGGTAGCTCAGGACCACAACACCCTCCAAAACCGTCACAGCCCCTTTGTGAGGGAGCTCAACAACCCAAGAAATTCAGGCTAAATTTGCTGCACTGCACTGAGCCTCTCTCTGTAAATAACCCAGATCCCAGAAATAGGCTTTGGCTGAGTGCAGCGTGGCTGCTCTGGGTGTGATGACTGCAAGCCCAGGAGGACAGGGCTGTGCTGCTGCCCCTCTGAGCACCCCTCACCTTAAATCCCAAATGTCCCCTGATGGTGAGCCCAGAGCTAACACTGGTCTCTCTTCTGCCAAATGCTGTTAACCAACACACCCCACAACCATCAGTGGCCACTTCAGAGGGGAAAAGGGGCTGGTGGGTGCAAGAGTTAAATAAATGTCAGGAAAGAGAAGATCCAGCAGTAAAGCTCCTCCGCTTCACTTTGGTGCAGCACTGCTGCAGAAATATTCCAGAGTGCTGTGGGGTTTTCCTTCTTTATCATTTGGTGGCTGCCAAAACACCTCCAAATGATTTGGTCACTAAGAGAAGCTCTGGCATTGCTCCATCTCCACAGCAGAGTAATCTTTTAAAGAGAATTTCTCACCTTGGGGGGCACTTTCTGCTCTGTTTACAGCAACAGCCTGTTGTGAGATCCTTAGCTCGGGGCCTTCATTTCTCATTAAGATTCTCAGCTTAGTGGAGAAAGGTTTGAGCAGCAAAAGCTTCAGGCTCTGTGTATGTCAGAATGGTTTCATGGCACGTTAAATTCAAACACAGCCATAAACTGAAACTTCTCTTAGAGCAACTGGAGTTTCTATTAACTGCAGCAATTACCAAAAAGTGTCTGTAAACGTTTCAATGTCTGGCTCAGGTTTTTTTGTTTTGTTTTGTTTGTTTTTTTTCTGGCTGGAAGGCTAGTATAGAGTGATAGAATAAAGCACCTTGCAGCAAAGGGGTTTTTTTTACAGTTACAAATAAAATAGAAGGAAGGTATATGTAGTGTTAAGAAATAATAGCAGCTCTTTACTGTGCCTCCTATCTGCATCATCCAGAACAGTTTTGAGACAGTAATTAATTAAACATTTCAGCAGCCTGGAAGATGTGTGAGAATTATTCTCATTTATGGATGGTTAAACACAGGCTCAGGGAAGTTAGATGTCTTATCCCAGAACACAAAGCCAACTAATTGCAAACCCGGCACCTGATATTTTTCAGACTCTTGCCACTAAAATCATCTCATGTCTCTTGGAAACAAAAAGGTGATGAAATGATTTCTGGACATGCTCAGCTGTGTGAGCCCCTCAGTAATGCAGGAACCTGTCACAAGCAGCACTGCTGATGGAGGTGCTGCTGTGCATTAAATGCATGACTGCAGCAGGTCCTCCTCTGCCTATTTTCCTAAATCATCTGCCACACGACTCAGAACGAGTTTCTTCCCCAAAAAATGTAATATACTGGATTATTTCATGTCCCTGATTTAAACACATGGGTTTTCTTTGAGAGCTCTGCCTTCACCACCCTAAAGCTCCCCAAAGTCTTCAGTAACTCCTTCAATATGATCAAGGCTTCCTCTGCTGTCTGCCCCATCACAAAGATCCTCAATGGATACAGCATCCCATGGGAAGTTGCAGGGACACCTAAATGGAACAACTGGCAAGGATTAGACAGGAGAAAACACCTGACTTCATCTTTCTTATATAACAAGTATGTCAAGGTTATCAGTGAGGGCAGGGCTGGAGCACTGAGGAGGAGCTGCTGGGACAGGAAGGACCTCAGTGACAGCCACAAGCAAAAAATGCAGAACAGTAAACACTGACTCGGAATCTTGGTGTGTCCTGTCGTTACCTGACATTGGTTTTGTCCTTGTTTTATAGGATCAGTGCTAATGTACTGCAGCTGATAAGAAAATGTAGGCTGGACTCCCTAAGTCAGGCCTGGCCGGGCTGGGTGAGGGAAGAAGAAGCTGGAATCTCTAGCCATGAGTTCTAACTGTGCTGCTGAAAGGGGGACTTGACAGCAGCAGCTTCCTCCTCTTCCTCTCCACCCTTTTTGGCCTTTATTGTCACTCCTCAGCACCCCCAGCTCTTCCTCCTACTCCCAGGATCCTCCAAAACACAGATTTAGACTCTTATCTATAAAATTATCAATTTTAGCTTCAGGCTTAACACCAAGTGGAATCTACCCACCCAGAGGTTATTATTAACTCTGCAACTTGTGCTCCATGGGGTGCTTCAGCACACAAGAGTAACCCCTCACATCCTTGTGTATCTCCCAGAAAGGAAAATGGGCACTCTTTAAAGCTTGATGCTTCCCTTGAAGAGATGGCCAAAAGCAGCTTTGCACAGACTGTGTGCTGGATGCTGGGACATGAACAGTGGTGAGCATCCACACCAGGAGACAAAGAGGTCAGAAATTGGGCCTTTATCTTACATTTCACAGAGGCTTGAGAGAGATGCAAGAAACAAAAAGGCTCAAAGGCTCTTGAGCAGACCTGGACCTCAGTTTAGTGCTCAGAGGCCTCATGGAGCTAAGAAACCTGCTGAGAAAGGAGGAATCTGGACAGTTTGTGCACAAGGAGACCAGATAAACACAGTGAAGGATCCACAGATATTATGAGAATAATCTCTGTGCTTCAGTTGTGCGCTGCTCAAAAATCCCCTTGTGAATCTCCACACACATCACAGGCAGAGGCAGAGAAAAAAGGGCATAAATAAGCAAGGGGAAGAAAATATCAGGGCTGAAGGTAGTGAAAATAAGCAGTCAGCACTGATCCTGAAGAGAGAAGGCAAATGAGCTGCACAACACAAAGAGCATCAGTCCACAGTGAACTTCCACCTGCTAAGTACTGCAGAATTTACAACTGCAATTCACTCTGTAGCAAGAAAGAGAGGCTCTGAGTGGTGGGGTCAGCACACAGCAGCCCTGAACAAAACAGGGATGTCACACCCTGGCAGGAAAATACAGCACCTGAATGCCCATGGCTTGATGGGCTAAAGAAGTTTTATATTTTCTAGACAGAGTGCTTTGGAAAACTCAAGTCAGTCCTCGCCCTGGCAGATGTTCCTTGAGAAATGTAAGATTTTGGAGAGCCTAGCAAAAATAGCTGTGGCATTTGCTGTTAGATAGCTGGGTTCATTTAGAAAAGCTCTTTCTGCAATAAACACCTGCACATCTTTCTGGTACTTACTTACTTTGCAGAATACAGGATCTTCTTTTGGATCTCCCGTAGGAAATGCTCAAAACATTAATGTAATAGTGCACCACTTCAGCCCAGAGCCTGGTAAGCACTCACAAAACACACATGAAAATCTCATGAGAAGGGGGGGAAGAGGAGAAAAAGGGTTCTTGAATGCAGTTGCTGCAGTTATGGCAAGCATAATTCCCAATTTAGGGGTCAGGTTTGTTTCTGAAGGAAGCACTGCTATCAGTGGTAAAAGGGTGCCTGATCCACAACTATAAATACAACTATCAAAAGGCTGCAGCAATTATCTTCTTGTGTAGCAACATGTTCTTTTTTCCCAGATTATGTCATTGAATAGAAAAAGACTGGAAGTTTCTTACCATGAAACCCCCACTAAATTCTGTATTATGCTTCAATGCAAGCTTTTAGCTCCCATGCCAGTCAGTGGCAGGCAACAGCTGTGGCTGGGCAGAAATTTCATTTTCTGTCCTAGAAGAACTAAAAAAAAAATTCCATTCAAGTTACTTTAACTATTAAATATTAAACTTTTTAGTTTTGAAAAGTTTTTAATGATAATTAGCTTAACTTTCTAAAGGAAAGGTCATCTTGAAATGAAAAAAGAACTATATTTAAATCCAAAAAAGGTCAAAATAGATGTATTGGAAATTTGGAAAATTTCTTCTTCCCCAAAAATATTTGTCTTGAAAAATTAATCCAAACTAACTTGTGACGTGAACTGGTTCAGTTTTGATGAATCCACTTATTTTAAAAATATCATTTTCATGGAAATATTAATGAGTAGCTCCATGGTGTTCCTGGCAGTACAGAACATGCTGTAATGCCTCAGAGCTGGAGTCACCAATCTCATTGGGCTAAACATTGTTGACATGGGGGGAAAAAAAAATATTGGGGGGAAAAAGGTCTTTGCTAAATTGGCCTTTCCCAATAAACTGAGAGGGTACTTGCATTGGAATCAGCTGCAAAGCCTCTTTAAAAGGTCCAGGTATGTGAGATGTTCTACTGCATCTACATTAATTTGATTGCTTGAAAGTGATCTTAAAACTGGTCATGAAGTTGGACTAACACAACAAAGCAAATCCCTAAAGCAAGAACAAGGGAATCTTGAAGCACAAAGATCTCTACCATTAAACAAAGAGAACTCTTAAATTGAATTAAAACATCCTTAAGGGAACCTTACATTTGGCAGTGAGAGATGACAGACCATACTGAGAAAGGGAAAGCATTTTATTACTATTTGTAATCAAGAGGAGACAACCAACCTTCAGCCTCTGATTTTGCCATGGAACAATTCCTGCTCCATCTGTCATCAGAAAAGAGTCCAGCCCCTCAGGAGTGAGAGGCTACCCATGAAGAATTTTGGTGCAAATAATCAACCTCAAGTCGTTAATGATGCAGGTTTAAAGCTGAAGGGCCAAGTTCATTCTCTTCAGTGTTTTTCTGCAAGGGAATTGTGCTGCTCCTGTGATCCTGCCAGCCAGTTTTTCACTTGGGAGAAACCTTTGCCTGTGTGGTGAGGAGCCCACAGAAGGTGGAACAGCCTGGAATGCTGTTCTGGGTGCTGTCCTGACTGCAGGGCAGAAGGCACAGAGTGTGAAATTGTGCACAGATGCAGAAAGGCTGAGGGCACTCCAGTGCAAAGCCAGAGGTGGCACAAAGGTCTCAGATGCATGACAGGAAAGGCAGCTTTCCTTTCCTAAGCATTTTGCAACATCCCATTAACTGTTTTCTTGAGATGCACAGGACAATCTGTCACTGCAAATGGTGCTGAATATTTTTCTTCTCATAAATTGCCTCTAAACGTGATCACCCTTAATGTGATCACTCTCAAGGCTAAGAGCTTTCTCCATTTATGATAAAACGTGAATAAAAACTGACAAAGAGCTAAGAACTCTTTTTAAAGGCTTCCCTAAAAGGCTGAAGAGTCTAAACAAAGGGGTCCTGGTTATTAGCTCTGGACGACCTCCCATCACTGCTGCACAAATTGCACTGCATGCCAGAGCACACTGAAGACACAATAATTTATCAGCCAAAAAGCAGAAAATTGCACAGTGCACTGTGACTTCCCAGATCCCATTTCTCACCTTCAGGTCTTCCATTTCCATCCCAAAGAGACATTGCAATGCAGTGTAAAGCTGAGAGGGACTTGGGTTGGGGGGAACAAAGTAAGTGCCAAACTCTGGGCACCAAAATTAACCCCCTAAATTAGGTATTCAGTGCAGGGGCACTGCTGGACTGTAACTCAAAGCAAGAAGTGAATCCACACTGCTGACACAAACACACATCCCATGACTTCCCATCAACTATTCCAAGGGCTGACAGAGACTAACCTCTGAACTTGGGCACCTGATGTGAACAAATACCCTCCTGTGTGGAAAATCTGGTGGCATTGGTTACAGGGGGACAGATAAAAGTATTCAGAGTTTTTCCTTTTCCCCCTCTTAACCACCTAGAATAGGAAGGCAGCACAACAGGGAAGTGAAAAGAGTGGATCTCAAGGGAGTGAGTGCACTTCAGCAACCCCGGAGGATTGTCAGGAAAGGTCTCCCAGAGGATGGTCTCAGGAAAAAAAAGGCATTAAGGAGAGATGGAAGCCCTTCAATGAAATAATTCTTATGGCCTTAGGGCCAGCTGTTTCATGATGGAGAAAAGACAAGTGACACGGTAACCTTGGCTAGACCATCAGCTCTTCACTGACCTGAAACATGAGCAGGAAGCAAACCAGCAGTGAGAACCAAATCAGATTACCATGAAAATGTACCAGAGCCCAACAAGATTACATTAAAATACAGAGTGTTGCTCACCAACAGTGCTCAGGGCACAAAGTTGGATGTAACCAGCAAGAAATGTAAAGAAGTTGTTCAGTAAAGGCATGAACAATAAGGAAGGCTCCAGAGTATTCTGCCTGAAACCAAGCATGAAAGTCACTGATGTAGGAGGTCAAAAAGGTCAAGTTGTTAATGCTTTCTTGTGTGTTCATCATCACTAAAGACAAGCTTTCATCAGAGGGATGTCAGCTCTGATTCCAGTCACAAAAGAGCAAGAGCTAAGGCTTTGAGTGGAAAAAAACTCCCCCAATTAACAAGTGTTAGTTAAATTCAATTGTTTTCAAATTTCCTAGATCTAATGAGCTTCATTACAGACCAAACCCAATGGTTTGACTGATGAGATCTAGAGCTTTTAGCAGTTATTTTGATAACTCATTAAGACAGGTAGATGTGGTGTCTAAAACCTTACCCATTCTCTAATTTCTTAACAGACATTTCTGCCTGGAGCTCTGGCAGGCTGGTGCTGTGCCCTCTGCCCTGGGGAGCTGCTCCAGTGCCCAGACACCCCCTGGTATCCCTGATACCCAACCTAAACCTGCCCTGGCACAGCTTCAGGCTGTTCCCTCGGGTCCTCTGTCACCAGGGAGGAGATCAGTGCCTCTCCCTCCCCTTCCCCTTGTGGGGATGTTTCAGGTCACCACGAGGTCTCCCCTCAGTCTCCTCCAGGCTGAACAGACCAAGTGCCCTCAGCCTCTCCTCCTCACACAAGGCCCTTCACCACCTTTGTTGCCCTCCTTTGGAGTCTCTCTGGTGGCCCAGTGTCTTTTTCACACCGTGGCACCCCAAACTGCACACAAAATTCAGGCTGAGGCCGCCCCAGGGCAGGACAAGCCCTCCCTTGCACAGTGCTGTCCCCCCTGGCTGCCGGGGCACTGCTCACTCATATTTAACTTGTCCTTCACCAGATCCCCCCTCCGCAGGGCTGCCCCTCCAGCCAGCCTCTCCTTCCCCAGATGGAAAAAGCTCCCTTTGATGCCCCCTGGAGCTGAGCCCCTCTCTGGGCTGCAGGCATGGCAGCTCAGCCGATTTCCTGCAGCCCCTCCCTGCCCGCAGCTGTGCCACCCCCAGTTATTCCCAGCGGTGCCAAGCTGGAGCCTCTGCTGTCACGGAGGATGGCAGCAGAGCCCAGAGCATGACAACAGCAGCAGCAGGTGGGCAGAGCAGAAAAGGCCAGATTACTGTCTGTGTGATTACTGTCATTTATCTCAAGTCAGGCAGGAGGCAGAACATGCTCTGCCTTTGCTCGTCCCTTCCCTCTGTTGCTGCAGAGCAATTCCTGAAAACGCTGTACAGGGATGTTGTGCACTTGTTAAGCTTTGTTTTAAGCACTGAAAGCCACTGCTGTCAGAGCAAGTAATTGCCCCTTAGAGCAGTCACAGGTTTTTCTCAAACACATCTGCTACAGGAAAATAAACAAGGAGGCATCCAGTGTGAGAACCAACTTGAAAAGCTGTTGGATTTTCACTAATCCAGCCCGGGTGTTTTTCTGCCTTTCTGTGCATCGGCCAGAGCAACACTGGAAATGTAAACAGGAGCTTTATCCTCCCAGCTCTGCCTTCTCCAGGCAGCAGGAGTGTGGTGCTGTCAGGGCAGCTGCCTGCTGGGAGAGCTGCAGGAAATCTGCTCAGCCCCAGTGCAGAGCAGCCAGTGCACAGGTGAGAGGAGGAGCTCCCCCCTAATGCTGGGATCGATCTGAAACCTGCCCTTGCATCTGCTTCCCCATCCTTGCTAATTCTTCTCCCTTTTCCCCCTGATGTTCAACAGAGTAATTCTGTGTCACAGCTAAGTGTCTTCGATTCTGGCTGTCACATTTCTAAATGGAATCCATATATTTAAAAGTGTACGGACTTACGTATCAATTCTTCATACAAAAAAAATGTCATTTCTGCATCTTGAAGCAGACTTACTAAATTTAGCCAGAAAGCTTAACACCATCACCAATACAGCCTTCACTGCCACACATACTTTCCTCCTCCAAAACTGGATCCAAACTTTGCTCCTTGGCCTCATCATTAAGTTAAGAACAGATGATAAAATAACGCTCAACCAAAGTCTGTGTCCATATGAAATGTAAATCTATTTTGAGGCCTGAAAATATTCCATAAGCCTTGATTTTCATTCCATTGGTCGGGAGCTAGAAACAAAATTGAGAAAAGATTTGATTTTGGAGGGAAAGTTTTTCCTTTGCACATTAAGGGAACAGAAAACTCTGTAGCCTAAATGAGGTTTAACAAAAGCCTTCTGCATGAATCTATGGGCCTCCTGAGGGTTTTTTCATCACCTGCTCAGACAGGGGAGAGAAAATACAACAAAAGGCTCATGGGTCGAGATAAGGACAGGGAGAAATCATTCAATTACCATCATGTGCAAAACAGACTCGACTTGGGGAAATTAGTTTAATTTACTACCAATCAAATTAGAGTAGGATAATGAGAAATAAAACCAGACCTTAAAAACACCTTCCCCCCCACCACTCCTTTCTTCCGGGCTCGACTCCTGATTTTCTCTACCTCCTCCCCCCCAGCAGCGCAGGGGGGTGGGGAAGGGGGATGCAGTCAGTGGTTCCTGCCCCTCCTTTTCCCTCGGGGACAGAATTCCTCACTCTCTTCTGCTCATCCAGCATCAAGTCCCTCCCATGGAAGACAGTCCTCCCTGAACTTCTCCCACAAGGGAGATCCTGTCCTTCCCCACAGGGGCCGCAGGTCTCCACAAACTGCTCCAACACGAGTTCCCTGCTTCAGGAACTCCTGCTCCAGCAGGGTGACAATTCCCGGGAGCAAACCTGCTCCAGGTGTGCCCCTCTCTCCTCCCAGGAGCTCACTTCCACACGGGCCCCCTGTGGGGTCACAGCCTCCTTCAGGCACCCACTCCCTCTGCTGTGGGGTCCCCCATGGGCTGCACGTGGATTTCTGCTCCACTGGGGACCTCCAAGGGCTGCAGGGGAATTCCTGCTCTGGCACCTGCAGCATTCTCTTCCCCCTCCTTCATCTGTGACCTCGATGGTGGTTCCATGACCACCTCATGGAAGCCACCCCAGAAGTCCCTCTGCTACCACAACCTTCCCGTGCAAACCTAACACAGGCACCAGTGTGAATGCAGGGTAAGACGTGTGAGAAGTGTTGGGGCACTTGAAATGTATTGTGATGCTCATTTGCCTGTCTGAAAAACTGAGGTTTTCCAGGGCTGCCAGTTTCGTGTGAACAGTCTACTCATCACTGAAAGCAAAACTTATTTGCTCCTGCTATTTGTGGCATGTTCTGCTTTAAAAACAGGCAGTTGGGCAGATCTGTATTGGAATATTAAGGAGGCTCCTGGTAGGCCAAACATTCCAAAATCACTGTGAGCATGGGCTGGTTTTAGTCAGCAGTGTAACTGGAGAGGCTGCACCTCACACCACATACACCCACTGCTACCTCCTGGTCAGACAGGCCCCTCTGCCCTGAGAGCACCCAAAATCCCTGGAAAGATCAACAGAAAGGGTTTTCAATCTCTCCTGGAATCAGAAAACAGTGCCTTAATTCCCATTTCCATTGCAATCTCCCTAACCAGACTGCTCTCTCCAGCCATTAGAATTTCAAGGAAAACAAGTCGTGGGTGTACAGATGACCACCTCAGACAGCTCTAAGCATTAGGTTGTCAGAGTTACAATTCCTTTTTCTTTTCTTTTCTTTTTNTATAGTTTACATTTCTTTTTTTTTTTTTTTTTTTTTTTTTTTTTTTTTGGTAGCTCCAGGAAGTCTTTGGTGATTTCCAGCAACAAGGCCTGAACAGCAGCAGTGTGATTTCATCAGACAAGCCCAAAGCATCCACAGAGGTGGGTCTTGGCTGGGGTCTCTGGCCTGACCCTCCCCCCTGTAACAACAGCCCCCTGAGCATGGCAATGCAGCAGAGAGACACAGCAGAGCTTGGGAATGTGGGGGGACAGCCAGGGAGGTCAGGAGTGCTGGCCCTGCTTGCTCCTGCCCTCTGCTTTGCCAGTCCTCCTGCCAGCAGGCAGAGGAGGCAGCTTTCCCCTCCAGCCCCAGATGTCACAGCTGCAGAGGGATGATTTTAATGGCAATAACTCTGCCTAAAGGTGTGGCCTCCACAGCTTGAGCAGGGATAAGAAAACACCAGCAAAAAACATCCCACATGAGCACCTGCCACAGCCTGCACAGGTGGAGCAGAGAGCTCAAGGAGACCACAAGTGCCCAACTTTTACAGGATGAGCAGCTGGAGAAAGTGTGGACTTGAAGCATCATTTCCCAGTGCCCAGTTGGTGCCTTCTCTCCCCCCTTCATTCCTGAAGGCCATGACAACCCTCCCTGAGAGCTGGGCTGTCCTGCATGCAGGCAGCAGGAGAGGAGCTCTGTTGGAACCCTGGGCACTGGGAATTCCAGGATTTCTGTGCTGACAGCACTGACCCCCCAGCAAACCCTGCACTGACCTGAGCCCTTGGAAAGGGCTCCCAAAATTGAGTGACAGCCCTGGGATTGTGGGTGTGGGGTTTGGATAGAAGTGTGTGATAGCACAGGGTGCAAAACTCACTGTTTAAGGGTTTAGAATACAGTAATAGATATAAAGCAAGGTGGAGGATTTAGAGGCTGAGTCCTTTTTTCACCTTCTCCATGGTCTGGGTGGTATTTTGTAATTGGATAGAAAAACCCACATTGCAGGCCAGGGGTGGTTGGTTATTGGGTTAAAAGTAAAAATAATTTAGGTGTCATTTCTTAATTGGACAGTTTATCCTTGTAGAGAAAGAAACAGAGGCCCTTTTTCACTTTGTTAGCCAGAACTCACAGCTTGTGAGACTGTACCATAGATAAGAATTAATAAACATCTGAGTCCCAACAAGAAACTGCATCTGTTGAGTATTTAATCCTGACTCTGGCAGAAAGGGAGATAAAAAGCAACAGACCTCAATGGCACTGTGTGGCAGGTGCTGCCAGAGCTGGTGCCACCAGTGAGAGGAGGGACTGCTGGTCTGCAGAGAGCTTCTCACCAGGGCACCTCACACAGCACCCAGGCCATGCCTTAGCCCTGGCCAGAGCCAAAGCCCAACCCCTGGAAGAGTTCCAGGCCAGGCTGGATGGAGCTTTCAGGAACCTGATCTAGTTTTGATTTTTCATATTTTTTTTTCCTCTCTCTGCACTTTGTGCGGAAGCATCAAGAAACCACAGTGAAGGCTCTTGGGCAGACTGGAGGGGTTGTGATGAACATCAGACATTGAAAATGCCCCTCTGAACCTCCACGAGCTGTGCCCGTGACTGATTCCTGCCTGGCTCTGGAGGGAGCAGCTCAGGATGACAATCCTCCCCTGGTAACACACCTGAGGATGTTGAAGATGTCCCTGCCCATGGCAGGGGGGGTTGAACAACATGGCTTTTAAAAAGTCTCTTCCCACCCAAAGTGTTCTGTGGAAGCTGCCTGCCTAAAACCCTGAGTGCAGAGGAGCAAAGGCACCACTCCTCTCACGGCAGGGTCAGCAAAGAGCCACCCAGAACCACCAGCTGCCCAAAAATCCCCCTGCAGGAGCTCTGCAGGAGGGGAAGGAAAGAGATTTCCCACCTGCTGCAGAGGTTCCCCCCAGGAGCATCCTGCCCACCACCCCAGTACCCACCAGGCCGTGCCACTTCCACCTGCCCCTGCCATTAGCCTGATTAACAATAATTAACAGCCTTACCCCACCTTAAAGCAGGGGAGAAAAAAAACCCCAAACTAACCCCGAGCACCCAGCACCTCTCTGGAAATGCATCTGCCTCCTCCTTGACATGTTAACTCCAGATACCACACACACTCTGCTGCTTCCAGTCTGCATGAGATAAAAGGTGTGACGGGCCGACCTGAGGTTGCCATGGGGACCAGAAATCTTTCCCAGTGCCATGGTAACTGACTCGGGATGTGCTATGAAAAGCTGACTGCACACCCCAGTTGAGAGGGTCCGTATTTTTAAACCAATTAACTGAGAGTTCACTTAAATCAGTTGCTGTTTAAAGAAAGGCACTGTCAAAATGCAAGGCGCAGTAGCTGGTGTTGTTTTTTTCCCCCAGTCAAATAGGAGGAAACGAAACCTCAGGGAGGTTATCAAGCCTCATTTGATTGTTTCTGAAAAATCAAAAGCCTTATCTTTCCACATAAGAAANAAATTATATATAGTATATAGTATCTAGTATATATACTCTATACTATATACTCTATACTAGATAATAGATAATAGATATTAATATAAAATAATATTACATAAATAGATATGAATATTATAATAGAAATAAAATAATATACACTATAATAATGTTAAAGAATATATCTTTATATATTCTTTAAGTATATATAGGAATATATATACTTTATATATCCTTTAATATAGGAAAGGATTGAGCAGCTCTAAGCCTGCCTCTCTTCCCTGCTTGTGTGTCCTTGCATGTCCAAGTCTCTGACGTCACTGGAAGTTTTAAATGGACAAGAAATAAGCTTCTGGAGGAGAATAAATCAGGCTTCAGTAGTATATTTGAGATAAACATAATAAAAGTGTGATGGTCCAGCAAGCATCAGCCACATGCAGACCCTGATCAGTGAGAGTGGAATCTCTCAATCAGCCCTGGCTGCTCTGTCTCTGCTTCCCCACTTCAGTGATTTTCCTCTCTTCACAGCATCCTGTGATACCAGGGGACTAAAAACTCCCAGATTTCATCAGCAGGCATTTCAAATCTGGGTTGGCTTTTTTTTTTCTTGTTTTGGGCACATGCATCACAAACATGCCCCTCACTGTGAAATTTGACATCCAGAGCTTTCTGCACACGAGGCTGCTGCTGATAAACCATGAATTTTTCCAAGATGCTGCTCCATCCTCTGCTGGCAAACGTGCAGCGTGCTGCTGCTTCAGGCTAGGAATATAACATGGCTTAATCTTTATTACCTGAGTGAGAAGGAGTGGAAGCAGACAGGCACCAGGGAGGCAATAAATCTAAAATAGTCCCTCTCCAGGGTAATGCTGCAAAGGCTGAGCAGCACCTGGGGAATACCTGCCAGCGCCGCACGCCGTGTTTGCAGCGCTGTCTTCGTGAGCTCCCAAAGGCAGCCACGTTCCCATGGCTCCCCAGGGGCCTCCCAGAAAAGTCTGCTGACTCAGAGGTCTGGTTGGAGCCCAGCTGGTGTATTTTGGGGGTCGGAAATCCGGCCCTCGAAAGCGAGAGGAGCTGAGCAGAACGGAGGAGCGTGTTGGTCTCAGGGGTGTGGGTGGCAGAGCTCTCCCACAGACCGTGTGAGAGCGTGTCCTCGTCTGACCCGGCTGTGCCCTGAGAGCTGGGCAGGTGCACAGCACCCACAGCACCCCAGCTAGGGAACCCAATCCTGCCTCACCTTCAGCTTTGCCTTTTACCTGCTTGCCTGCACTTCAAACTCGTTTTTATCTCAGCAAGGAACGTCGCTGGGACACAGCAGTCAGTACTGCACGGCCACCCTGGGCTCCCAGCACGTCCTGAGAGGGGCCAGGAAAAGGATGTTGCAAAGCCTTGCTATGAAAATTGCCATTACTAATAACCAAGAACGTTTTCTTTGAGTTTAGAGTGAGCAAACTCACGTTTCTATATAAGGCAGCTACTGCATCAGGAGCTGTACTAGGTCTAAAAAAAAAAAAAATGAAAACCAACTACACAGTCTTTGTTCAGAACAAAATTCTTCTCTCATTTTTAGTTATTCTTCAATAAAAAACCCTATTGCATTAAACACAAAGAAATGTTATTTTGACAGAACGCCTGTGAGGCACTTTGCTGCAGAATCACAAAAAGCCACGCAAAGACAAAAAGGGATTGCTTACACCAAAAAAATACCAGGCAGATACTACAGTAAACACGTTGCAATCACCATGGAAATACACCCCTAAAGTTATTGACAGGTATTTACTCAGCAAGTCAAGAGCCTCAGCAAAAGACACACAGAGCAGCAGCTAGAAATCCATCTGCCTCCTTCCCTGAAAAGAGGGAACGCTTGCTAGGAAATAAATATTATGGATATTGAATAAAAAAAAAATAGGTGAGTAAAGAGTGTCAAGGAAGCAGGTCAGAGATATTTTGATGGCTACCACTGGAGAGCACAGCATTGGCTGATCAGCAGCAGGAATCCATCTCTGAGTTTTTCAAGAGATGCTAAAAATACCCACAAGTATAGGATGCCAAACCAGGCAGCTAGTCGAGGAGAAGCAAGAACAAAAGAGGAAAAATCCCAACATGCTGCAGAGATGATTTATAAAGAAGCCAGCAGAAAGAGCAAACTGAGAATGTACTTCCAGCTCCTGCCCATATTCCGTTCTGCCTCATATTTGCTGCACAATTTATTTAGAAAAGCTTTTCTAAACACTTCACTGAAAGTAAAATCATGGAATAGGCATTTGGTGCTAGAACAGATTCGTCAAAGAGGTTCCACATTGCAGAGACAAGAGCTCCAAACACAGGATTTAACCACAACACCTCAATACTCTTCAGAGCAGCCTCATCTCATCCTTGAGCTGGACTCTGTTACTCCAGGGATATCTTGGAGTGGTTTATCCTCTGGGATGAGTAGCTACACGCTCAGTCCTGTAAGAAAAGCCAACTGTCATCCTGGGTGGCTTTCCTTTTATCTGCCCAGGATGCCAGTGAAGTTTGCCTTAAACCAGGCCATTAATTAGAGATTTAAGAGATTTAAGCTTCAGACTGAAGCACAGATTGGAACGTTGGCTGGGAGGGCAGATCTGTGCTCCACTAATGAACCTGCAGAAACCAAGCCTTATATTGTGCTGTAGATTGTATTTCTTGAGATGCAGAATTAAACAACAGACAGAGATGGATGAAGTATGCCTCTTTCTGAAAATAGCTACCCATTCTTCTTTATCATGCTGTAAAGTCAAACACACGCTTTTGGAAACATTCTGTGTCCTGAATTGCTGTGGCTACGTGGGGAAATAGTTCTTTGTCTACTATGAACATTCTAGAAGTAGAAGCTTCCCAGATGCAAGAGAAAGGACAAACAAGATTAATAACAGAATAAAGAATTCACAGCTCCATTTCCTCCTTTCCTGACTAAATGCAATGCTAATTGTTTGTGAGCTGGATGAAAATAGTACTCACTTGGAAGACACAAAAATTTCATTTTCAAGAGTTGTCATTTCAGCACAGGCATGTACTTCCACAACCAAAAAGAAACTATCTGCACTTTTGTTCTCATCTAAAGCAAATCCCAAAACTTTTCAGCTACTTTCTGATCAGTCAAATGTTTATTCTGCTTTTATTCTACGTTTATTCTACAGTTAAATGCTTATTCTACTTGCAAGTTTCTGCACTTCCATACCAGGCTTCAAAATATCACGAAAATCCTCCTGTCAAAACACACTAAACTCCTTGGAAAGAGGTAATTTCCCAGGTTATTACTGGGAAGTTTTCCCCCTGGAGATTTTGAGCACGGTGCCAAATGGCAGAAGCCTGAAACTACAGTACAATGTACAATACCTGAAGGTGCTATTTTTTCCACCAAAGCAGCTTTTAGGGAAGTTTTCTTCCCTCTTTCAGGACGTCAGTTTGCAAAGCATTCCTCTGATTTTTCTGCCACGACACGAAGGGAGAGGGGGGAAATCAAATTCCTCCCCCAGAGCTCGGTCAGGCATGGCTGAGGGCAGAGCTCCACTCGTGGTGCTTCATCAAATTAACTGACTTTGCTGCTCTTTTCTTTCCACTGCCCTGACATTTTACCTGTTTACTCTAAATGCACGTTAGGAGCTGTATCAACAGCAAAAGGGCAACTGGCAGACCCTGTGCTGTGCATTAGCAATCCCCAGCAGCACTTTAAGCAAGCAGAGAAGCAGCACCAGCCAAAAGAAAAGAAATTAAAGAGGTTGGAGGGTTTTTTTTTCCCCTCCCTCCCTTCTTGTTGTGGTAGAAAAAAAAAAATCAAAGGAATGCATTGCAAACTAATGTCCTGAAAGAGGGAAGAAAAGTTTCTTAAAAGCCTCTTTGGTGAAAAAATAGCATCTTCATGTGCATTACCAGGGGAGGATTGTCATCCTGAGCTGCTCCCTCCAGAGCCAGGCAGGAATCAGTCACGGGCACAGCTCGTGGAGGTTCAGAGGGGCATTTTCAATGTCTGATGTTTATCACAACCCCTCCAGTCTGCCCAAGAGCCTTCACTGTGGTTTCTTGATGCTTCCGCACAAAGTGCAGAGAGAGGAAAAAAAAAATGAAAAACGAAGGGGGAAAAGTGGCCAAACATTTGTGAATTACAAAGAGAGCTCCATTTGAGGTTTGTGGGGGGACTGCAGTTAGCTGTTATTTCACCTAAACTGGCTTATCCATCCCTAAACAGCTTTCATGGAGGGACTGTTTGGAATTCTTCTAATGCTTTCACCTACAAACACTACCTGAATCATAGTCTAACCTGTTATCTCAAAACCCTTAAGCACCATTTTTTTAATACAGCAAAACAAAGAAGAATTGCACAGGTTTTTGTGTGCTAGTAGAGATTTCACTCATTTGGGAAAAAGACAGGGAAAATGGTCACAATCATTAGTGAAATGATGTCTTACAGCAGTGAATCAAGGGAAGGAACCACTGCTGTAGGCAATGCCCTACAATATCTGATTAGGAGGAAAACTAGAAATGGCCAGAAAAGTAATTCTACAGCTCAGAACAGAAAGACACAAGAGTGAATATTAACCATACTTATTGCACCATTCACACACTGAATTTCACTCCCTGGACTTTATCCAAAACATCATGCAAGCAAAACAGGCTTCACAGAAACGTGGAACACGGGCACGTTTTTCCATGGCTCATCAAAATTGTGCCAGTGCTCACGGCTCTGCAAAATGAACTAAAAGATTATGCAAAAAGATGAGCAGATAACCATTGGTTCAGAAAGACACTTAAGTGATGGGAGAGGAAAAAAAAAGAGTCTCTCACCCTGACAGATCAGTCTTTCAGACAGAAATATTGATGTTTATGTTCCACGGGGAATTCTGTATTATGAAGAGAAATTTCAAACCAGAGCTGGAGCAATGATGTACGTGGACAGGGGAATAAAAGCAACAGGGAACTGAAGTAAAGATAAAAGATCATCCCAGGCCCAATCACTTTCTCCTAAGAAAGTTTCTGACATAAAAACTTTCCGTGATCTGTTGTTTTTTTTTGCTCCAGTTCTGCCAAAACCAAGAAATGATTCCATTATTGTGTTTCTAAGGACAATCCTTTTATGAATTCACAAGGAAAGAGGAACTCATTGTCTGCAGGGCCACGAGGAGTTTATATAAACAATATTTAATTCCTTGCACTAACTAGCCCAGTATTAAATATACTTGCTTGTCTATTTTAGTATCTTCTTTACACTCTTCATTTATTTCTTCTAAATACCTGCTAAGTTTACCTGAATATAATCTTTGAAAAGTGCTGCTTTTAAAAAAACAAAACAAAATCAAAAACCCCCTGAGACTTTAAATGATTCTTTATCTAAAATGGGCAAAATTTTACATGGAAAAGTCAGAATTCTGAAGGAAAACCCATATGAAACACAGATAATGTAATCTGCATGGTTGTACTGCTCAGTCTGGCTGTGCACAGTGAGGAGTTGCAGGTACATCCCAAATCCTTGCAGTTTATCACTATTATGGGACAAAGTAGAAAAATTCTCCCTTGAGAATCTAAAACTTATTTTTTGAAGCAACAGATCAAACAATGGCTCAAACTTGAAAAGAGAAAAACTAAAAAAAAATAATTCCACAAAGTACTTTAAAACTTAAAATTAACGTTGAAGAATGATTTCCTTGTCCCCTACTGTGGTTGTACCATTTCTGATCCTCAGAGAGCCAAACAAGAAAACCCAAACCCCTGTGGCAGCATTCTGCTGCTACTGGACATTTTCTCTCACGTGGTGACAGATCTCCTCCATTCAGAACAGACATTTTTAAAGTCATATGCTAAATAAAAA
>VYXD01001136.1:228068-248558 GCA_013397195.1 Hylia prasina | reverse complement strand
TAAGAGCAGGCTATAACACTGCTGAAATGCTGTAAATAAAATTATATGGGCTTTTCTCTATAGATGTCACATCAGAAGCTCAAAATTATTTTAAAACGGACAACAAATGTAGCTCTATTTCACCAGCAAAATGAAGATAAATCTTGAAAAATTAAGATAATCTTGATATTAAATGCCTTTACTGAGAAAAGAATGACCAGCCTTCATTTCCAAGCACCAGTTTATAAGAAACAGCAGGAAATAAAAACCAGAGAGGCTGTGACACCAAGCCAGGGTGAGTTCATGTGTGAGCAAAGTTCAGGAGTTTTTAGCTCCTTGCACAGTTAATGGTCCAGAGGCCCAACATCGTGGGTGTTTTCCATGTTACCAAAGCCACTCACAATTTCTTAAAGTGCTCAAAAAATTCAGCTTCCAGAAGAGGTATTAAAACCCAGGCAAATCCAATATTTTGACAGCAGCAGAGACAGGCTGAAAGAAAACCCTGAGCCCAGGTTATTCTGGTTAATTCTGGTTAAGGGTTGTTAGTGAAGTGTTTCCTTCGAGCACACAGCTGCTCCACACAGAACAAATACAAATAGTTTTGTCTCTCCTCTACACCTGGAGAATTTAAACTCTCTGAGATTATCTAAGAGTAACCAAGGACAAAATTGGGTTCATGCCGTTTTTATTCCAGCTGTCTGTACCCAAAAGGCATATCCAATTTTTGCATCCATTTCTATTTTGTTGTACAGGAAGTCCAAAAAACAAACAAAAAAATACAAGCAAAAAACCCCAAACCCAACACACAACAAAAAAAATCTTTATTGTATTTGAAGTATGTGAAAACAGATGGCCCAGACAGTTGAGAAATGGCCAACTCATGTATTGTTCAGGGAAATTTAATTATAAACAACCAAAGACCGATTTAAGGCACATGTTTTGATTTAAAAATGGGGTAAAAGAACAGATATGTTCCTCTTGTTACCTTCTTGCTTCAGGCCCCTGCATCTGTGGTAACACAATTACCATCCCAGGGCTAGAATTGATCAGAATTTTTATAATTACATTCAGCCCTAACAAATCAAGTGCCTTGTTCTCTGTTGGGTGGGGAAGGGTTGTTTTTTGTTTTTTTTTTTCCCCATCTAAATTTTTTGGAGTTACTGCCTCAATAATCTCCATCCCACCACAAAATGTTTTAAAGAGAATTGCTGCTAAACAGTTTCTTTTCCCAGCCCTCTTCACTAGGAATGCAATCAGCTGGAAAATCCTGTATAAAGCAGGGTCAGCTGTGGCTTAGTTTCCTTGTCTTTGCCTGTGTCTGCTTTGATCAGTCACATTTTTTTGAGGAGCACATCCTGGGCATTAGAGAAGCAGCACAATGGAACAGCAAGGGGGGTTTGAAGCCTTGCCTCAGCACTGCCCCTTCTGCAGTCCCCACATTAATTTTGCTGACTTGCAAACTCATGGGAAGGCCAAGAAAAAGTGATTTTTGTGTTATCTTCCTGCTCTCATTTGCTATTTAGTGGCTTTTATTTGGAATGATTAAGCACTCGTGTCATCCATGTAATTCCCTTTTATAAAGGGAGGGAAGGGTTGTTTTCTCCCAGACCAGCAGCCTGCAGTGCCCAGCCTTATTAAAGGTAGAATACAGAGAGAAAAAAAGAAAAAAAAAAAAAAATAGAAAACGAGCTGGCATCTTCCAGCTATAAAGACAGAGGCAACCACAAACCTGTGCTAAGAATAAAAGATGGGATTTATTCAGTAACATATAAATATGTTTATATAATTTGCATCAATTTCAATGCATATAAAATAAAATTTTACATACAGAAGATAATATATTCTGTAATATACAAAATTAGAACAAGAACTAATTTATACCAGGTAGCAGCTGAGAACTGGGGAAGGCAAGCAAAGGAACAGGACTGTCTCTGGTGCCTGGAGTGGGTGGGAGCCAAGGCAGGAACAGCTTGGGGAGGTCCAGGTGTCAGACCCCCTGTGAACTGCTGAGGTGCAGATCAAGGGAAAGCAAAGTGTGTCACACCTGCTGAGCGTTCCTGAGCAAGGAACACGCCTCATTTCCCTGTGCTGGCACATTAATTCACATTCAAGGGCCTCAGAGAGAAGTTTACCACGTTGAGCAGATCCCATAAAACCCCCCCAAGAGACAGAAAGAGGAATTCTTGGCTGTTGCAAGGGTTCCTGTCTGGAACACGTTGCCCATAAAGCAAGAGGACAGATAACAAAATCTGTCCATTGGAAATCACTGGAACTCCCCCAACACCCAGGGCACACAGGACTTGCCAGGTTTCCAGAACACAGAAAACAGATTTTCAGTTCCCTTGGCCAACTTCTCAAAGCTATTGAGAGGACTAAAAGGGCTAATAGAGCCAAGTGAGATTTTCAGACACAACTGACCAAGCCAGGCATCCATCTCCCAGCCCTAACCTGCTTATGCACTTCAGAAAATCTCATTAGGTGCAGATCTGCATCTTCAGAGACCTCTCTGCTTTCAGACTCTGGTTCCTTTCCCCTGCAGTTCAACCCTTTTAGCTGCTGTCTTGCCTATTCTTCCCCACATCCAGCCTCTCACAAGATGCAGCAGGTTTTGACCTTGGAAAAGGGATCCTGGAAAGCTTTTTATGGAGTGATTTTTAAAGGAGGGACTAAATACCTCTCAACAGAATAGGCTGAACAGCAATTTTTTTTTTTCTCCTGTTTAACCAGCACAAGTGTAGATGATAAGGAGTTTGGTTTCATTGCATAACAACCCATCATTGTTCCCTAATACATTATCTCATCAGGAGGCCCCATTTCAGAGAGGCCACATAGACACACATTTCTTAATAGCAGAGCTAAGTGGCAGCATGATCTAGTGGATTAATTATATAACTGGCAACTAGGATTTCCTGGCTCTAATACAATTTTAAATTTGCATCTTTAAATCAAATTTTTAGACAACTAGCAGCGTTGGCTTTAAGAGAGCTGTATGTAGCTTATTTGTTGAAAAAAAAATAGCATTTTCCCCTTTAGGAGCTTTTTTAATCGTGCTTATCCTCACTAGAATCAGAAACTTTAATTAATTCCACGAGCCTACAGTAAATAGCTCACAAATTTTAGACATTGAAGATAAGCCAAAATAGATGAACTAAAGTTAGGCATTTTCTACCATTATTCTCATTAGGAAGGAACAACAAAAGAAGGGAAAACCAAGTGGAATCTTGGATTTCTTACCAATTTTTTACCTTCTAATAAGTCTGAAAACAGCCAAATAAATAACTTCCATCAAAGTGGTACCCAGTTGCTGCCTGGAGTAGAAGCATATATTGATATAAAAGGCCCAGTGCTGCTCCTGCTCTACCTGGAAAAGCTTTACACTTTTTGGTATGAAACATCACACGAGACAACGCATTTAACACACACTTTTATATCTTCTCCATGTGGTACCAATCCCTGTATAAATGCAGACCTTGGGGCTGTCAGCATTTATGAACAATGTCTGCAAGTCAGGCCATGAAGCAGATTCTAACACCAAGCATGGTAGATACATCCCACATGAGCTCTTCCCCAGATTCTCTTTTCCCTGAGGTTTTTATTCAAGAGCAGCTAAGAATCACAGCAGAGGATTTTTCCCTTCTGGAATCAGAGCACCTTATCAAATTACCCCAAGTGGTTTTGCTGTACAATTATTTTAATGCTCCAGACATTGTTTCATGCTGAGATTTACGAAGGCTCACAACAAAATCTCACTTTTTAAACAATGCTGTGGTTTAGCTTTCTACAGTGGAAATGGAAGACAACAGAGGATTGTTTCCACTCTGATTTTCACATCAGCAGTGGCAGAGCCAACCTCAGTAACAAGAGTCCAGTTTGGAGGGCTGAAAGCTTTCATCCTGTTCCTTTCATCACACATTTCCTGTATGTCTGTGGTTCTACTTACTCCCTCTCTGGGAGGGTTGAAAATGAATGTGGAATGTGCTGCTTTCATATCTCCTCTTTGCCTGCAGCTTCCATCTTATTCCCTCCAGATCAGCACCCAAATAATAATTGTACTGATTGAGCCATGTAGCCCTGGTTCCAGGCCTGATGTTTTGGTTTCTTCTGAAATTCTTTCCCAGGGAAGCCTGGTAAACAGGAGGAATGTTTTTGTAACTGTACCTATGTTATTCATCCCTTCTGACAGGAGGGACTTCTTGATGTCCCTCTGGTTTGATCAGTGTGATTGAAAAGCTTTGCCTTTGTTTCACCAGTCACATTGGTCTGTGTAAAATAGTCTATAAGGGAGACACATCCCAAAATAAATAATCACTTTACAGCCTTCTGAATCTCGGATCTGTGTCATTTGTAGTAAAACAGTGACAGATCCCAGCTGTCCTTCACAACAGGAATTGTCCTACGGGGGCAAATTGAGGAAACAGACTGACAACAACTCTCCAGGCAAGAGCCAAGCCTGTGCCTGCCCTAACCCACAACCAAAGCCATGACAGGGATCATCCTGGCCCCGAGCCCACCCATCAATTAAGCCTGAACCATTTTGAATCTGACAGGAAAAAGACAAATTCCACTCCACCTGATTCTAATCTCGCTTGCACTGACTCCTCACCAGTGCTGATTCTGCTAGCTTTATTAGGAGTGTTCCTAATCTTCATCATTGTAGGTAAAAATAAGAACCTTACAGTTCAGGTTTAAAGCCTGAAGAGCTTTTTCCACCCTGAAAAATTTGCAGTTCGCTCTAATTCTCTGTGTGTTAGGGGAAATCTGGAGTAACTCCAGCTGGAGACTGTAACTTTTTGGCAAGCAGACAGCCAGAGAAATTTAGGTACAGTTTCTTTTGCTCATGTAGGAGACTGCAGCTCCAGTAAAGAAAACAGTATTAATGGTCAGAACAGTATATTCTAAAATCTTCCCTTTTTTTTAGCATGGGAAAGAAATGACACAGAAAATAAATTAATTTTATCACGATAAAATTTATGGAAAGAAGCTTTTGTGGTTAAAGACTAACTTGACATCAGTGGAGGGATAATGGAAATTCAAAAAGATGCTTTTGCCAAACCAGGTCAGTTAACAAACTCTAAAGAATAGTAGCACAGCATATTTAGGAGGAAAATTAGAAAAAATTTTAGCAATAATTTTTATGATCACAGTTCATATCCTTCTGTTAGAACCTGCTGCTAATTTTTGCACAATGGAGGGGAAAGAAGTGCTAAAAATGTTGGCTTAAACTGAAAGCCAGCCCTCCCACAGAATCATTTCAGATAGCGAAGATTATGCACAGTATGAGTTGCAGGGTTAGTAATGTAATTTGAATAAAACTTAACAATTATCTCTGAGCTACAGCTTGTCACAAAGTAACGCTTGATGGACAGAAGAGAAGAGATGGAAGCGATAATATTTAATAGCAAGGAATCCTCTGCTTGCCTAATATTTGAAAATAATCTATTAGGTCATCTTTTCCTTAGCAGATGTATTGGTTCCTGCTATTATCTCTATTCAAATTCCTTCCTTTGGGATGGAAGGGAGTTTTGTCCGGGAATGAACTCAGGAGCAGGCAGCAGGTGTGCACTAGAGCTGACAGGACCACAGGATCCAACTAATGGGATCCCAAGGAGGGGGAAGTGAACCCTAACAACAAGTCCTCCCTCCATTCCTTGGGTTGGAGTCCCTGCTTTTCTGGGTTTTCCCTTTTTTTCTTTTTTCTTTTTTTTTCCTTTTTTTTTCCTGTCTAGTCTGAACATGCTCATTCTCTCTTTTTCACCTCTCGCATGTACCCTCCCCTCCCTGGTTTAATTTGTTTGGTTGTTTTGTGGTTTTCTTCTTTTGTGCATGTGGAGCTGGAGGAACTTTTCCCCCTGTGAAAACAAGGGGGGCACGTTGTTGCCTTCACCCAGGTGTGCTGCAGGACAGAGATGCCTCATTCCTCAAAGAGTAATATCAGTATTTCTTCATGTATTTATAAACAGGTGCAGCTTAGGAGAGAAACTGCACCAATCAAAACCAAATGGATCCCACAAAAGAACTTTCAAATGCTATTTCTTGTCATTTTCCTACCTTCAATGACTGCTTTTGCTTAAGTTTGATACGGGAATTGTTGTGATTTAAGTAGCTTTGGCTTGAGAATGAATGACAGNGACTGCTTTTGCTTAAGTTTGATATGGGAATTGTTGTGATTGAGAATGAATGACATACAAAACAGAGAACATCAATCAGGATGTCACATGAATGCAGTAATTTTGAAATTGTCCAAATAATTAAATATTAAAAAAAAAAACAAGGACTGGCCTTAGTGTAAAAGCTGCAGGGCACTTTTAATACTTCCTTTATCCATTTCATTGGAATGTGAAGTCAGATGACATCTGTGGTAAGGTGATGGATTGGTTGATCACTGACTTGAAGAAACGAGCCTTCAGTTACACAAACTTGATTTCCCTTCATTAGTCACTGCATGTCACACGTTCATCACTCATCAAAAACTGGCATCCCCTGCTCAAACACTCCAACAACTGCCATTTTTAAGGGCACTTCTCACGAAACAAGTGTGTGCCAAAACATGCCCGGGTTACGATGCACAGAGGTTCCATTTTGGGGAGAGAACACCAACATCCACCAGTAACTGTGTACAGGTTTTTTGTTGCCCTCAGCACCCTCAGCAGCACCTCTGAGGAAATGCTGGCTCCCATCAGTCATTGGACAAAGCCAATGCTTTGTAGAACTTTTGCTGAGGGAGAAGGGACAACTGGAATTCAGCTGACACCCAGTGAAGCCTGGATGCCTATTCCCTGTTGTTGTGTGGGAAAGTGCTAAACTCACATGCTCTTTTTTTTTTTGTCATACATCTTCATACCTCCAGCAGTGAAAAACTGAAGCACTCGTTAGTGTTTACCAGACAATGGCCTTTTTCAGGCAGCCTTTCAGCTTGGAGATTCCTGCACTGTCAAGTGCAGAGCTGAAAGTGCTGCTGGCAATAGCACCCAAGTGGCCACGTGGAGAAAAAGAGGGGGCTCCTGGAGGCACATTAAGAACAGACAGCTCCAAGAATCCAGGTGGCTCAGACAGCTTTTCTTGCTAGTTAGAGGTTTCAGCTTTTGGTCAGCCCTAAAGTGATCAGACAGTTGGATCAGATGATTATTCTCTTCTATTCTACCCTAGTCTCCTGGCCAAGTGGGAGATATTTGGCTCAAAAGAATCCATGTACCACTTCAAGTTCTAGGAGAGCTTAACAGATAATACAAATATTACAGACACCAAAATATAGGCTACATGAAAGACCAATTGCTTTCATTTTTTTTTTAAAAAATCTGTCTGGAAATACTTATTCCTGTTTCATTTACAAGCCATTACATCTAACAAGCTCCATGAGTCAGCTGCCCACATCTCTTCATGGGACTTCTTTGTCTGGAACCAAATCTGCAGGGGACTCTGAGCTCACTCAGCTTAGGAGCCCATGGAGGCCCTTTGGACTTCTCCCTAAATAGCCACGTCTGAGAAGTCATTTTATTTGCATCACACAGCAACTCATTCTGAAAACAAATTTCTGGATTCCTAGAGATCCATGTGCTTTCTTACCCCGAGAGGAGATAAATTGAATCTTTATCCCGTGTCTCCCTGCTGCAGGTGACCAAAAGGCAGCCAGCCAAAACTGTTTGTGTACCCATCTGTTCTAATTAGGCCTAAGATCACCAATGTCTGTCCCTCTGAATTCTGCCTTGCCTTTTAGTCTCCCATAATTTAGCTTTTACACCAATGACCTTTGAGTAAAAATATCCTTGCTTCATTCCTGAACTCCTGAGCTGCCAGAGAACTGTTATTCCATTACTAAGCATTCCAGTCTGCATTTGTACCTTGCATTTACTTGATCCCCAGCTCAGAACCCATGAAATTTTATAGCTGGTTGGACATTTCTGCCTTCCACAGGGAAATTCTGCAGAGGCTGGGGCTGAACATCAACGTGCAGCATTCATCCTTTTACAGTCTACTCTGACATACCTCAATTACGTGTTATGTGCAGCTCCAGAGCTGCTAATAATTTGCCACTGCCATGAGGAGACTCAGAAAAGCATCAGCATATGAAAATAAAACCCAAAATATGCTGCAGAAAGAAAGTCCAGGATCACATACACCCCTGTCTTTGCTATTTTAGTGCATTTTGCCCTTCGCAGAGAAACCATTTCAGAAGATAAACTCAAATTATTATGAAATTCTCCTCCCTGACCCACACCCCTTCTCTAAGCTTCTTACATATTACATTTTTTACTGTGGGAATAGCTATGTCACAGTGGGAGGATTGCCTGTCCTAGAAATGCATTAACTAACCAATAGACAGGGGATATGAAAAGAATAAAAAGGGTGACAAGTTACCCATTTTCATAGACAAATGGACTGTGTAGTGAGTAACAGTTGTGGGACAAGAGTTTCCTGGGAAAAGAATCCAATGTGAAGGGTAAAAGGATTTCTATTTTTATATTATGTTTCCGTTTGTATTGTTCACTACGTATGAAACCTCTTTTTTGAAATCTGTGTCTCCTGGTGTCTTGAAGAAGAACAGACTATTCCTGCCTGTCTGACTCATGTGTCTCTGGGCACTGAGACCTGACTCACTGGATAGTCAAAAATCTCAGATTAATAATAGTGCATGCCTGCTGAAAATAGGAGCCACAGGCCCTGGCACTGAAGGTGGGCAGAGACAAACACATTTCCTCTGAATACCTGCAGTCAGTACAACATGAGCACAAGTGTTTGCATTCTGCTCCTTCCATTTGTGTTCAACATGTTCAATTTTCACGGGAAACCAGGTCTGAAACTGCCTCTGGTGCTGCCAGCAGAAGAGATCTCAGCAATGACCACACGTGTTTCCAGCTTGTACACTGCAAGGATCACCTGGTTATGTTCAACAAGGAATGCCCAAACATCACTGCTCTGGGTCATACCCTGCCACGCCACCCCAGCCTCAGCATCCTTCACACATTCCAGTGCCCAAACACATTAAAAGTATCTTTGCTTGCTTTGCTCTTTCCTTGCTTTTGGTTTGTGCTAGCAAGTTAGCCATTCCTGAATTGATCAGGACAGATTTCATGAGGATATGCTGAAAAATATGATCTGTCTGTAAAATTTTGTGTACGTGGTTGCTGACTCTTTAAAGTGACCACTGTGATATAAAGTATAAATGTAAACTAAACACCTGAATCTGGTATTTAGCCCTACAAAATCTCCAGGAAAAGTCATCACAAAAGGCACAGAGGTTATTCACATTGCCTTTTAGCCTGGATCTGGTGTTGGTGCTGAGACTGACAGTTCACTCGTCCATCAGCATGATGAATTTGTATTAGTGTTTCAATTATACTCATTTAAACCAACAAAATAAATTAGCCTACTTGCACGATAAATTTCACAGAACTGAAACTCCAACTGTCTTCTGAATTGATATGATGAAGGAATTCTGATCAAATACAGAATTGGGGCATGTGAGCAGCAGGAAACTTAAACTTTTGATCTCCTGCATCAGCACATTTTCTTGCCCAGCACCTTCCATACCCTTGACAGTGTCTGAATACCCTTGCCTTGTAAAATGGCCCCACATGGGTTACCTAGAAACCAGGATTATCAATGCCAAACAGCATCTGACTGCTCAACTTCATGTTGGGAAGGTTAGGGAATTGCTAACCTCAAAAAAAATTAAGCATAAGAACTTCCAAAAAATCCTATCAAACAGCCAGCTTTGGAAAACGAAATTTTAGGCTTGAAAAAGAGATTTAAAAAACTGTCAGAACTGAGCAGACAGCAGTGCTTTAATCAGGTTCCGGATGCAACTTAGGAAAAAAAACCAACCAACAAAATAAAAAACTAAACCAAAACAGCCTAAATATAACAACAACAACAACAACCAAAACCCAACACTTAGAGAAGAAGACAGGTCCCTAAACACTTAAAAATTTTTCTTTCCCTAAGTACTTGCACTTGTGCTCACAACTGCTTCTACTGGGCAACCTTCTTTTAAAAATACTTATTCCACATTGTTTCAAGGAGTACTTTTTGGCTGTAATTAGAGAAAATGCTTTATCTGGCAACCCATTTTTGTTGGTCCCTGGAGCAGCATTTTAAAAGAGTCTAGGCCAGGGTGAAAGAGAAAGGATGTGGTCATGCACAGCAAAGGCTGCAAAATAGGTATTGAAGGAAAAGTGGGGGGAAAAAATCCATAGAATTCTGAAAAATGAAATAAGATTAGCAAGGATTAAGGTGATTCAGTGCCAGAAAACAGCTCTGCAACCCAAGCTGCCCAGTGTTTGACTTCTTTCTTAACTCCTGTCAAGTCTAGGCAGCACTGCTTTGTAAGGGAGTGCAAAAAACCCAAAGTGGCTGCCAGAAATTATCCAAGATTGACTAACAGACCTCTATTCAATGCACCACTGAACTGCCTCTGGAGAGATGTGAGTAGACAGCTCATGGAACCTTTGGCCAGAGCAGAACTTATTGTATTTATGTCACAAGTAACAAACCTGAGGTGCTAAACCCTCTGCTCTACCCTAGGCAAGAGCATCACAGTCACTAGGAGCATCCATAGTTTATTAGAACCTCAGCTTTCCATCATCTTCACACAGAATTTAGGTTGAAACTATAATCCTTCTGAATTAACTCACATTTTTCTCAGAGAGCCACGGAATTAAATGCAGGAATTAAAGCTTGCTTACTTTGGCACAGTGTTTGTCAACACTTGAGAGCATTCTCCCACAGGTTTTGAAGCCTCTGTGGCATGTTAATAAAAAATAACCTTGAAATATTTCTTTTTTTCTTCTCTTCCCCTTCCTTTCCCTCCAGGTTTTGTTTTCTGAGTACACTCTGAAATTACAACCACAGAAACACTTGTAGAAATTACTGGGTGCTGTCAAATTTATTGATTTGACGTTGGTTGGAAGAAGTGTTCAGATGAAATAAAAGAAGTGGGTCCAAGGAAGATCCTGACTTGCTGCATGCACAGAAAAAGTGAATGCAGGGGCAGCAAGAGGCACCATCACTCTCTCACATGTCTTGTGCTGGTTTTGAAAGAACAAAACTTGAGCTGCTTCCTGTCATCATCCACATCTGGATCACGTGCCAAGGAGATCTAACCTGTCACAAAGGGTTTGTCGCAACAAGTATCTTTTGGGGGGTTTTATATTACTGCAAACAAATAAACTGAATTCTTACTCTCCTTTCAGTTCCCACCACACCCTTATCCATGCAACAGGCACCACTGCTGCCAAATGACCTTCCTGGCAAGAGACAGAATTATTAGGTCAGTAATGATAATTTCTTTGTGATTTCTGCCAAGGCAGCTTTTACTGTTGCATACTACATCCTCTCAAAAGCATACATTGAGTGTGGAAAGCTCAAGCAGAGCAGCAGCACTAAGCATACTTCAGAATAGATAATTCAAGTGCATTTTAATCATTCAGGCAACATTATTTTTTAAAAAAAAAGTCACTTTAGAATGAAGTCTTAGCTGTATTTACCACTGTATTACAGTGCAATTCCAAGCAATGACAAAATCAGAGTGTTGAGCAGATTTTCCAGAAAACCTCTTTGCAACAGAACCAAACCAGACATAATTACACCAAGCAGACTCCTAGCAATAAAGATTCAAATGTGTATCTGTGAGATGATGAACCTCTCCTTGACAGGATTGAAAAGCAGCTCGAGGTGCTCCTGCTTGGACAGCAATGACTTGGTCCTACATAAAATACCATCAGTCCAGTCACATACCAGAGTTTCCACATGCAATGACTAAGACTTTCCTACGTCCCAAGCCAATTAAAACATCCTCCACCTTCACTGGGACCACAATTTCACAGCACTGAAGCCACAATCTGTCTTTTTTTTTGCCATCTCACATCATTAGCTCTTTTCAGCTTCGGAGGAAAAAGCGCTGAGATTTGCACTGGAGACAGCCCTGATCCCATCTCTGGTACATGTCACACTTGAGCGAGTCCCTGCGCTGGGGACAAGCCCTGGGCAGCTTCCACACCTGCTCCAGCTCCTTCCCAGCACATCCATTAGAAACTTTGACCCATAATTATCCCGGGCAAAGCCCCAGCTGCAGTTAATTACTGGGTTTTCCTGTACCCATGTGCATGCAGGAGCACACACAGAGAACAAGCTGAGCCAGGGATGCTTTGCTGCTTCTGCTTCCCAGCCATCAGTGCAAGAGAACACTGACAAAAACTTACCAAAAATCTACCTATATCAAGAAAAAAAAACACAACAAAAAGCATCCTGCAATAAAACAGAGAGCTTGTCCTTAAACTTTGATGCAACTAGGATTGAATGTTTTCCTTTCTCTGCCTGGGATAAGTTATAAAACAGGAATTACTAGGGTCTGAGTTTGAGTATCTTGCACAGATGCTAAGCAAAAATACCTCATGATAGGTATGCATAAAGGGAGGAAGAAACCAAATCCATCAGTTTTATCCATGTCAGCTTTTTTTAGAGAGTATTTTTTCCTCTAGAGAGGAAAATTTCATTCGCAGCTCTATACAAAACCTCTTCTTGGTTTCTCCGGGATATTTTGTATATCAATACATATTAAAAATCCCCATGAATTCATTACACTGACTACAGCAATGTTCAACCAATGCATCTGAGATAAGAGACCACAGATTGCACACACTTTTGTGGAAACATGGGATAGGCTTAGGAAAAGAAAAAAAGTCTAAAAAAAAAAAATCAAGAGACTTCTTAAACAGCGAAAAGAAAGAATGGAGGAAGAAAAGGTAAAACACTATTTTAAATCCCATTTGAAAATAAAATATACAGGCCTAAACCATAATGGTGAATCCAAACACCTCAAAGTGCTGAAAAATCCTCAAAAATGTGATCTTGGGCATAAAACTAGAGGGTTTGGATCTTAGTAACCAAATGAGATGGGAGAGAGTGAGCTCTCTATTTAGAAATATCTCTATGAACCAAATGGAAAGAACAACTTCTGCATTGTTGGGGGCAGCAATATCATTTTTCTTTTATGAAGACACTTGGCACTGCGCCCTCTTGAACTGCAAATCTCTGCCAACACCAGAAGTACAACCATGCCCAAGTACACACGTGTAAAACAAGAGTTGCACGTGGTTAACCAGGAGATGAGAGTAGATTCTCAACATCAATGCCTTTTGCCATGCTAAAATGTCACAGCTAGGCATTGATGTTTGGTGCTGAGAGCAGGCAGCTCCACAGAGAGTCCTGAGCCCTCCCCAGTTACCAGGAGAATTTAAACCAGAATTGTTAACACATCACCTGGACACACCCTGAAGCACAGCACACAGTTTACTGGCAGTATTAACTAGGAGGTGGAGGGGGCTGCTGTGGCTTTTGCTTTTCTACTCAAAAACTTCTGTTTCTCCTCTTGTGCATGTATTAGAAGCCAGTGACAGAGATGACTGCAAATCCCAAGTGTCAGTGATGCAAATCTCTCCCCAAGGGATGGGCAGCAGGGCTCACTCAGGCATTGCCCACTAAACAAACTGCTTCATGCTTCACTCTTGCACTTCCACAGATGTTTTCATTTGTGTCCAAGTTTCAGAATTAGCAGCCTTCCTCTGTTACTGAGACTAAAAGGGAGATTTGTTCAGGGTTGACTTTCAAAACTTCCTGTGTTGTGCCATGCTCTGTCTCACACAAATGCCTTTTTAGCAAAATGTCTGCAGGGGAGAACATTTTATAGATATGCTTTGTCCACAGGACTGAGCTGGTATTTCTGCCCTTCTTGTAAATTACATGAAGAGGAAAAGAAAAGATTTTCATATCTCTTTCTTCAGAAACGTTTTGGGCAGCTATAAAAAATTACTACAGCTCAAAACACCAATGGTCATTTAGCTTAATTTTTGACAGCAAAGTCCATCATATTTGTTGATCCATTAAGAGTGAGTGATAGAGATTAACCTAAATTGAGATCTGAATTTCAGATCTGCTCTGCCCGCTTTGCTTTACATTGCTCCAGCAGCAGCACTGGGATCACGGAGTCAGAAGGCCAGGAAGAACCTTCAGAAGCCATTTATTACAGTGATTTTCATCTTCTGAACAGCACAACTCCCTTTTGGGTTATATATCTTCATGCAACAATTACATGAATAGGGGCCAGAAACATTAAGGTCAAATGCTATTAGATATAACCACTGCTAACACTTTAAGGATCTTTGAATTCAAGAGTAGCATGACCCAGAGTTTGAAAATCACCAGTTTATTTCATCTCTTTAACCATAATTTACTCCTTCTACATGTTCCAAGGGAGAATCAAATATACTTACATCATTTTTAACAGATGTTTGCTTAGTCTCTTGGAAAACTTCCAATGAATAAGACTCCACAGCCTTCTTTGGCAATGTATTTCAAAGCCCAACCATTCTTATTGTTCAGATCTCTTCCCTAATATCTAGTCTGTACTTCCTGTCTCAAGACTAAACATTCCTAAGCTGCAAGTCCTGCTTTGATCCTTCTTCCTCTGCACTCTCTGCAGCTGGTGCACGCCTCCCTCACCACTGTCCTGCCCCCAGCACTGCCCACAGCTTCATCCACAGCCTCACCAATGCTCAGTGGGACTGAAGGCTTCTATCCTTTCTTCTGCATCCTGTTTTTCCTGCCTGCACATCCAAAGATTGCACCTACTCTCCTTAAAAGAGCATAAGGGGCTGTTTGGCTTTGTGCTGATTTCCTAATGTCACTGCCTTGCTTTCCCTGTCAGAGATGCATCTTGCCTTTGCCTCAACAAACTCCTGGGTGCCAGAAGAGCCATTTGGGGCCCCAGCCCTCAGGAAGAGAATTTACTCCTGCTGTGACCCTCCTACCCCGGGACTAGAGCAGCTCCCAGCCCCATAACAGAGCTGTGTCCTCCCAGAGCACCAAGAGAGGACCTGACACTGGATGGGTTCCACAAAGCCAGCAGGGCTTTAGGCACACTAACTCCTGTCCTGGTTTTGGCTGGGATGGTTGATTCTCTCCCTAGAAGCTGGCCCAGTTGTGTGGTTTGGGTTTAGGATGAGAAGAGCACTGACAACACCCAGAGGTTTTAATTGTTGCTAAGCAGCTTTTACCTTGAGTCAAGAGGTTTTCATAACCTCAGCCCTGCCAGTGAGGAGAGGCACAAGAAGCTGGGAGGGTGTCACCCTGAATTTCTACAGCCTTCTGAGAATCTCTGGAGTTTTCTAACTTTTCTAAATCTTTTCAAATGTTTACATGTGAAAGTTGAGTCTTTCAAGGATTTTGCAGGAAAAACAATCTTTACATTCCTCTCCCAAGGAGAGACCTTTGATGGACTTTTGTCTCTGCCAGTGTGGATGGAGAGGTGGCAACTTCTCCCTCCAATCCAGAGGCAATCCCTGGAAAACTATATAAACCCTGGTTGTGAATAAACTTTCTCTTTCCTGCTTCTGGAGCTCACTGTGTGTGCTGTGCCTTCATCCCGTGCCCTGTTGTGGCCAGGACAGCAGAACTGGCCAGAGGGATGTTCCACACCATGGAGCCCAATCCAAGACCTGGGGGAGCTGCTGCTCTCTGTGGGGACAGGCTGGGCACCCATCAGCAGGTGCTGAGCAATTGCTTTGTGCAGTGCCTGTCTTGGGGTTTATTCCTCTCTCTCTCATTCCTATTATTATATTTAACTTTATTTCAATTATTAAACTGTTCTTGTATCAACCCACGGGTTTTACCTTTTTTTTTTTTTGGATTCTCTTGCCCATCCCACTGGCTGGGGAGGGGGAAGTGAGCAAACAGCTGTGTGGTGCTCAGCTGGTGGCTGGGATTAAACCACGACAAGCCCTCGTGTGTTTCTATGGCTGCAAGGCAAATAAAATGGGAACTCACACAGCTGTGGGTTCACTGCATTCTTATACCTACAGAAGGCAAATGCACACAGGCTGCAGAGCTGCCAGAATAAGGGTTGTGTAACTTCCCAGGACTAACCCTGCAAACCTTGTTAAAGCGTTTTCTGCACTTAGCGCTTCTGCATTTTCTTTTGCAAAATGAAACTCAAAAATCTAGAATGCTACAAACCCACTTTTCAATATGAAACGTTACTTTGCTAGGAAATGCAGACATTAATCTGTATTTCAAGGGAATTTGAGCTAAACCATGTGTCTTTTTTTGGATCAGTGGTAAGCTAGTGAAAGATGCAAGGTAATACCTGGGCTGTGCAGCGCAGGGAGCTTGATGTTATAATTGAAAACTTCTACATTTCCTCACCTGCTGCACTCCATTGTGGAACCTTAACAGGAGCTTTGGCAAAATATAAATATTCCTCTCCTTTTTTTCCTGCCCTTGCTCCCTGACATCTGTCTCTCCTCCATTCTTTCCCTTTTTTTCCCCCAGGAGGAGGCACAAATAGTGTTTTCCTGACTTGTTCTGAACCACACAGCCACTTGCCCAGCTGAGGCAGGCAGCCTTCTCCTGACTCCTGTGAAAAGTTGCTGTTGCTTTGCTTGTCACACCTTTAATTTAGAGTAATGAAGCACTTTGAATATGTGATTACAGACCTACAAAATCAGACCTTCCAAAGCTTTAAATACCTGCTGGAGCCCTCTTATTTCTTAATGTCTCTCATCACATTAAGAGAGCTGCAGCTCCCATCAGGAATGGAAATATTTCAGTAGCCCTGAGCAATCCTTTAGGGTCACTGCTGTCAGACCCTGGAATCATTTTCATTCACTGACATGGCCACATCATTATTTTTTAGCTTCTGAAAAGAAATAAGGAGTTGCAGGGTAAATAAACTTTCCCATGGGAGATCAGTGAACAGTGTGACATCAAGGGCATCCACACAGTGCAAGTGCCAGTGGGAATCCAAGCTGTGCATTCCATGAGCAAGCACGACAATAATTGTGCAGCTCCTTCTTGAGTTGTGCCATTCCTGCCAGTGGATTCCACAGACACTAAAAAGCAGGTGCCTAAAAAACCCTGTTCTTTATCAGTAAATTCACAGGTGCCTATGGACATATAAGAACTCCAAGACACCCAGTAAGCAGAGCAATGAAACATAAAAAGAAATAACTTTCTATGGTGTACATGGACTCCAGAGTAAATCTGGCAGGTACACACTTGATTCTTGTCAGCAGCAAGTGATATTCTGCATTTCTGCTCTCAAGCCTCTGATAATTATTTCTTTATTATTATTCCTAAGAAGAAAACCTCTTTCTTCTTCTCCTGTATAATCCAAGGGACTATGCTGGAACTGTTTCCATTGACTGAGTTTGGAGAAAAATACATTTTTTTACCAAATGCTTTATGAGAGCTGTATGAACAATAAGTGCTACATGAAGGACCTAAAAATCCAAACAGTTACTGTTCTAGAGGAAAGGTTTGGCTTCTCTCTAACACATTCATTGGAAGAGGAGAACCTGATGGTTTTAATCTTTCCAACACTTCAATAAAGAAATCAAAGCACTAAATCTCACACTTACTCCATGACCTTTGCTGGGGAGAAGGAGCAGTCATCAACAGCAGTAATTTTGCTTTACTTGAGCAGAAGTAGTCTGGGAAATTGCTCTTTCACTTCCAGATTCCTAAGGAATCCAACCTTTCCTCCACGTTAGGCACTGTCAGCACCAGGAGAGGCAGTGAGAGCACAAACCCCGTGGTGCTGGCAGTCTGTGAGCCAGCCCCCAGCCCCAAGGCTGCTTTTAATCACATGCAAACAGCTCTCTCAGAGCCTCTAGGAAAACAGCATGTGCAGGCACAGAACCTACCTACAGCTCAGCAACCTACACACCACTGAGGAACAGTGGTAAGGAGCAGCTTTTTTCTCTCTCCTCTCAGAGATACTTGTCCTCAGATTTTCTGACTGGCGTTTATTTAGTCCCATCTGCATTCCTCGAGGCATCACCCAAACAGCCTCGGTAAAAAATCCCAGTTCTGTGCAAGTCTAGAGGGAAACAGGACCAGAGAGGAGAATAACACCTCAGCACCTGTAGATGCTGCCGGGGTTATCTCAGGGATTTATGCAGCTGGAGGCACAAATCACAGAGGGACTTCCCTGCAATAAATGCTCAGCCTCCTGCTAAAATCCTCTGCCTGACACAGAGACGAACGTTCCTGCTCAGAAAAATGAGTTTTTCTGGGATTGTTTTTGGTCAAAGTAGGTCTAACATTTTCCCTTGTCCAAGCCTTCCTACAACACCCAATTTTCACTGACACAGCTAAGCATGTCACAGCTTTCACAGCAGCTAAGTCAAGATCACACAAGAGCAGGAGCTGTTCATAGTTTCATTAGTTTCAGAACAAACTCAGTGCTTTTTTTTTTCTGTTGAGCTTTCCCTTGACAAATTTTTACCCACACACAAGCACAAAGAAATGAACGAATAACAACAAAACCCTGTGACTAAAACAATTCCTTTCTCCAAACTGGAAAGGAATTGACCAAGACCATCAATCTTTAAATATTTCTGAGATATTCAGATATAACAGCTACAAGGACCATACAAACACTTCAGTGGATGGTATTCAAGTTCCACTGGCACAGATGAGAGTACAAAAACCATTAAGTAATGTGTGAGAGCCCCAGAGCAAAGACAGACCCTTTCATCCTAGAGAAATCAGTTTATAGCAACTAGGTCAGTTCAGTGGCTAGGAAGGGATGGCTTTTAGGAACCTTAGGGAAAACAAAGTTGTTAGCAGAGTCAGTGGTTGAGATTTGTGCCTCCCTCGTGGTAGGGATCATCAGAGCCCTGTAGTGCCCTTCATCACAGAGTGTAAGCTACAGAAAGTGGGCCCAGGCAGATCTGCTGCTGTTGAAATATTTAGGGAATGTGCAATTCCATAGGATCAGGCTGCAGGCGCTCTCAGACTCAACCCTGCTGCAGATGGACTGCCAGCTACTGAAGCTTCCAAATAATGACTCAACTCATTAAAAGAAAATCAGGCACTGTCAAAACCTCTGAGTAAGAGCTCAGAGAGTTGAAGCCATCCCTCTCTTCCTTGTGGCTTTACAAGTACTGGAGTTGGTTCATGGCAAATGAGGGTTTGCTTGCTCAAACACAGCTTAAGCTCAGAGGTAGGAAGGGGAGGCAGAAGTCAATGTACACAATTTTGGCTTTTCCTGATGAGAACTCGGTGGGAAACTGTTTTATTTGTGACTGGTCCATGGATATTATATGAAGCCTTCTGCTTTTCCAAATGGGTCTTGTGAGAGGATTTTAATGATGGTGACCCAAGAGGGATAGGTTACAGTGCTATTAATGCCTCAGAACATGAACACCTTTCATGTGGCAATGGATACTGTGGACTTCTTTCTCTGTAAAGTGCCAGCTGGGTGACAGCTTTAAGAGACCAGAAAAGAAACACATCACTGTTTTGCAACACAAACTTCTGAAGCCCCCCTGACTAATTTTCTCAGCTGTTTTTATCTTTTGTAGCTAAAACTATTTACAGATTAAAGTAATTTTACATAAATATTTGATGCTAGACTTCATTATGAATCTGGGTTTAGTAACAGCGACTAAGACAGAACATTTCACAGACAGCATTTTCCCATACAAAATCATTTAAGCATCTGCCTGCTGCAAGAATAAATGTCTCAACCAGCTTGTCAGAGCCCGTCAGGCCTATAATTATGTTCTACAGCATTAAAAGAAACTACTTTTGATTGTGTGGGTATGAGTTGCAAAAATAACAATACCAAATTACGAAGGCCACCAGCAGAACAGCCTCAGTGGGGACGTGCAGAGTGTTTAGTGGCCAAGGGCTCCTTATCTGTTGTCCCCTGTGATGTGTGCAGGGCCCTGGCAATCCTCACACCTCCTGGGTCACCCACCTGCACAGGATTGTTGTTGGAGCTGAGAGTTGCAGGCTTTCTGTGCTAAAAGGCACAGAAGCAAACACCACGTTTGACCTGAGGCCGTGGAGGCTCCCAAAATTGAGTGGTGGCACTATGAGGGTGTACTTTGAATGGAATTGTGTCACCTCACAAGGTGAAAAACTCAGAATTTAAGGTTTTAGTATACAATAAGATATATGGGATATAATGGACGATTTAGGGCATTGTCTAAGTCCTTCACCTTCTTTTTGGGTTTGGGTGGTTTTTTCTAATTGGGTCTGCATTGTGGGCCCAGGGTGGTCATTACTGGGTGAAAAGTATAAATAATATAGGGGTCACCTTGTTATTGGGTGATTAGTGCTTAAAAGACCACGGGAAGAGTTAGAGACACTCCCATTTTCTACCCTGTTGTAGAGCTCACACCCTGTGAGGCTGTACTGTAGGTAAGAATTAATAAACATCCCAGTCCAAACACAAAACTGCGACTCCCGTGTGTTAATCCTGGCTCTAACAGGAAGAAAAGAAGACAAAACCCCACAGATTTTCATTGCAAAGCACCTCCCCTGCTGCAGATTCAGGTGCCCCAGCAGACCCTGAGAGGCTCCAGCCTGCCCACCTGGCAGTGCCACGGGCTCAGCTCAGCTGCTGAATGAGTCCTTCAAGGAGCACAGCTGGCAGTGAGGACGTGGCAATATTTATTTCCTGTTGTCTGTGGCAGCACAGCCACCACACCAGCCCAGGTGTTGAAG
>VYXD01001136.1:104157-219845 GCA_013397195.1 Hylia prasina | reverse complement strand
TCAGAGATGTCCCGGGTGAAACACAAGGGCACGAATCAGAGATATCCTGGGTTAAATACAAGGCCACAAATCAAAGATATCCTGGGTTAAATACAAGGGCACAAATCAGAGATCTCCTGGGTGAAATACAGGGCCACGAATCAGAGAGCTCCCGGGTGAAATACAAGGCCACGAATCAGAGATATCCTGGGTTAAATACAAGGCTCTAAATCAGGCATATCCTTGGTCAAGGAGCAGCTCTGTGATCAAGCAGCTGTATTGCAAAGCTCATCAGCACAGCCCCAGCATTGCAATGTGGCAGACATGACACAAAAAAGATTAAAAAGAGGAGTATCACGTGCACTCATCATGATACAGAGCTTATTTGAATACACACACATCAAATTCTCTCTCTCTTCCTGCCCAAGTTCTAACTTCACTGCAACCTGTGCTTGTGAATCTATGCTAGAACTTCATGCAGCTATTGCAGAAATGTGTCTGAAATCCCACCATGTCCTGTTTTCAAATGTGAAGAGACACAAAACAATGGGTGAAAAATCTGAGTTTCCATGTTTGGGAATATTTACTGAACAGTTTGTATATTCTGAATGAAACTTATGTAAGAGTCAACACGTTCAAACGGCCAAAAATAGGTCTGAAAAACTTTAGTGAGTAAATTCACTACATTTCTTTGGGTTTTGTTTTTATCCCATTAAACACTCTGTGCTTTGCCTACTTCCTGCAGCTTTTGTTTCCTTCCAACAGTCCATAAAACCCCAACATCTCTAAGGATTTAAGCAGAATCCTAGGTTGGAGATCTACACCTCAGTGTCTGTAGTGTCACCCAACAGAAATGGAATTGTTTCCATTTATTTTACACAAACCCAAGCCCACCAGAAAACCCTACCAAGGCAATCCTCAATTAAGTGAAATAAGCTCCACAAGGAGCTTTATTTCACACTTGGAGAGGGACATAAACAAAATCTGCTTATTGTCTCATCACTGCATTTCTTGAGCAAATGAACAAAGAGTAAGGGACCTAAGAAAGTCTGGCCAGCCAAGATCCCTCCCTCCCTCCTCCTTTATTCACCATTGCTACCTGTATTCTCCAAACATTGCTACAAGTGAGTAACCTTCTCAAAGAGGAGATCCAAACTAGGGCAGGCCTGCCCAGAAAGCAAGCAATCAACAGGAGAGCTTGGATTGAGGAGGACAGGGCCAACACTTTCATTAAAGAGATAACAAAAGCTCTCCCTGCCTGCAAATCACTGCAACCAGGCTTTTAGGTGCAGCCTCACCTAGAGCTCATCAAAGCAGGCTGTTCTCAAAGTGACAAAGGCATTAGCAGACCACACTCCCCATCCTCTCACTTGCTATTTCTAGCCCCACCAGCAATGCTGGGAAGAGGAGGATTTATAGATGTTCTCAGAAGGTCTTGCATGTTTTCAGGTAAGCAGCGTTCATGCAGAATTGATTTGCAGCATACTCAAAAGTGAAGAAGAAAAAACCCTCAAAAAACATAATGCGGGGAATTTATAACCCCCTAGAAGATTTGTGTTGGCTACAAATTGATGTGATGTAATGCCTAGATGGAAAAGTTATCAGCAGGTTATGAAAGAGAAGAAAATATTTCCAGTAGCTTATGTTAGTAACACTTGCTGCAGAGTAAACAGCAGCTTTTGCTTCAGGAGTTTTAAAATTACTTTACAAAACATATTTGCAGAAATCCTTGTTTTTTTCCTTCAAATCCGTCCCCTCTGAGGTGCAAAGTGACCACGGTAGGTAAGTGAGGGATTGGTTCAAGGCAGACTGAGCTGGTACAGGTAACAAAGAAGTCAACAACATCCTCTCAAAAACCACCTGATAAAATCCCTGTTCACATCTAACCCTGAGTGGAAATAACCCATCTCCTGCTCAGCCACCAAAAGAAACAGCAAGAGCCAACAAGAGCTGCTGTAGGTTTAACACAAAAAATCTTCATCTTGGCAGAGAGCACTTTCCAGCACACATTCCCATGGAACAGGCTGATGTCCCCAGACATTTCATGAGAACTCTTGAGAAACATGCCCTTCCTTTGGGAAAAGGGGCTTTAAGAGCATTCCAAGTTCAGTGTGTACACCTTAATTTATTAAAAACCTTTTCCTCTTGCGTGATGCTTCAATTTTTTCCACAGAAGTCTTCATTTTAGAAGCATATCCTGAGCACTAGGAAGGCTGTAAATTTGGGAAATGGAGCAAAACCAGCTGTGTTGTGCTGAGCCTGGGCAGAGGGGAAGTGCAAGGTTCCACACATGGGAGCATTCCCAGAAAGGGCACGGGCTCAGAACAGAGGTCCTGACCCACAAACCAGCACCAGGAACAAGTGCTGCAGAGCATTTCAGGACTAGAACTGAATACAGATATAACTTCCCATAAAAAACAAAGCAGGGAAATTGGCTTTCCCGAATTGGAACGTGATTGGCATGGATATGTGTGTGTGCACAGGATTCCTTCCCTTGTGAACTGCTCAGAGGTATTGCTGACAGCCAGAAATTGATCCTGTGTTCTGTTAGGTCTCCAGCAACTCAGGAGGTCCAGAGAGACATTAATTCAATATTAACTTGCACCTAGGAAAGCTGCCACTGACACACCTGTACTCACTGCACTGAGAGGTGAACAGGTAATATTTGATTTTGCTATCCCCAGCGAAAAATTTGGAATCAAGTTCTGATGCATTTTCCTATTCTGCTGAAGCGGGGTGATTGCCAGCCTGGATTCCCCTTCATGGCACACCTGAAGTATTCATTACAATTTCTGAATGCTTTGGACATTTATTTCACACGTGCTGTTGGTAGTGTGGGGACAATTTGTAAACCAAAGGGCAATTTGTGCTTGTATTTAAAATATTTATAAAAAGCAATTATTTTAGTCCATTAAGGATGTCACCTTGGGCAATTTATTCTGTTCAGCCATAGCCACATAACAGAGGAATTCCCTCAGAGAACTGAGCACCACAAGGAGTAAGGAATATTTTATGGCTAGGAGTTTCTTAAAATCAAAAAAGAAAACTGTTCTGGCTTATGTTAACTTGCACTATTTCTTCTTTTATATAATGCAATTTTGTACTTGACCCAAATTGTTCCTTTAAGTAGTTTTGTCAGCAGGTTCCTATGAAGCTTCCATTGTCACCCTTTGTTAAGTATTTTCTTGCAATTTCTGTCAGGGAAACGGGTTTGTACATTCATGTTGGTGGGACTCCTGAGGAAAAATAGTAAATATATTGCCCAGATTCAATCCCTGATTCAAAAAGCACTCCAGAGTAGTTCCTGAAGCTGGAAGGCAGCGAAATGCCTTGTCCTTGTTGCCTGGGCTGCAGATTGTCTGACCCAGTTTCTTCATTCCTGTTAATGCTCTTCAAATCCTCCTTGACACCTGGATGAGCCCTTTCACTTGCCACTCAAGCAAACTGTAATCTTGTGGTACCCCTGCAAGCTCTCTCAGGCTTCTGCTTTTTCCCCTTGTCCAAACAGCTCCAGACTAATATAAAAAAATACACAAAATGCACACGGACCACCCACACACAGAGTTTGCCAAACTCAGGTGTGCTCACAGGTTAAATCCTGCAGGTATGGACAGAGTGTTGTCTGCCTGATTCACGACACCCGAGCCCACAGGACATTTCCCACTGAACACTGACAAAACTGAGAGCACTGATGTAATGTGCTACTTCAGTCCAGCTCCTGGGAGCCAGGGGAACCTGACCCCACAGCCCTGGGGGAGCCCTTGGCCTGGTTTCTCTCCTTTTTTTTTTGCTTTCTTCCGAAGTATAAATTACCCTCATGATGCCTTGGGAAGGCTGAGCTGGAACAGAGACTGGACAGAGCTGGAGAATAAAGTGGGGATTTATTGAAAGGTCTCCAGGATCCACCTTGGGCAGGACAAGAGCCTGGCCAGGGCTGCACCCAAGGTGGACCCAGAATGGGCCCAAAATGGTCACACTTTTCTAAGTTTTGGTCCATTTGCACCTTGGGGTTGAATTGCCCAGTTCCAGCTCCAGGCTGTGAGGTCCCATCCTGCTTGTCCCTCCCTCCAGCCACCCTTGTTTGTGCTGCTGGGCTGAAAGTTGTCCTTGGTGTGCAGCAGGAACAGGATTTGTTTTGTGTCCCTGCTCTGTGCAGAGCTGAGTGACCCTGAGTGTGAGCTCAGAGCTGCACCCTGGGCAGCACAGTCTGGAATACATGAAAGATAAAACTTAGGACACCACTCAAATTTCTGGCATAGATCAAACTTGTGGTCTCAGTGGTAACACCCAACAGCTCAGCTGGAAGGGTTGTGCTGAGGTTTAAATTAAGCCCAGCACTAAACAGTCTGGGAACTTTTGAAAATATCACAGCTCAGCAAAACTTCTGCACATGTGAAATTAGAAAACCACATTTGTAGCTTCCCCTGCAGCTAATTGTAGGAGATATTGGGGTACAGAGGGTACTGTGGATTTAATTAGCATGGTCAGTCTGATAAACAAGATGCCTTGGCAAGAACAAACAGAGCAAACAGGAAGACTGAATTAAGAGGACTGAATCAAACTTCTGCAAGCGAGAGATGTTGTAAAATGCATAAGTTTGTCTGTGTGATGTTTAACCTAATCACTGTAGTAAAAAACTGTAAAAACTAGTAAAAACTAGCTTTCCTAGATAGTATATAAGCATTTGGAAATCACAGCACGAGATGAATTCTGATCACAAATCAGTCTACCCATCTCTCTCCCAACCATCGCTAGCTAATCATAAAAGCTAAGACTGTAACTTGTGCCAAAAAGGATCTCCTGAGATTTGAGGGTAATTTATACTGAGGAAGAAAGCAAAAACAACGAGGAGAGCGAGCTTGCACAGGGCAGTGTGGTCAGTGTGGCCCCAGGAGGTGCACTCAAGTGGCACATGACATCAGCGCTGCTCTTTGGCCAAAGCCCAGCTCCTGAGGCTGCCCTGCTCAGCCCTTCCTGCCCTGGCAGGGCACAGGCAGCACAGCCTGCAGCCCTCGGGCTCTCCAAAGAGCTGAGATCACCATGAGAAAACCCTGCTGCCACCAACGTGGGACCCAGGAGCTGCCTTTCTGTCAAAGGCTCCGTGTTTGTCCGGCTGAGCCGGCGTGAACGACCAGGTTATAGCACAGCCAGGCTGGCTGGTGAGGGAAACAGCCTTGAAACACAGCTGGGAAATGCTCCTTGTCAGCAGTGCAGCTCTCAGTGATGACAGCACGGGGGGCAACTTCCCCTTCTCCCCTTCCTCCTCGCTGTGGCTCATCCCTGTTAGGAATTTAGACATCAAATAAGAGAGAGTTCGGAAAATTTGCAGATCTAATCCAACTTGTCTACTCTCCATTATCAGCATTTTTTCTCCCACCAACGACCATTTCTCTTTCCATTCCTGTTCCTTTCCTACTTGTGAGATCACAGGGTCATTCACAAGTCATTCCTGAGAAGCACTGGCACAGATTTTTGGGCACCCTACTTGACAAACGCTCCTTCCTCGAAGTTCAGAGCAGCCAAGTTGCATGAGCCTGGTTTATACAGCTCAAAAACCCTCAGAGAGCAAAAGAACCTGACATCCCTCTTTCCCAGCAAAAAATATTGGCCTGCCTAGCTATTTAGGGTTTTTTATACTTATTTAGGGTTATTTATGCTTATTTAGGGTCTTCTGATTTAGGGTTTCACGTGTTTCTTAAATATCTGTCCCCAGGATTAATCTTCTTCATTACTAATCTTAATGAAGATTGATAATATTAATCTTCTTTAAGCCAATTATTAAAAAAGGTAGAAATTGTTTCTCCTCTCTGTCCATCCTTCTCTTCCCACTTCCTCCAGTTCCCAAGCACAGAGACCACCTTGCCAAAGCATAAAGAGATAGTTGAATATCAGACCTGCAAACCAAAGCACTCATAGATCAAGGATATTTCTACTAACTCAAAAGCAAACCCCTCTTTTAGGATTACTTAATGAAAAGTGTTCACAGGTGTACAAGTTACACCTGGAATAAGGGATCTTATCCCCACCTGGAATGGAAAGTGTTGACAGTGACAAAGCAAATAAATGCATAAACCTTCAAAATCATCCTTTTAAGCACATCTTCACTTCTGACACCACCGCCACTCCCAGCCTGTTAACGCTGGGGTGATTTATCCCCTATTTGCCAGGAAACCATGGCTGTATTCTGGATGCCCACACGGGCTCAGCTGCGGGTTGTTAAACTGCTTTTAGCACCTGAGACACACAAGTGCTGTTAGCAGGTTTTTCACGCCCAGCCCTTTCCCCGTTATCTCACCGGGATTATCTCCGCCTTAAATTCCAGCAACTGCCCCGTGCAGGTGGATTTCGGGCACTTGGCACTTCTGGAATCTGCGCTGGACAGAGTTTCACTTGGTGACTAGTCATATTTATGTATTTTATACAGATTGCCCCCGGGATTATCTCATTTTTCTATTATAAAACACGAAGACAGGGCTGCTGGCAGCAGCAGCGATTTGGGGAGCTCCCTGGGGCTGTGTTGGAAAGGTGTCCACAGGGCACACCCAAGGAGGTGAGCTCCCACCTCACAGAGCCCACACCAAACTATCTGCACTCCCCTGCCCTTGTTCATTACTACAAAAGGAAGGAAGACTCAATTTTAGCAGAGTTGAGTCAATTTTTAACCAGCCATCGTAGTGTTCCTTATTGCTAAAAAATTCTGAATCAATGAAGCTGGAATTTTTGATAAAAAAAGGAAGCTCATTCCCAGTGGAGGGTTTTAATGACCTGGATGGATCTTTTAGGTTCCTGTATTTCTTTGGGAAGCCATTTAATAACATTTTAATAGGTGAAAGAGAAAGGTCTCCAGGATGCAAAATGATTTCATTCAGCCATACATGTTAAACAGGTTCTCTCTTTGACACTGAAACCAATTCAAGTAGCCTTGTGTCAAATCAAGGTAGAGCTTTGCACAGATTAACATCATCCCATCCCAAAGAGTTAACCAGTTTTTCAGCAGCTGTGAGGAGCCCTACACAGAATGTACAGATTTAACCAAAGCACACTGTCTATTTCTCAAAAATGATATATAAACATGTCTGATCAGCCCCCTTCAAAGGAAAATATAATTGATATTAAAAGTGGCAACACTTCAGGCTCAGATGGGTTCTGATTACACATTATCAAATATTTAAAACAAAAGGCTGTAGGCTCTTGTGCAAAAGTAATGCTGGGGGAAAAAAGATGACAGTCTTTCCTTTTAAGTTTATACAGATACATATATTTGGGTGAGCTATTACTTACTGTACTAAAAATATGCATCTGAGCAGTTGTAGATATTACAAGAGGATTAAAAGAGAAAAACTTCTGAGAAATTCAGGCTCAATTAAGCTCCTGTCATTCATTTCAGTAGCAGGGGTCATTCTACACCTGGGGTCAAGGGACACACACAAAATAATAACCCTGAACACATTCAGCAAAGAGCATTAAAACATCCCAGCATTTGGAGTGGCACCTCAGAGACAAAAAATCCAAACACATTGAAGTAGCAAGACACCAAACAAACTGCAGTGGCTGGCATATCACAGACACAATCCATGGGATGTGTTACCAAGGAGATAATGTTAATAGGGAAGAAACAAGAGAGTAGGAGTGGAATTAGGTAACTATTCTCTCTGCCTGTCGAGTCAGTTGTGTTCGTGCACATGGGAGGATAAATAAGCTATTTTTAAAAAGCGGTGAAAAGCATAGCTCTGTTTTAAATATAGTCACTGCAGAGCTGAAGGCTGAGCTCAGTGTAAGGGCTTGTCAAAGAAAACAGCTCAGGCTCAGGGTTGTCTTGTTTGTCCCGCCCCTCCCCAAAACACCTTTTATTTATGAGAAAATGAGTACAAACGGCTTCACAGAAAGCAATTTCTGATAAAAAATAATGGATGCCCGGAGCTCCCAGCACTTCCTCCTGTCCCCAGAGTGACAGCTGTAATATCAGTGTGCTCAGCCTCTAAACCATCAGCAGCTTTAGGTACACTCCCGGCGCACCAAAGCCCTCACGCTGCAGCAACCAAACACTGACATTTCTCAGTCCCCGCAACTAATTATTAAATTACTGTGTTTATCGAAGGGCTGACAAAACAAAATACCCTTCTGAAAGCCGACTGCTTGGAGATATTTCAGCTTGGAATGGAGACACGGCGCTTTTCCTTTGTACAGAAATTACCGGGAGCTATTCAGATTTAAGGGGAATTTCTCATCCAATAGGTGGTGCTAGCAAGTCCTCCAGTTATCTAAATAGCTGAGAGAAGTATTGCTTAAAAAAAAGGAAAAAAGACAGAAAAAAACCACAAGAGAACCAAATACAATATTCTGTCAATAGCAGGCTTCTAAAGTACACCTGTATTTACTATTTTAGAAGTGTTGCTTTCCTCTGAAATGATCGAGTACCATTTAAAAATTTCCCCAATGTTCTCATCAAGACTGCATCTGCTAACACCAGCTTGTGTGAGATAGAGCACGAATTTGAAAGNTGATACCAGGGACCAGATATTCTGATTTCAAATTCCTGCTCTGTTTCACACGTCCATCATTCCTTAAGGTGAAAGGGGATTTTATACTCCCACGAAATTTCAGAGTGATATTATATTTTCTCTTCCAAGGTGCTGGATTTTTTCTAATCTTCCAGTTGTAACAAATTACTGAACACAGGAACTGGCTTCTTGAGGAATGCATGAAACATGAAAACCAGGTCCAAATCCCCTGTTTTTAGACATCTTCTCATTATGTTCATCTTCCCTTCAGGAGATGAAAGGGTCACATTTATTCAGCTACAAGGCCAAGGCTGAGGTACAATTTCATGGGAGCTCTGTAGCACAAGTGGGAAAACTAACTCTGGTTTTCATGAGAAAGAGATGATGGAAGATCAAGGTAGAGCCAGGTTGTGACAAAATACTCTGTGAATGACTGGATTAAAACACCAAGCCTCCCCCCAAACCTCGACGGCAGAAAGAATAAAACAAAAATAATTGATGATGTCGAAATACTTGCATTCAGAAATTTCAGCTTGTCATTAAATTTCAAAAAAAGCATTTAGGCTAAAAAAATGAGGTCTACAATACATACAAAGCAGTATTTTTAGATTTTAAAAAATTTTCAGGTCCCAAACCATTTATTTTTGGTTTTTCATCTAGTTATTATTTACATTGCACAAAAGCTTTTTCATCTTTTTGCCCATTTTATAATTTTTCCACATTAGGTGGACACTGAGTACAACTTCACAGAAGTCACCGATCTTCTTCGTCTGTGTGACTAAACTATAGCCTTCAGATCCTAAATTTATAAAATAAATTGCCCTTTCTCAGCTCTTTCATCATGAAATGGGGAAAATTCCTGAATTTTCTTGTGTATTAAGTAACAAATGGCACTAACACAAAAGCAGGCACAATGCACATCACACAAAGTACTTTGATAATTCATTTCCCAAATGTCATTTATTGTGCTGCTTATTTATGATAATATTTCTTACGGTAACAGTAAATGCCCTTGGGCATATTTTTATTACTTAAGACTCCTTTGCTCTTAAAAGACCTCACTGCAGCACTCCACTGTTGAATTTTTGCTAAGTGGCAGGGAAAACACCATTTTTCTGCTGGGCAAATAAACAAAAAATTTGATTGCTAAGGTTTCTTGCATCTTTTAAGAGCACTCTGGCTTCCTACTCTGCTTTAGATTCAACTCTTCTAAATATCTTTGAATCGTTGGGCACCACAATATCTCCTGAGAAGCAGGGATGAGATTAAAAAAAACAATAAAAAATATAAATAAAATCTATATTTCACTTGTTGCTGAAGCCTTCCCCACCTCAGTGCAGGGAGAAGAGAGTATTTGTAGCAGCTCTGAAAGACAACATGTGGAGCTTGTCCATGCAGCCAAGAGGGTGATTTAGGAGAGAGGAATGCATTTCCCAGAGCTGGAGAGTCTGACATCCCAAACCTTGCAAGAAGCACAGCTCATGACCATAAATAGGTTGAGTCCTGCAGTTTTCAAGCCACTGTTCACGAGGGTCAGTGCCAGAGTTTGGGGTCCAGAGGGGCAGCCTGCTCCCCCAGCTCCTCATCCCCGGACATTTCCCACCCAGCTCAGCCCCAGTGCACAGCCAAGGCTCTCCTGCAGCTTCATCCTTCCCTCACCCGCCCCAGCACACAGCTGCACCAGAGGCACGGCACAAAGGCAGCATCAAGGGCAAGAAAAATGCAAGTGCACCGCCCTGGCAACGTCCACAAGTGATAACTGAACCACAGGCTTGCTGTTATTTGCCCATTATCTCCAAAGAAAACAAAACCCCGGCAATATTCAGCCCCCCCACAGCCTGAAGGGGTTTTTTTTTTGTTCAGCATTTCTTCAAGATTGCAGCACAGTCTGATGTGGCTGCACTGTTCCAGAAAAACACCTGAGAGTCACTCTCATGGCTCACTCTCAAGGATCATAGTTCATACGAGAATCTGACTTCGACTGCAAACACAGGAAGCAAAACCCAACAAGATGATACAATCCAGATGTATGTTGGTGAAAATGCTGCAGTTACCAAACTGAAACAGCTTCATTACCTAAAGTGCTCATAGTTTTGGGGTTTTTTAATTTTAAAGATACCAACTTTACTTGTCACAAGTAGGAAATCAGTGGATCCAAAAAATGCCAAATGCAACGTATCCTGCTCCTGGTTTGCCCCATACTTCATTATTTGAGAGCTGTGATGGCTCTACCTTTCTTATGCCAAGTGGGCTGACACCTTTAGGATGTTTTTCATAGCCTGAAGCTGTTTGAGCAGCACTTCCAGACCCTGAAAACAGGCTGGTGTTTGTACTGTGGAACAAAAAGGTTCAGCACGCATGGTGCCAGCCAGAAATCAAGGACATCAAAGACATTTGTCCACTACAGCAGAGCCTTCCTGCTCACCTCTGCTCCTTTGCTTTCCCTTCTCTCTGTCAAATGAGCAGCAGAACCATCCAAGCCTGAGAATATTCTTTACACAAAACATCAGCAGCAAAAGTTGTTATCCAAATACAACAGACGTTTCCCTCTTTTATTCCTGAGTTATTGGTGTCAAGAGTACTCCAGAGCCCACTCCTCTTGAGATTGTCAATATTTTTCTTCCTCAGGTAAGGATGAAATATATCAAAATGTTTAGAATTTTGAATACCACTCTTCACGTGGAACCTATGAATAACTCCAACCTTGGAAAAGCAAGAGGGGAAAAATATGTTTGCAGTTACTAATGGGTTAATTAAATTCAGAAATTATGTTAAGTTCCCTCTTTGTAAAACAGTTTTTAATAGTATTTTGCATAGAGCTCAGATAGAAAACTTAAAGTAATTGGCAATGGACTCAACTTCCAGTTTCACAGCACAATTAAATAGAGACACCTGCATCCCATTACCTTAGAGCTACACAGGTTTAGCCATATCAGTGACTTAGCAAGAAACATTAGGGAGCCATAATCGCAAATGGCCTAAACCCCCTGATTTCTATGACCAATCACAAGACTTACAGGTTGAAAAGACTTCTCTGAGCCAGCAGAGACCCACACAGTGGTGGTCCTGTGTGTCCCCTCCCTGCCCTCAGCACACCTAATGCACAAACTGTGCTCCTCTCCCAGCCCTTTATTGCTCAGGAAGCTTCTGTCTGCCAGCACAACCCCATCCATTGTGGTGCTGCTCTACAGGGCAGACACATTCAGCACACAACTATTCAGAGATGCCGAATTTTAATGAACCATATTTTTCAAACCAGTCCACTCTGTCCGATGGAAACGCTTTTAGCTTGACTGGCAAGGTGACAATTTGGCACCCCGTGATTTTAACGAGCAGCAGAGCTTTTGAACAGTTTAATTAAAACTGGCTCTACTACACACGCTGCCCTGCAGTTTATAGTACAGTTTTCAGGTCAGGTGCACCTCTCAGTGCCACCTTTTGGCAGTCACAGCTCTCCCACCCAAGCACACAAAATACTACTTGACACAGGCTGCAAGAGCCACTAGATAGCAGCAAATGGAGCTGTGTGCTCAGCAGCGTGTGCAGTGCCCTCTCCCCACCCATCCCCTGCACACACAGGCAGCTGTGCTCTGAGCATTCCCTGTGCACAGGAACACGGGGAGAGGGAGCACAAGGCAGGAAAAAAACACAGGCTTTCCATAAACCACACGTGCAGATGTGATAAAGCAATTGCTAACAGGCATCAGCAATCTCAAGAAGAGAAACACAGGCTGGCCAGAGGCTGTACTCACAAAATGCAGAGGTGCCTGTCTGGAGAGAAGCAAGCTGAACCTTGAGGAGAACCTTCCTCCTCGGGGAGCCCGTCTTTATGTCCCACCCTGCCCCAGCAAGGAGAGAATGTCCTTCACAGCCCTGATGAAGGACACCTGGGCAGCCTCTGATCCTCACCACAGCAGCCTGGGGTCCCTGTCCTGCACAGGAGCACCCACTTAGAGGTGATTAGCTCTAGGGAGAGCAACCTGTGCTGGCCCAATTAACTCCTGTGCTGGCCAAATCAACTCCTGTGCTGGCCAAATCAAATCACCTGTGCCTTTTCAGCTCAGCAATGAGTCAGGTTTTGCAGGTAACACACCCCTCTCAAGGTTGGCTCCACTGATTTTCTGTGATTCCCAGAACTGAAGGCAGAGGTCTCTTCGCCCTGGTTGTCAGTTCTTTTGCTACTTTCCACGCTGTGCCACGGAAGGCAGCAAGTGGACCTGCACTTTCATATTTTCCTGGACATCAATGCTGGTGATGAAGAAGAAACCTTGTGAAGCAAAGATAACCTCAAAGGCTTCAGTAACAGGCATTTCTTAGCACATGTGAAAAAGAAAAGGTACACCTAGAGGAGAGAGTACAGAGCTGGGCAAAAATTTACTACAGCTTTGACAGCAAAGACAGAACGAGAGGAAAGGGGGAATTTCACTGGCTCCCAGAAGAAAAGCTCAGATGAAAGGAACAAAGCTGGTAGGGTGATGCTGCACAGCTCCTGTCCCTTCTCTGTGACAGCTGGGTCAGGGCTGTCCCTGCAACCTCTCAAGCAGTGTTTTGTTCCTCTTTGTGACACCCCCTGAGCAGGCAGGAAACACTCAGGCTTTAACTCCCCACGCTGCAGAGGCTCCGTGAAGCCTCAGGAAAGTCAGTTCTGGTTTGAAAGAGCCAGCTGTGTGGCAGGAAAAGCCAAAGGTGCACTGCTCCACTCCTCTGCAGGGAGGAAGCAAGCTGCCAGGAAAGATCAATGAGGGATGAATTGTTTCCTGTTGGAGATGTTTATATTTTAAGCACTCTGACCATAATGGAAGTGACTGAAATTAAGACTGACATGCACTTTGGGAAGCAGCAATTCCTCACACCACAGACTCACCCTGAGCCTCTGTGTTGATGACCACATGAAACTGCAAATTTTCAGATCAGAAACAAGAGTTTCTGCAGCTCCAGGGTGTTCAGGGCTGGGCTTTGAACTTGAAGCAGCTCTTTAGAATACATCTTGGGAAAAGATGGTGCACTGTTATGTGGAATGACTGACATAAAAAGGATAAGGAAGACTTTTCTGGCAGTTCCATCTTCCACAAAAAGAATTCTGTGTGCTAATGCAGGTGCAATTGCTGTGTGCAGGTGGGTGTAAAAATGCACAGTGACTGTGGGTATATGCAAGCAGGGAAGAAACAGATAAGAAAAAATATTATTACTACCAAAAAAAAACCCCAACAATTTAAAGATGTTTTTCCATAACATATCATTATTAAAGGACACAATACTCATGAAAAAAATGAAAAGCAAGTAGGAATGTTGACAGTCCTAGATATGGAGGCATCATGAGAGAAATCAAACAATCAGCAATGGATCTCTTACATCTCCTATTGCAGCTCCAAGTTCTTTTACCATCCTGGATTAAAAAAAACATTCACTGCCATTGCAGAGACCACAGACTCCTCAGGACGTGCAATATAATCAGAGCTAAATTTCAGGTTATGGATCAACAGCAATCAGGCCACAAACTGCAGGTGCTCACTACTGGAACTACTGGAAGAAACAACTGGTTAGATTTTTGGAAGTGCCCTCAGGAATCCACCCTCAGCCTTCAGGAGACTGAAACAACCTCTAAGTTGAAATAAATCAGTAAACTGAGGATACACATACATCCCTCCATGAACTCAAATCCCGAATTCCAAATGACTGATCATGGAAGGAGACACACATGCTGGGTAAGGCTTTTTTGATATTCTGACAGCGAAAGTCCATCTGAGTCAGTCAACTAAAAATACAGCCTAAAAAATGGAAGAGGTGTGACTTACTGACAAGTCTTCTCACCCACTCTTTCACAGACTCAGAACATGATAGATGGAAAATGGAAAAACGTTTGGGTAAATTGCAATTAGAACTCTGCACACAAATTAGCAGTGGAGCCGCGAGGGATGCAGTGCTCAGGTCCCAGCTAGGAAACACAGCAGGGGGAGAGGATGGGCCAGAGGAGGCTCCACCAAGGGATTCTCCTTCACCTCAAGTAAAACTGTCCTAGTGCAGAGCTGGTCTGAGCAGAAAATCTGTTTAGAATGTCAGCAATATAAAGGTGAAGCCTGAAGGATTAGATCTGCTCCGATTCTCACACAATTATTTTTCCTTTCCCTTCTTTCTTATTTTGACAACTTCTAAGATGGGTTTTCCAAAGCCACCCACTCTGGGACTCCAGATCTTTTAGACAACTTGAAAAATCTCCCTTTTGCTGTCTGCTTTTCCTGGCTTAACAGGCATTTCAATTGTCTCAGGAGGAGAGCTAATAATTCAACATTTTTTGCTCAAAGTAACTAAAAAGCTGGCATCCACCTAAAACCTCTCAGGTGTTCCTGCTCAGTTTGAACATTTGGACAGCTGTAATACCAAAGGAGATACTGTTTGTAAACTATTTTGAAAGATGATGTTCTCATTCCAAATACCTAAATTAAATCTGATCTTTGCATACCATATATAAGCACCAAAAGAATTCCTGGTCTGTGGATTGAAGAGGTTCTTTGTTTGTTTGTTCTTCTTTTCTTTAGTTTTTATGGAAGCAGAAAAAGTTATTCTTTTCCAAATAACCTATTTGGAAAAGAATAAAGTCCTGGGGCCCAAATTCTAGTTTTGCAAAGAAATCTAGTTCACTGAGGGTGGAATCAGGTCACCACGATAGTGAAAACTGTTCAAGAAGAGCTCACGCAAGAGAAGTGGAAAATCAGAATTCTATGCACAGAATCACATTGCACTAGAGCTGTGTTAAAACAAGTGCACAGGACATACTTTGTGCTAGCAGGAATCAGGACAACTAACACAAATTTAAAGCAGCAGTGAAATGCATACAAGACCAGAGGAAGATAAGGAAATTTGACAAATATATAACCACCTCAGGAATACTGGCACAAAAGTCATTTAAAATGGTTCACCTGCTTTAAGGAGGGAGCCCTCCTACTTGCAGCCTTTGGTGTTTTACACAAAGGTTATAAAGGTCTGTACCTGGGCTGGCTAGTGTTGGGATCAGCTGGAAGCTGTCACATACTCTCCTCAAATCCATCTCCTGGTGCCCAAACAAGGCTGCAGACAAATGGCACCTGTCCTGGCCTTTTCAGAAAGGGCTCTTTTGTGAGGGACACAGCAGTGCTGCAGCATGACAACAACAGGCAGAAGACACAGAGCTCCTTGAGACATGAATTTCACTCCAGCCAGGGACAGTGAGATTTCCCCAGCCATTGATGCACACAGCAGGAAAATGCATCCTGGCAAGATAAACCTTCCCCCCTTGGATACCAAGTGATTCAACCCCAAGCAAATCTTTGAATGCATTTCCCACTGCTGGGTCAGCATTTTTCATTTCGGGCCAGAACTGATTAACAGCTCTTAAACTGCAGAGGGAAATGTATTCTCAGGGAATTACAGAATCATTTAGGTTGGAAAAGACCTTCGAGATGGAGCCCAAGCCTGGAGCACCACCTTGTCAGCAAGACCTTGGCACTGAGTGCCTTGAACACCCCCAGGGATGGTGGCTACATCCCTGGGAGGTCCATCCCAAGATCTAACAAGCTTTTCCCACGGAGTTATTCCTCCTGATGAGGAATGCTCATGAACTTCCCCTGGCACAGCTCGAGGCTCTGCCCTGTCACTGCTGCCTGGGAGAAGAGCCCAACCCTCACCTGGCTGCAGCCTCCTGTCAGGGAGTTATGGAGAGAAAATGAGGAGTTTCCACCAGCTTTCCTTTTTCTGCCTAGTGGGAAAGCTTTAGAGCTGTCCCAGCAACACAGTTGAAGGCTCAGACAAATGGGAGAACCCAATTAATGCACAACGAAAATAACATCAGCAGATATCTGAGGAAAGAGAGAAGTCCCACGAGTAGCTAGTCAGTGAACCAACCACAAAAATCAATGCACTAACAGCAATTGTGTGCTCCAGAGATGGCAGATTACCTGCCAAGGCGTGGTGGTCAAAGGAATTTGAATTATATTTATAGCTTTCTAATAAGTATTCTGTTCCATGTTGCAAGATTTCATACCAGTAAATGCAATTCCTCCTGCATTTTCTTTTTCCAGACCTGTCCACTCAGAATGACCAAGAACCAACTCTCCAGCACTGTTGTACCTAAAACATGCTGAAGGTTAAGGCTTTAATAGCTAAATATTTCCAGCAATTGCTTGAAGGTGTTCATTTAAAATGCTCAGAATTGTTGCACTATTTATGTTTGACACTATCTGTTGAAAAGAAAACTCTCTAAGTTTAATATGATGTTGGTGGGGACTCCTGCAACCTGAGATGTTCCTTCTTCCATGTGCTTGTGGTGTTTCAAGTCACATTCCAGGGATCAGCTCTCCCATGATGGATGCTCAGTGTACAGAGAACAGGCTGAGTGTGCTGCAGACCAAGGCTAATCCCTACAGAGGAGAGAGGCAGCAGATACTTCAACTATTTCTCTTGTCAGGCATTCAATCAGCCCAGGAAATCAGCAGCAAAGCGAAGATGTTCCTGTACAGCGCAACACAACACAAAAAATTGGTTCAGATTAACCAGACTCAAAATTAAATATTTTGCTTTCTCTTCCAAAGAAAACAAAACAATGGTAACAGGTTTTTTTGAAGGGAAATTTAAGTTTTTCAAAAGGCAAGGTTTGTTTCAAGTGATGTTTCTAGAAAATGTTGCAATAAATAATAACACAGACCAAAGAAATCCTCTTTCATTTGCAAACTGCATGAAACTGTTGCAAAACCTAATCCTCTCAAGAGATATCCTGTTCCTAAACCATAAAAACAAATCACTTGTGTGATTCTCTCTAACAAAGAGAGTTTCTGAATTGGAAGCTGCAAGAGCAAGCATATTCAAAATTTCAGTTACATATCTCAAATTTTACTGCCAGCTGGATCAAACACATTTGATTTGCTGTCAGGAAAGTTCAGATTTATGTCTTATAACACCCCAGCAACCTTAGTATAGTGTTCCCAAAGCATGATTTGAGAACTTGAAAGCATGATTTGAAACTTGAAAGGGAGGCATGTGTGAGATGCCCATTGTTATATTAATAGATGATAAATGATAATATAGATACATATCTATATTAATAGGTATCACAGCAAGTGTCCACGATGAAATATTGCTGCTGGGACATCCTGACACAAAACCAACCAGAAAGGTGTCATGTATAGAAACAGGACTTAGCAACCAAAAGTAAGTGGGAAAAACAGTCAAGAGATTTTGCAGAGGGCATGTTACCAAAAGCCTTTTCCACCGTTGTGGCAATAGTTGTAATAAATAATATTCAAGGCATCCTTAAAGCTGCAGATACCAAGAGCCCTTTCATTTGCCATTCCTTATGTATCCCACTGGGAAAATGTCCATTTGATTTTGGCTTCGTGCCTCTCAGCCCAAAACAAAAACTGAACAAAGTAATGCATTTTCCTGTATTTATCTCTGCTACATCTACCTTCTCGTTCTGCACCCACAATTTCTAGTACCGTAGGGGAAAAGCCTTCTGTGCCTTCAGAAAGAGATTCCTCTGAAGGACACTCCTGAGAGCCATGAGAATATTTATGGGTGATTAAAGTATGCTTAGAGAATTGTTTTTCTTGGTTTAAGTTCAACTTGGATTCCAGCTGAGTTCCCACTCTGAAGAAAGGACACTTGAACCAAAGAAAACCCCAAATAAAGCTTGCTAGGAGCAGTTGTCTCTTTAGTTCAGACATTTTCACTTGGGCACACTCACAAAAAGAAGTGGTGCCAGACACTCTGGGTATAAACATTTCAAAATCAATCAAATCAGAGTTTGCAATAGGAGCTGGAACAATATTTAGGTAACAGCATTATGACCAGCCTAAAAGTTGACTGTGCATTTCATTTTATATTTAGCAGGTCCCTTCGCCAGTCTCACTTTTAGTGCTGAGGTAACAGGATCTTTTTTGCTAATTAAATCTTAATATGCAACAAAGGAGAAGCACAGGAAAACAATTCCATTTTGGGGCCCCATGTAAACAGCTCTGTTCAAAGAGAATTAAAGTGCACCTGGCTGCAGCCCAGCCTTCATGTTCTGATGGGAAAGGGGATAAGCCACAGAGCCACTGCAGCCTGAAGGTGATAAACCTGCTCAGCTCCACGTCCAGCTGCACACCACCAGGACAGTGGAGCATTGTTTTATAACCAGAGTGCTTCCCATTTCTAAAAATACCTGGAATATTTTTTAGCCAATTTCATAGAAATGCCACGTCAACGATGCAGCAAGTGGTGAATGCTAGTACAGAACTCAACAAACATTGGGTAAAATGTGCTGTTGCTGATGATATTAACAGCACCAGAAGTCCTCACCTGCATTCAGATTCAGGAATCAAGGCACTTCATGACACACCACAGAATAAAGCTCCTTTACAAAGAATCAGTTCACAAAAATATGAAAATGAGGGAATAGAGAAAGGAAAGAAAATAGAACTGGACAAGTCATACAGCCAGTGTTTCTCCCAGTAAGGAAACATGAGCAGGCAGATTCTGCAGGAGAATGCCTTGGGAAGATGGGATAAGTGAAGGTTCACCATGGCTGGAAGACTTTATTATCACCCCCCTTTAGGTAAATGCAAAAGAAATGGAGACATATTTTTAAGATTTGCACTTAAGTATTAAGAATAATACTGCACATCTACTTCATCCAAAACTGTTCAGATATTTAAAGATGATAAATTGAGCCGTCACACCCTTGAGACATCAGAGATTATTATTGGCTTTAGAACTGTTAATGAATATAAAATTAATGCATTCAGGTGAGGAAGCCATGACTGTGTTGAACTCAGTACATCTGCCACCAATTTCAATCAAAGCCAGGATTTCCCTCAGTGCTGGAAGGCTGGAAAAGACTCAACAAAGAAACCCAAAACAGGGCTTGACATATTCATTTGAGAAAATATTAAACCATGGAATGGTGCAGGGATGAAAAGATTCCTTGGGCAACAAAATATTTTGGAGGCACAACCATTCACACTGCCAATGAGCAATGAAATACTGTCTCGGAATGTGCGAGATGACCCCACAAATAAATGCAGTAAAATATTTGTATTGAGTTGTTTAGGATTCTGTTTGGAGATTAGCAATTTTCCCAGTATGGGGTCAGCTTTCCACAAGTTTTTCCACGCAAACACACGTTGCTAGCAACATAAACATCCCAGGCTCCTTTAGTTAGAAATTACACATTTCATTTTTGTTGTAGTGACTAACACTCCTAGCCTATAAAAAAATACTAAAATCAAATGAAGAAGTAACTCACTCCAATTGCAGTAGGTATTGTGGGATTTCATGAAATATATTACATTTCAGAAATAAATCAAAATAGGAGGCTGCATGTGCCCTTTATTATTTGAGGCTTCCTTTCTTAAAGAAATCTTGTGCAGCCTTTCAGATTTATTCTCTAAGAGCTGTGAAAGCTCCAGTATTCTCTGGAAGAATGACAAAATGTCAGTTGATCAGTCATCTCACAGCTTTTAAATTTGAAATCATATTTTATTTCCTAATTCTTAACCTTATTAAAAAGAGGATCCTTTACCTGTTAAATTCTGAGATTATCTGCAAACAATCCACTTTCTTTTACTAACCACATTAATTTAGTGACCTTGTCCCTATTTTAAATGATGGTTTTCAATTATTGAGACGTCACAAACCAGGGATGAGCTGCCTGGGTAGCTCTGACAGCAGCTTTCACTACATAATAAACCAAGCCACTGCAAAAACATCTTTATCCTAAAAATGTCAAAGAGCAGAAACTAAAAATGCTGTTAAGTCTCGTAGCCCAATGATGGGTGTTGAACAATGACACAAATTCTACTTATAGAACATGTGGCAATAACTAATTCATGGGCAGATCAAAAAAAAAAATCAACCCAAAAGATATATACAAAACAAAGCTATCAGCCAATATATTAAAATAAAACAATATAATATTCTCTCTCATTTCTCTTTTGGGAGTTTCTCTTCTCTGTCTGGACAGCCACTGATAGACTCACATGACAAGGCAAGTGTATGCCACAATGAGAAATTCAGAATTCCTAATTTCAAACCCAAAGTGTCCAGGGCAGTGCTAAATTACACCTCCCCACTCACCCACCACCAGGACAGCCTTTATCCCCAGTAATTAATATTTCTTCAGTATCCCAAGTTTAAACAACACGGCAGGGCGTGGGGGAGAAGGAGGTGAGGGGCAGAACACAAAAGCACACCAGGAAAAAGTCGCCTTCTAATCAGAGAAGCAGAGCTCAAAGGGTATATAATCTCCCTGTCTGAGCTGTCATGAATAGGGCTCTAAAATCTCTGTGATAAGATTATGTTTTCTGACAAAAAGAAAAAAAATCCTTTAGATACGCTCTGCAGATGAAAGTGGAGCAATTCTTCTCTAAGTATTGATAATATTTTAAAAATACTCCGCAATGAGAGGCATTCAATGTTCTTTTCAAATGAATTCTCACCCCTTCACAGAAGAAACCGAAATAAAAGATTGGCAGGACAGAAAAAAAAAAAAAAATTAGGATGGAAAGAAGAAAATCTGCAAGTCGTCACTGCACAAGTGACTCACAGATTATCCTTCCATCTTTTGACTCTCTTCCATAAGATGTGGCAGAGGAAACATTGCAAAGCAAAAGAGCAGAGGGCTGAGCACGTCAGACAGCTGCAATGACAGGAGGGGTCAGCAGTATTTCCAGGCTGACGTGCCAAAGTGCAGCTTCCTTTTCCCAACTGGAGGTTAAGTGGGCCAGAAGAAACCCAACAAGAAGTGGAAGATGCGAAGGAGGGAACGGAAAAGAGCGGAGGAAAACTCCCTTAGGAATTACACACCCAGGCAAAAGGGCGCAGGGTGGCAAAGAGGACGGGAGATCTGTCTGCAAAGAAACTTCCCGAGGCTTTAATGAGGGCGGTTACTGCAGAAATGAGAGAGAAGGAGGCACAGAGAAGGGAGTTGCACACCTTGTCTGGCTGGAGGAGGCGGCCCCGGGGGTAACACCTGCAGGTTATTAACTGGGGAAGTTTCCAGGTAAGGCAGAGAGAGGTACAAGGTGGAAACGGGAGGGACAGACCAAGTCCCAAAGAAATTGTTTAATTAGAGGAAGTGTGGTCTTGGGGTCACCAGTTATGGTTGGGCTGCGAGCAGTGAAAACAGGACTCATGGATTTCAATATCAGAAGGCTTAAAGATTTATTAGAGTTGACTCTATTCTTTCTGGGCCTGGGCTGTTCTCCCAGGTGAAGAGCATGCTGCTGCTTCTTTCCCTGTCCCTCCAGCTGAAACTTCCCCCCCAAATCCTTCCCATACCAGGGAGATACCAAAACTTCACTCATTGGTTAGGAAGGAAAAACAATCCCCATCTTGTGGGAGCCAGGGATACAGGAGAGAACTGTTTACAGAACTTTGCTGCAAAGTCTGCTTTCTCATGAGAATTCTTTTGAGCAAGGAAAAATATATTATGTTCATGCAACAAGGAAGAAAAGAAGAGGGGCAGAAGAGGCTGGAGGAGGCAGTATGAAGGTGGATGGTTCACATCTTCCTTTCTGAGCTGCAGGTCTGGTCTGGTTGATTTCTTTCAGGCCACATCACAAAACAAGTAGTAATCCCTGCTGCTATCTCTCTGAATCAGTGTTCTCTCAGAGCATTTAAATTTCTTCTGCATATTGAAGCAATTTTGCTCATTGCTTGCTCTCCAACCAGTCCCTGGCTGGAGCCTTTCGTCACTATCAGTATTCTGTCAGTGCCCCAGCATTTAATTCTGGGCTGTCCTTACCCTGAAAGGTGATTTTGCTTGAAGATTTAAGCCAAGCCTCACCAAACTCAGCATTTTGGTCAGTAACAATGGGGAAAAAAAAATCAAGTTTGTGTGCCCTTGCAGGATTAAATCTATGTTTATATTCCTGGTGGGAGAAGTGAAGACAGCAAACATATATATTCAGTTCTTCGGGAAGGGAATAAAAGGGTGTTTGGATCTCAAAGAATGAAACCTCGAGAGTCCTTGCTTGTGGCTTAGCAGAAGGAATCCACCTTGGCTCTGCAGAGGATTTAGAAGTGGATTCCAGCAGGGTAGAACTAGGCAGGCAGAAAGAGAAATTACACGCCTGTGTCCTGGCAAGAAGGAGTGATGCACATCACAAAAGCGCTTTTTAGCACTTTACAGGTCGTTTGTGGGGGATGCCCCTTACCCGTGTAGTAAATCAGCAGCGATTTGGGGCAATTGTTGTGTGCACCCACCCTCTGGCTGAGTAGTGCCCTGCTCATTGCAGGGGGCAGAGCTGGATTAGAAATTGGTATTTCTTCACATTTCTCCCGCGTAGGAAACTTGCCGCGTGTTTAGGGCAGAATTTTCAAACAGCTGATTCAAAAGGGTTTCCTTAGAGAACAACAAGCCCTTTTTTTTTTTTTTCTGAAATGCTAATAGTGAGGATTCCCCACAAGTTCTCCACCAGAAAAATGTTCCATGTGTGTGCAGAGCTTTGGCCACTCTTCATTTCTTTCAAGGCAAGCTTCAATATTGCAGTGACCTAATTTCAGGCAGTTTTGCTTGAAAATGCTGGAAAGTATGGCTTACCTGAACTCGTGGAGCAATTAGTTAGAATACCAATTTCTACGTTTCTCACTCTTCTTGCGCTGGAATACAGAATTCCTCCCTGCAGAGCAAAATACATTTCCCCATCCGTTCCTTTAACTCCCCAATGGAAGCTGTCCCACTGCTGACAACCAGCATCTCAAAACTGCCACAGAAAAGAATTCTGCCATTTTGTTTTGTGGGCTGGAGTCAATGTAACAGCATAAGCCACTTATCCTTTAATCTTCTTTTCACAGCAGCAGAACGCTCAGGACGATATGATGTGAATTTCCTTTGGCAGGCCGGGCAGCAGCAGGCTCCCATCAAAGCAGGCTGCCTTTTCTTCTCTCTGAAACTGCACTCAGAGCCGGGACGAGATGGGAGCATCTGTGTTTCAATCCGGAGTGACCTCCCAGAGCAGGAGTAGCAGCAATTACCTGTTGCCACTACGAGCACTCCCACCAGGAAAGCGTGTTAGCGTTTTGTGTGGCATTCGGTTTTGCTTCACAGTGGCAGCTGGTATCTGTTCTTGGCCTGCAGAGCTGGAAGAACGGAAAACTATTGTCCTATGACAATATTTCCCTTTTTTATTCTGTGGCACACCTTATTTTCCTCCGTCAAGCGCAGCTCTAGAAGGCAGTACGATGTCCCATCGTTTGGAGGTAGAAAGCAGAATGAGAAAAAGAATGGCTGGTGGTGGTTTTGTAACAACACTGAGAAAACCCACTTTTTTTTCAAAACCCACTTTTTTTTTTCCACTTTGTCTGCAGGAGAAATTTTTCTAACACAACAGAAGAGGATCAGTAGGTCAGAGCACTTGATGCTCAGGCCCCCGTCTCTCCCCTGTATGAAGTTCTGATGAAATTCAGATGAAATTTAATCTGTTTTCCTGGATCAAAGCATCCCCACTCTGTACATGATGTAAAGTGCTCCAGCAGACTGATCCCTGGTTCAGACCCCCACGCTCCCTTTGGGATTTGAAATCCTCTGGACACATAGGCAGCTCAGAGCTGCTGATGTGAGAAGAATTTATTTAACATGAGCCAAAACCACACACGAGAAATGTGGCAAGAGGAGGAAGTGTGGGCAATCAGAGCATTTGTTTCAAACCTGCACTGCTCCTCTGGACCAAAATGCCAAGGCAAAGCCACCTTTCATTCGGGCTGTCATGGGGTAATGAAAAATACAGAAGTAACACTGAAATAAATGCTTAAGCAATGGGAGTGGATCTGGAATGGACGTGGAACAGAAAGACACAGAGGCAGGAAAAGAGGGGCCAGGCCTGAGCACTGCATGGATGTATTTCCAGCACAGGGTAGATGCATCACTTAATTCTGAGGTGTGGCTCACTTATTTCGTCCGTCACAGTGGAGACAGTGAACTCAGACTTTCTTCCTTTGGTCACATTTTTACATCTGAAAAATTACTAACTGGGGAGGTACACACAAAGTTCTACAAGTATTTATCCTGCATCATTTTCTGATCAGCAAAGAGAAACTTCTACAACCTGAAAGTCTACCCAGCTGTTATAATCCCCTGATTATGATAATGGGAATATCATTTTCCCAGTCTGGTGTGCAGCAATTTTCAATCCTGTTGGTTTTCCAATTTGTTCTTTTCTTGTCCAACAAAGCCATAATATTTACTAAGGGCATTCAACCCTGATGGGCTAAGACACTGTGGTATGTAAGAGCTAAATTATTTGGCTTAGTAATTCCCAGGACCACAAATCACTCCCAAAACTATCTGGTGAAATATTTTCAAAGAGATATCTGTATAAAAAAGAGTATCTATCAAAAATATTCTTATTTGAAAAAACATTCCTGTTTGAAAAAAAAGTCTTTTTACTCTTAGAGACATTCAATTCATTCTTTCTAGAAATAACTACAGCAACAAAGTGAACAAGCAATTGTTAATAAATGAGGTCAAGTTGGCCCTTTATTTGTAAATTAAAGTGTTAGTCAAGACTCCTGTTACCAGATTTTATGAATGGACAACAGCTTATGTAAATGGGATTTTTATATGCTCCAGAGATTGGCAGTGATTCTGCAGGATGGGGAAAATGTAATTCAATTGATACAGTGCTTAACAGAGCCCTTCATAGACTCAAACCATTCAACAGAAAATTCGACCATTTAAAAAATCTTTCAAAATTAACTCACACATAGTAATGTCATTAACGAGGCTACTGGAGGTGTGGATGCAAGTTCCCTTTAAAGCAGGAGGATGAGATGAGTTCTGTGTGTGAGAGCCCCGCCTCGAGCTTGAGCCCTAACACATTAATATTTATTAATACATCTAATTAATGCCGTTAACATTTAGCTCTAAGGTGAGGGCGGGGTGTGATGCACAGGCCTCAGGCTGGCTGTGAGCTCTGGCTGAGGAGATTCTCCCAGCCAGAGTTCCACTCGGGTTTGGCTCATCAAATAACCTGCAGGAGCCTGGAAACGGCGTTGTCAAAAAGCTGAGCTGAACTTCTCAGCTTTGCCACCAGGCCTGTGCTCAGCACAACACGTCTGAGTCACTCTGTTTACAGAGCACAGCCCAACCCCTGAGCAAAGCACAACCTGCAGAACAGAACAGCTTGGGAACCCCTATTAAAGTAACGCCAAATGCAAAGCTGCACTTAACACCGGAACGTGACTGCCCAAAGGGGGAGAAAAGGGAGGGAACCAGCAGCTCTGAAAGGATAGGCTCTGTGTTCATTCCAGGTGAGGTTTTCTTATCTAAGTTGTCTGATCTACGCCAAATGCGCCAAAGAGCTTAAAAACATTAAAAATCTACTTACCAAAATTATACCTTTAGAGCAAAATATGAGATTTAATAATAATTCAAGGCAGACAAACCCATTCAAACGTGCAGCCAGGAAGGGCGCAGTGAAAAGAGAAGCATGCAAGTAAACAAAGAAGAAAACTTTCTAATCCAAATCCATAATTCTGATCCAAATAGAGTCAGATCTGTTGCTCAACTTACTGCATTTGGAAGTAGAGGATGCACAGGTATTACTTACTGCAGACATGAATAAAGCCAGGAGGAACTTTACAACTCCTAACACCATTTGAAAACTAAAATTCAGTAAATTTTTGAGAAACGGAATTTCTGAAGTGAAATATATATATTTTTTCTTACTCTCTCTATACTAAACTTGAGGAATTAATTCATCTCATGGGGAAGCCAAAGGACAAGATGAGTTGCATAACTTTGTCAACAACATCTGGAGCAATGCAAGCTATGATTGGTGTCTAAAATGCACTTCTGTGGGAATAGGAGATTCCCCATTCCTCACCCCAAAGATCCCTGCATGCCTTGAATGCTGGTGGAGTTTTTGGGGGTTGTTATGTTCTTCTGATGTCACAAATGATCAGCATTCCCAGGTAAAGGTATTAGACTTAAGGAACCAACAACATGATTCAAGGTACAAATCCAACCACATCCTTCTTATGTTCTTTAGAAATTATTCCGAATTCCTACAAAATAACTGAAAATTACAACATAAAGGATATAGGAGAAACAGGTCCCTGGCACTGAATTCAGCTTGTTCATCTAAAAACAGTTAACCCTACTCTTCTTTACAGTGCTGCAGGAAGAATTTTTTCTATTTTTTCAAATGTCTAGGATGACGTTCAAAGGAATATGACCAACAGACAACACATTCCAGGTGTGGGGAACACACATACAGTGTGGTGAGGATGCTAATCACGTCAAAGATAATTTGTGCTATTTTCAGGTATGTGTTGGGCATATTTTTTATTCTGGGCCCTGCTTGGGGTGTTTATTTGAGAGTGCACAGGTGCATATTAACTATGGATAAAGTACCTCCAAGCTGTTATGCCAAAGCAGCAGCTTGTTTCAGCTTTCACTTCATTGCTTTTATTGTTGCTGGTGGTGATGGGGGGTGAAAGTCAGTGAAATGGCACAAGCCATGGCTTGGGAGGCTCCTGGACATTTTAAATTCTGCAGGGGTTAGGAGGACAGACATGGAAGGACAAAGGCTGTTTACAAGTTGCTGGGATCACAAATTCCCACTGGGATTGCAATTTCCAACACAGTTAAGAGACAAACCTTGCTTTTCAGAAAGGAGCTTAAAGTGCCAGGTCAAACAGGTGCCAAAGCAGAAGCTGGGCCAAAAAATATCAGCTTTCCACAAAACTGTCCCCATGTCCTGACTCTCCCAGAGGAGTGCTTGTTAGTTTGTGTGAGCACATCCCTTCTGAGAGCAGAGTGAGCAGAAATGTTTATTTCTGGACTCTGGAAAAGGCTCCATATCCCTTCCTATTTCTCTGTGTCCTGACCAAACATTTTCCTTCCTCCTAAGAGAAACAGTGGCACTTTCCTACTGAACTAAAAATGTATTTGAAATTTCTTAGATGCTTTCCCATTTTGGAGAACCAAAACCAGCTATAGAGCCTGTGCTGCTGACAGAAGGAATTGTTCACCCTCCCTGCACATCACTTCTACATCGTGCTTAAACACAGGTGAACTTTCCTAACACCATAAGACACTTTCTTCCATCTTCTAACCAGGAGAGCAAAGAAGTTTAAGTCCCATTTAATGGAAGCTCCTCCTATTTCTTCCTGGGTTTCTTTGGGTTTTGGTCTCTAATTAGAACAGAGACCCCTTTCTCCTATCTGGAAGCTCCTCCAGAAAGGTTTTCCACCACAGATGTAAATTCAGAGAGACAAAACTGAAACCACATTTATGTCAAGGGAACATGTGGCTCCTACATCCCCTGTCAAGGTTTGGGTTTGGCAGCTGGGAGAGCTGAGTTCCTGCTCAGAGAGCTGGGTTAACCTTAATTTTCTGCTTTGTTTTCTGCTTCTTAGTCAAAAAGAATGTTTGGTAGCCAATGAGGAACAGGTGAAAACCCAGAAATAGTCCGGGGCTGTATACTTGTAAATGCAATTGGAATTTCAATTTAAAACAAAGGAATGGAATAATTTTAGTTTCTGCAATAAAACAAATCATAGTTTGTCAAAAAAAATTCTACCTTCAAAAGGCAGAAGAAGCCAAAGACTTAAAAAAAGGAAGCTGTGTGTTCCTCTGCTTCAGTGCCCCAAAGTTTCTTGGAAATGTCTGGGACTCATTTTCCTCAATTCTTACTGAATGTTTTTGCTGGAGCTGGCGAAGTGCTCAGAGCACCCAGCCCAAGGACCTGTTTTATCCCTTACTGGGAGGGGCATCCTTTTGAAACAGTGCCTGGAGGCAGAACCCTAAATATCTAAAGAGAAGTGGCAGCCAGGCACTGGCACTTGAGACCATGAGATAAAATGGACAAACTTCCAGAGCATTTTATCCTTTGGCAGCAGAATAATCAGGTTTCCAACATAACATCACAGGATAAGACAGAGTCAGAGAGCTGCATTAGCTCTCCAACAAGAAAATTGCTTTTAATGACATTGTCTTTAATTGTCTCTTAATGTGCATTTTACACCACTGCTCTCTGTTGAATAGAACCCAAATTTTTTATGGGTGTGCAATGGCCCTTCCAAACCCATCAATATGAGACGGTGCCTCATTTAACTCCTGTGGTTTGTGCTCTTGGAACAGCACCTGCTTTTACTGCAGGATGTTCTCAGGCTTTACCAGAAACTTCTGCCTGGCCACAACAGGCAACAAAATGAAGATGGGCATCTGATACGGTGAAAAACTTGGTTTAATGCCCTCTTAAAATTGAGAATATTTACCGAATTCAGCACTAATACATTTTCCAGTAGTTTGAATCTAGTTTGTTTTGGGCTGCTGTTGCCCCAGATTTCAATAATTTATTTCATTTCCTCTCCCTTCTGGTGAGGTTAGGTTTGGAAAACCCACTACTACAGCTGACGTGTTAGTAAGGCCGTGTTGTGGACACTTTTGGAAAGAGGGAATTTCAATGTCTTTTCATTATTTTTCAGCAATTAACTTCCATGTAAGGAAAAACAATATTTCCCTTCATATAAGGGGAAAAAATAAATAAGAAACTTACAAACTTTCCTCATCAGAAGAATGCAAACTGAACAAGAGAAAGTAATTAATTTTCCCAGCTTTAAAATTTTCCCCTTGATATTTTTCATTGTCCAATTCTGGGCAGTTACCCTTCCCTGCTGCCAAATCCTTAACCTTCATTTTCTGCTTCATTTTCTGCTTCTTAGTCAAAAAGAATGTTTGGTAGCCAATGAGGAACAGGTGAAAACCCAGAAATAGTCCGGGGCTGTATACTTGTAAATGCAATTGGAATTTCAATTTAAAACAAAGGAATGGAATAATTTTAGTTTCTGCAAATAAAACAAATTATAGTTTGTCTAAAAAATTCTACCTTCAAAACATCCTGATGGCAGAAGAAGCCAAAGACTTAAAAAGAATCAAAATTGATTGCCAAGATTTCTTCTTCTTTGAAGCACTACCACCAACTTTCTTAGCAGACAGGATCAATCATTTTAACCCTTCTGCTCCTTCCTTATCCTCAAAATAGAAATAATTTGATTAATTTGCCAAACAAGGATGGGATATGGCTTTTTGGATTAAAGACAGTGCAGTACTTGAGGAAGTATTTTTTGAAGTCAAGCTGCTGGACATTAATAGATAATTTGAAGAGCTGCAAATCAGTGTCATCTTCATTAGAGGGAGGGCTAAGAAAAATATTTGTATTACTCTGCTATGTGTTTCCATAACCAGATTTCTGAAAATAAGCTCCTGACTCATGTTTAAATATTTAGAAAGGCAGTGTGGTTTGAAAAAGCACTGATCTCAGTAGCTACCCACCTGGGATGATGAAAGATGTAGAAACCTAATTTTCATCACACCTTTAAACTTTACTTAAGGCCTGGTCCTATATATTCTTCTAATTATATCACTTGAATTTTCCATCCTCTGAGTACCTCAAATATTTGACTTTGCAGAGAAGTACAGATGAAGCAGTTAGCCTTTTCCCCCTCTGTGGCCATGGCAGAGGATGAGAAGAACCATCTGCCATTAGCCCTGGCCTCACTCCACTTCCAAAAATGTTCCATGAATGTTCTGGGACCAGAGGCACAACCTGAGCACGGAGGAGCCCGGGCAGAGGAAGGGCTCCAGCTTTGTGGCAAGGTAAAGGAAAACGTTCTTGCTCCTTGGCCGTGCCATGGGGAAATGTTCCCTGGCAACGGATCAGAGAGATTCCAGGCATTCCTGCACCACCCCTGGAGCTGGGTCTGCTCACTCAGCACGGCCCTGGACGGAAGGTGGGTGGCAGAGGAGAGAACCCTCGCTCTGCACAAAGAGAATGGCACCACGGGGAGTGAGATCAGAGAATGCTCAGCATAAACAATCTGAGGAGCAATGCAGAATGCGTGGATGATCACCCCCAAATGGAGACTCTGCCTGAGCCATTTTAGGTGCTTTTAGGTTTCAAAATAGCTCAGGAGTGCTAAAGTCTAAATCTGCATTTTTCCGAGAGGATTGTAGGAACCGAGTGAGTGAGGGATGCCCCAGTAAAATCTGAGAAGGGGAAAACTCAGGGCCTTGTTCAAGGCTGAATTTTAAAGAAGATTTCTATATTTTTCTGTTCCTTATTTTTGCACTGAATTTCAACAGCAAATGCCTTTCTGAAAAATCAAAGGAAGATGAGGATAGATGAATCCAAAATAAACAGAGAACTCTTACTTGTTTGTGAAAAGAACACAGATAGCTGAAGGCAGAATCTGTACCAAAAATTATTGGGACATCTAAGTTTTAATTAATACTGTCACAGGATCCACGGCCGAGCAAAACAAAAACTATTGGAGGGTTTGAGGGCTGTGACCAATATCCAGCCACACATCAGCTCAGCAGCAAAGACAGCAAATGCAGCTCTGCATAATGAAGCATCTCCACATCAATGAGATGCACTGTCATACCACCCTGCACAAAAGCAAAAGCCAATCAATTCGCAGTGACTGTTAACAGAACGGATTTGGAAAGCTCACAGGAGATGCTCTGGGACAGACCCTCCATCACCAAGCTGCTCCTCTGCTCAGGACAGGGTTTAGACAAGGAAAGCACTGCCCTGCCCAGCGTCCAGCCAGCCCAGGGGTCTGGGCTGCAGCAAGCAGAGGGGAAGGAAATGAGTGGTGTTGGTCACTGAGCGTGTGAGCCCTTTCAAATCCCAGCTGACCCCTGTTAGAGCATCCAGAGCTGCTGTTCAAACAGCCATTAGAGCTGCTGATCCCTGCCAAGGCTGGCACCGAGGCAGGGCAGAGGGTACCACAGCACCATCCTGCTGGGAGGAAGCAGGCTGGGGAGAGGACACAGGAGGCCCCTCCTCACCTGAGCACTTGGGCAGGGACACTCAGCCTACAGGTCACAGACCAGCAGCTTTTTCAACCCTTGGTCTGACTAAACCAACCTGAATTGCTTTTGCCATCAGCCTGCTGTCCTTTTTCCTTATCCTGAGCTGCTCCAGGCATCTCTGGAGGAGAAGGAGGAGTGCTGTACATTGTCAGGGCCACCACTGCCCCAAGAATGATGTAGGTGATGCTTTTTCCCTTTGACTTCCAGAGCCTGGGAAGCGGGGTGCAGAACAGAGGAACAGGACTGCCACCTTCTCCTGCTGTAATGCAGCTGGTCTAGGAAGGGACAAAAGCTGCACAGATCACACACAGGCTACAGGACACAGAGTGGGGTGGTCATGGGAAACAAATGGGGAGTCAGTGCTTCCTACTGTCTTTCCATAAAGAGTGAAGTTGACCTGAATATTTCACATCAGGTCCAGTTCGGTAAATCTACTTTTCACTTGCAATCCATTCAAAGCCTTCCCTTCAAATATCACCAGCGAGTGTCACAGCTCTGCTCCAAAGGGCACCTTCCAGACAGACCTCACTGTGCTCTCCTTAACACCACCAGACCCCAACACAGGCAGTTACTGGCCCCAGACTGGGCAGGAAGTCTGGTGCTGCAGCTGATCCCAGCCAACAGCTCTTTTAAGAGCAGGAGAACATTTGCAGGGAAGGTCAACATGCAAAGTCACGTGGAATTGCAGACCAGGAGCTGTCCACCCAAATAAAAATGGTGAGCAAATTCAACGACTCTTTTCAGGCTACCTAGAAACTAGGTTTGAATTCATGTGAGATTTGATTTGCATGGCCTAGATGATCTGCTGGCAGTCTAAGAGGTTCTGAGAATCCAACAGTGAAAAATTTAATCATCTGTTTTCTTTGAGAATTTCCTTAGGATTTACTATAGGGAGCTAACTTTATTTGCTGGAACAAGCCTTTAAAATCAAAGCATTTCAGCAACTGAAGAAATGTCCAGATTTATTTTTGGAGGAGAAGCAAGGGACAGAATGTAAAATCAGGAAAACGGGGTAAAAAGAGAAATAGAGAAATAAGTGGCCTCTTTCTGTTCTGAGCATTTCTCAGATGCCCAAGTCCTGTGCTAGCCATCATGCAGCTCTGTGTCAAAGCCAGTTCTCAGGGACTGTCCACCTCTGGAGACAGGAATCAGCAGATGATGCATCCTGGAGCAGAAGCTTGGCAGCGCAGAGAATGGAAGAGAATTAAATTCACAAAGTTAGAGGTCCTTAGGAGGCAAGACCATCTCCAGCTGCACCTGAGGACTGAATCTCACCAGCAGCCTTCTTGTGAATGATATTAAGGATGTGGCTTAAGTGCCACCTTTGAAATATGAGCATGGAGTGACATTCTGAAGGTGCAGACTGAAGCAGGATTTAGATTCACTGCTCTTGGTAAGCACATCTGATTTCTAAGCCCTGATATTCAAACATGGAGCACTGCAAACCTCTCAAAATCAACTGGTAAATACACTTATTCTGGCAAGAGAAATTAATAAGCTTTAGAGCCTGTACTTGCTAAAGAAACTTGGGATTTGAGATTTGTCACAATCACAGGTGATGGAAAAGGTTGTGTTGATTTCTGTGTCCTTAGTTTTAGATGTTGTTCTTGGTATTTTTAGAGCATTCAGCAGTAAAACCTCCTTTCCATTATATCCTTGGCCTCATTTTTCCCTATGTTAGAGCTTTTTTACCTTTAACTAACCTGAAAGAGATCTTAGGATCCTTCCTTTTCCTTTCAAATATTTCATCCACTCTGTTCTCTCTGAAAATACGGAATGAATCTCAACAGCATCACTAGGATTAGCCACAGACCCCATAAATTAAACTGCAGAGGTCTGAAGAAATTGCTGACAGGCCTTTATTGGGAATACAGAAAAAGAAATGCACAAGACAGATGAGCCAGTAAATCACTATTAAATCCCCTGAATGGCAGGGAATCTTCTGACTCAGCCATACTGCTGTCACTGTTTTAGCTGGTGGCACCTGGAGCTGAACGAGGTGGGAATAGGTCATTTCCATATGGAGACTATGCAAAGAGGAAGAATAACACACTGCAAGGGTTGCTGGTGAATTACTTCTGGAATCTGGCCCCATTTGAAGCATTTTGTGGTTATAGGTAAGGACCACTTTTCAGTAGCAGGGGGAAGCTTTGAACCAGGGCTCTGTCTCTCCCAAGATGTCCCACATACCCACAGATATGCACAGATAATATGCAGATAATGCACAGAGTGCATTTGTTAGCCTCGTACCCCAGCTAAATTTCCAGTTAGGAATTATTTCTTAACTTCCTGGTATGCCCAGATATGTCTCCCCTAAAATCAAGCTGTAACTGTGGATATTTTAGCACAAGTGCCCTGTTTCACTGTGGAGGGATCTTCCCGTGGATTTGTTTGTTTGCCAAATGGGAAAACCCAACTTGTTAGGAGAAGAACTTCACTGGGTGAGATGTGAATGGGCTGCATTGCCTTGGATTACACAGGCCTGGGAACTGGACTGAAGGAAGGGGGTGAGGGATGGGGGTGGCGGAGGAGGAGAAAGAAAAAATAAAACCAGATATTTTGAGATTTGGAGATCTTTGGACTCGAATGAAAAGGATTTCCTGATGTTTTGCTGCCTCCCCACTGCCTCTTGCTCTGTATTACACACCAGCCTGGGATGATGAGCCTCTGCAGCCCTGTGATTACAAAACTTGGCAACTGCTTGCTTGGGGCACCAGCGAGGAGCAGAGATGTGGAAAGGGTGGGGAAAGATGAAAGTGCTTTGCAGATTTCCCAGCTGCTCTGTTGGATTGGCAGGCAAACCACCTGGAAAGGCTGTGGCAGAGCCATTGGCATGAATACAAAACAGAATGTTTAATTTAATAGAAGGGGAAAAAAGCAAACCCCAACCAGAAAAGAAGTTATGCGTCCATATTGTTCTACCTATTAAACTACATTAACACAAATTCAAAAGGTGCACCCCAGACCTTTGCTGGCACCAAGACCTTTTATTCATTAATCTTCTTAATGCAGCCAAAGAGCTTTAGAATTAAAGAATATGTTGTCGGTTCTATGATTCTTTGACTTATTTTTTCCCAGCTCCCCACAGCTTGTTAGCTGATCACTATGTGCAAACAATACTCAAAACTTTGATGAGAATGGAAGGTGTCATTTTGCAGGAAAAAATTATCTTATGCACCAAAATGATATTCCATAACTAGAAAAATGATAGCTCAAGAGGCTGGAAACACTCTGTTTTCTTTGACAGACAATCTGCAGGTTTTACTCTTGGGAGAAGATGGGAAAAAACCCATACATCAAAATCCTGCTCTGACTGCAAGCACATATGTTAAACCCAAAGTTGTTTTTTCATGGGAGGGAAAAAAAAAAAAATAGAGGGAGGAGGAAGATCAAAACAAAAACACCATCTCAAAGCTACTCTAACCTACATATTCACACATTTTCTCACACAGATGCTCCATCTACCCCAGCAAGCCTCCATCTACCTAAATGTGATGCTCATCAGTGCTGCTGGCACAGGTGCCCTCACACAAACTGCCTCCCTCACCCACGTACACACCAGGAGTCCAGGGCTGGGGCTCTGTCACTACACTGCAGCCACGACACAGTGATGTCACCAGAGCCAGAAGTTACAGAGAAATGTTCCTTCAGCCTCCCTGGGGCAAAGTCTGAGCAAAACTGACTGCAGTTATTTAGTGCTGGGGGGTTTGTGCAGCACTCAGAGGGTGCCACATCAGCCTCGTTCATCCCACGTGGCCAGAGCCAAGGATAGTGACAGCATCCCCAGCCTTCCCCTCCTGCAGGAACAGCCACATTTCTGCCTGGCAGTGAGGTTTGAGCCAGGCCAGAGCACTCAGAGGGTGCCACATCACCCTCCTTCATCCCCCGTGGCCAGAGCCAAGGGTAGTGACAGCATCCCCAGCCTTCCCCTCCTGCAGGAACAGCCACATTTCTGCCTGGCAGTGAGGTTTGAGCCAGGCCAGAGCACTCAGAGGGTGCCACATCACCCTCCTTCATCCCCCGTGGCCAGAGCCAAGGGTAGTGACAGCATCCCCAGCCTTCCCCTCCTGCAGGAACAGCCACATTTCTGCCTGGCAGTGAGGTTTGAGCCAGGCCAGAGCACTCAGAGGGTGCCACATCAGCCTCGTTCATCTGAGGGGGCCAACGCCTGACAAGCCCAAGGGTAGTGACAGCACCCCCAGCCTTCCCCTCCTGCAGGAACAGCCACATTTCTGCCTGGCAGAGAGGATTGAACCAGGCCAGAACACTCAGAGGGTGCCACATCAGCCTCCTTCATCCGAGGGGGACACAGCCTGACAAACCCAATGACACTGACAGCACCCCCAGCCTTCCCCTCCTGCAGGAACAGCCACATTTCTGCCTGGCAGAGAGGATTGAACCAGGGCAAAACACACACAAGGAGGACACACAAGGCACAGAGTTCCCTTAGTCAGTATAAGCTTTACTACACATCATAAAAAGTTTCCTTCAGACCCAACCTGGCTTCAATCAACACAGTAAAAGCAGCACTGACAAGGCTCTTCAAAAATGCAAAAATAGGTCAAGCTAAAAGTGCCCCCAGCTCTGAACTTTATTGCAGGCACTGGGAGTCTGGCTGAAGAAAGTTTGGCCTCTGAACTGTAGAGAAAATGTGCACTGCATTAATCTAAAGTCACTTTATTTTCCTTCTTTTTTTATTTACTAGTGGGAGACTCACAAGCAAAAGGACGTCAATAGAGAAAAATATTGCACCGAGAAAATACAACGCTTAGGAAAACATTCAAGCATTACAGTTGTTGGTATTATGTCTTCTTTGTAGACTATAGATCAAGTAGAGCAAAGAGTTATCATCCTGAGGTATTTGTGTTTCATGTAATAATGCCTTAATGATTCAATTAGCATTGATTCTTTAGCTGCAACAATATTTTCTGACTGATCTAGTAATTTAGCTCTCACTGTTGATTGATACAATTCCTATGAGTAATAAAGCAGTTTGAAAGAAATTTATTTAATAATTCACACAAGATTTTTAAAGAAGATTTTATTGCTCCTGCCACTAGTAATCCCTAAGATTTCAGAGAGTGAGTTATTTCTTTTAACAGTCTGGCATTTTTAATAGTGAGCCTTTCTATTAGGAAGTCTTTTTTCCCACCTGACATGGCTGGGATAATTCCATACAAGAATATCTCCTAGCCTTTACGTGGGGAAGATTAAGGCAAGTGTGGGTGATCTGAAGATGAATTTATATTGTATGTAATGGGCACAGATCTCTTAGAAACAGCACGGGCGGCTTGTACAAAGACAATGGAGAAAATCTGGGTTTGAAACCCAGCCAGAAATCTCACTAGCTATAAGGAAATAATATTAAGTGTAATTGGTATTAGAGCAGGTCTCCACTGAGAGAGTTAAAATGGCTCCTGAAGGTTGTCAGAGAGAGATACTCAAGCTGTGTGACAGGGAAATCTCTTCTAGCATGAAAATGGTAGTAAATAGATGAATTAAACATCCTCCCAAGTGTTTTGGGGGAAAAACATCTGTTTAAGAACTTCTGCAGCAGAGGCTTAACCAATAACAGCTTCGTGGTCTTCACGATGATTCCTGCTGTAGCAGCAAAAAAATCTATACCAGGAAAATTTCACTAGCCTTTCAAAACAGCATCCTCCCTGTGATTTCTGCTTGTCCATGTCCTGCAGTGCCTCATAAATCTCCACACTGATAAGTAGATCCTGTCCAAATGAAATGCTCTTTTAATATGTTTGCATGTGTCTCTTTGTGCATGTATTTATATACACTTCTTATTTCATGATGGCTCCCTAGGCAAAATCCCTCATTCTACTCTATTAATTGGCTAGTGTTTCCTGGGGAAAGCAGTTCTGGAACACACGGATTTTCCCTTTAGTCATATTGTTTGACATTTATTTTTAACTCAGTGGGGAACAATCTGACTGAAAAGACAATGTGAAGAAAAAAAAAAAAACAACTATTTCACACACACACACACAAAAAAAAAAAGAGAAACCCACATGAAGTTCTGGAGAGGATTAATCCTCACTGGGATATATCACCTTGCCTGTTAATTTAAGTCTTTCAAGGAGGATAAATAGCTCTGGGTTTAAACACAGACCAGGGAGACTAAAGACATCAGTTCTCTTCCTCGCTCTGACTAAACTTGCTACATGACCTTGAAGATAAAGGTTTTAGTTTGAAGCTGCACTCAAGTTACCTGCATTTGCCCATATCAGCCTTCTGCAAATATACTGGTTCAACAGGTGTCTGCCTTGCTGTCAGATAGTGCCTTCACAATTTGGGGATGAAATTCAGAGCCTAATCTTCCCAAGCTTTAGCATCCTATCTTGCTCCTGCATAAAACAGTGATAATGACTCTTACCTAGTTGCACTTCACAGGCGTGCTGCAAGGCTCCATTCATTCATGCAATATTCATAAAGCTTTCTGAGATCCCCAATAGAAGATTATACAGAGCTACAAATTATTGTTCAATGGTGGAAAATGGAAACGTGGCCTGTGGAATGCAAATTGAGAGGGAGATGTGGTGGCTTTGCTCTGGCAGACTGAGGTTGTCTCCTTCCTCTGAGTGTCAGCCAGCCTGCAAATGTGAGTGCAGCAGAGCTGTGCCCAACCACTGTGCTACAAAAAGCCTGTTAGCACGAGGTTCTCAAGAGCAGCAGAGGTTCTTTCAAACAAGGTTGTACAGATGGCAGCTGGTACAAAAAAGGAAAACAAAACTGAGCATCCACTGCAGGTCTGTTTGTCCCTCTCATCCTGTCAGATAAGGAATTCGCACAGGCAGTTTTTCCCCCCTTCTTTACTTTTAATTGATATTATTAATATGTCTGGGTCATTTAATAAAAACATTTCTAGGGCAGGAGGTGACACAGGGAACTGGCTGGTGCATCATTGCTTTCATGCCATTTTAGAATGAATGTAAAGTACAGAGCAGAACAAAACCATTTAATCTTGTCTGCTCTTTCCTCAGCTTGCTTCTGTCCCTGCCACACAAATCACTGTTTAGCAACAGAGAGTCTTCTGTTCAGTCTTGCCCTGCCTGGGGCTGTGAACTGGGGGTGTCCCCATTCTCCTGCCCTTCCTAGCACAGCTACCAGCACTCACTCATCACAAACACACAAAGGACTGAAAGTCCTGGAGGATGTGCTCCAGGCTCACTCTCAGCTCCCTCAAACTGCCTCCGTGCTAGCCAAGGTAGAAAACCCCATAAACCCCACAAGAGAAGCACTTTTATAGCTGCAGGGGTGACAAGCACCTGAGTGCAGGTGAGACAAGGGTGAGGCAGATCCTCCTTCGGGCCTCGGTGCTGAAATATCCCAGGAGAAGACAGAGCTAGCAGAGCCATTAGCTCAGACATCCGTGGCACCTTGGCTGGCTAACAGAATATAGATTAAGTGTTCATAGACCTAAAGCCCTTCCAACACAGAAAGTTCCTTCTGCTGCAGAACTGAGGCATGGGGTGCTCACTTCCAGATTTCTCAAAAGCTGAATATTCACTACCTTCCATTCAGGATGACCAATTCATGTTTGAATGCTCATCTCAGTTTAAAAGAAGTAAAACCCCTTCAGTAGCATTATTTTTAATCACAGGATCTCATCTAATATCCTCCTATGAAAAAGTATGACCATAAGAAATCTACAGAGCACTGTGAAGAAAAATTTAAATACGAAACTGAATATAAGTTGCATTGCTTCCAGGGGATTTGTCTGTAAGTGTAGCTATAATACTGAACTATGTGTTCTTTCAAGAATAAGCTTAGTGTCATACTAGGTTTCCTTATTTTGCTTCTCGGTTTAATATCATGCTATCAAACCTCTGATAAGAATTTCAAGGAGGTTTCCTATCATGTAGTCTAGTTAAATCCTTTAAGAAAGAGAAGAGACACATAAAGAAAGTTTTTGCAATACATAATTTAGAGATAGTGAACATTATATATGAGCAGGAGAACACCTTTTCCTCCCAAGAACTGTGACTGTGAACCTCACAATGTACAATATCACAGAAAGGTAATTCTTTTTGATTTGCCATCAAGTTCTTAGGTACCATCTGTAATTTACTAGCTCGCTCATAAACTCACCCTCCTCCAAAGCCACATATTTCTAGAGAGGCAGCGGAGTTCTGGTGAACATTTAAACAATGTGGACACTTTTAATGCTGTGAACTCCTCACTTCTGGATTTCACCTGCTGTCTGCAGTGTCACTCAGCAAGGGCTGTACCCCAGGGGAAGTGGCCAGCCTGGTGGCCAGCAGGAGGAAAGGGAGAAGCAGGAAGGATGTGCCCAGGAGTGAAATGTCAGAGGGAGCATTAGTAAGAAGGATATCCTCGAGTTAAAAATCATTTTAGTAAAAGCTGAAGCAGATACAGCGGAGGGAAATATTTCTCACAAGAGTTTCACTTTCACTGAGCAATGTTATAACCCTGAGAGTGGTTGACCTCATTTTGGAGTGTCTCCCTTGCTGCACCCTGTGCTTTATTAGCAAACAAACCCTCTGGACAACGACTGACTGCTCCTGGACCCATGGAATGGTGAGGACACTTTGCATACCAACAATTTATAAACAATAAATTCCCATTACTGAGAAATGAAGACCTTATCACAAGTGTGGTAGCTTTTAAACAGCTGGACCTCCTCTAGGATGAAAATCAGTAGCAATGTAAATTATTTTTATATGTCACTGGTAAGATTTGTAAGTTCCTACACTTGACCTAGAACTTTTATGTCAAGGACCATTAATTATCTTTCAACATGTTATACTAAAGCAAACACCATTTTCTGAAGATTTGCTTGAGTTTAAAAGGATGAACTAAATTAACACAACTCAATCATGTAAAAGACATATTCATTTGACACTATCTTTTCCTTAGCTGGCAGCTCCACCACTCCTGTACTGTGTCTTGCCTGCAAATTAAAAATTACCTTTTTGATAAAAGTGCTGATTGTTTTCAGTTTAGTACTGGTGATTCATGGCTGCGGGATACTGACAGGAGGCACAGAAAATATCAAGAGCAATATCTAACAGATCCTGTGACTGCTTCCTCCCTTCCACAGCTCCAGTGGGTTTCAGATTCATAGGATCATACCCGAACACCATTCCCTTCTCTGGGATGATTTACTAGAACTGGTTAGTGCCTTTAAGGTTCAGAAAGATAAATTACCACTGTCTGTGCACTGACTAGGTGAAAGTCAGCAGAAACCCTATGCCCTACAAGACAAACCAAGGACAGGGAGCTGAATGTAAAGGCATAGTATTTGAATAGGGAGGGAAAAAAACCATTAAAACTTATAGGAGAAATATTGTTGTATTTATATTAAATATAAACACATTGAAAGTGAAATAAAGTTCACAATTAAGTATATTGAGAACCTGACAGTTCTTTTTAAAAGAGTCATTACTGCATCCTTTCCATCTCCTTGAGTACAATGTCAAATTGTTCCCTCTTGTACATTTATTAACATTTTGTCCAGTCTATATTTAAATGTGTCAACAATAAGGTTCCCACCATTTCTCTGCTCCACAATCCATTCTCGTCAGATCTAAAATTATCCTGTTACAATTTCCTGTCATTAGCTCTATTTAACCCTCTAGATCCATCCTAAAAAAGGATGATTTCTCTTTTTTCTCTTCAGTTTTCTCTGCAGTGTTAGATTTACACCACTCTACCATGTCCCCATTTGCTCTCTACTACTGGGCAGAAAAGCTGCCACAGGTGGCAAAGCTCCTCTCAGCACATCGACTTCAAGGCTGTTAAATGTTCCACACTGAAACATTATTTTTTTCCACTACTTATTACTGACAAGCTGGAAATCTTGCTAGAAATTTTTCATCCTGCCTCAAGCTGGGTTGGGGGGATTTTTTTAGATTATTTCAGTGAAGATAATTGTGCTATTAGCCAACAGGAAAATGTTCTTTCCCCTTTGTCCTGTCTAAGAACTCCAGTGACATCTCCTTTGAGCAGGCCTAGCGTGGCAGATTAAGAAGAGAAACCTGAAATACGAATAATCTTCTCCCCATTACTTTTCTTTTTTTGGTGATACACACTTAATTCGAGCAAAACCCTTTTTTTTTTTTTTAATCTCTCAAGACAAACTCAATAGGAAAAAACTGTATTTCACAGACAGCCACCTATTGCTTTCATTAGCATTGTGATTGCCCTTGTGAGCTCCCATTTTCTGGAGCATTTCTGGCAGCCTGTCCTGCAGGGCACTGATTATCCTCAATAATCAATGGAAGCTGAGCAGGCTACCCACAGCACAGGAGGCCCTCAGCCACTTAAGATGAGCAAGGTATCGAAAACATCACAGGAGCAACCACTTGCTGATATTAAAACTGCTCTTTCAACCAAATATAAAAAATAATAAAAAAAAAAGCCAAAAGGAAGTCTTGTTCCTGATGCAAGCAGGGCCTGCTGCACTCAAAACGGGTTATTAACATTAGGGAAATGTGGTCAAACTCTTAGAGCAGAAAGAACTCGAGGGGGGAAAATGGAAGAGGATTGTGATCTATAGCATGTGTTTTACACATTGTACAGGCTCCTCCATCGTGGGACACAAAACCTTCCCTGTTCATGCCCTAATAACTGCTGTGGAAATCAGGGGGGGAAGAGGAGCATGACACAAGGGGAAATTTGACAAAAGCACGTGTTTCAGCAGATGGTGTAAAGCCACAGCAACAATCTCAAGTACCCTGGGACAAAGATCTGTCTCTGTGGCCCATCAAGTCCAATTTAAGGCTTGTTTGAGCTATTTTTTTCCTTCCTACAGCTGAGTATGTCCTTCAGAACCAAGTGGTATCATGTGGCTGTCCAAATATTATCTGATGGTTGACTTGAGTAACTTTTCTACAGCCCCAAAGCTCAGATGATCTATTCAGTGGGACAGACTGGATGGACTGACTGCTCCCTCAAAATGAGCAGGGATAAAAACTGCAAATATAAGACTTGCAGCCAAGCCTTCCACTTGATAGCTCATATGAGGGATGCAGGTGAGGTTGGGCACCAAATGATGATTCCCACCAACACAATGAATAATGAATTCTGCATAATGAATATCAGAAACGAGAGCCGCTGTCATTGCAAAAGAAATACTCAAGGCAAACCACTCTGTTTGCCAAATGTCACATGAATTCAAACAGACCAAATACTAAACCTGCACATCAATAGAAACACCTTGAGACAGCTCTGCTTTCACCCAGGTTTGCTGTGGGGGGTAAAATAGATATTCCTCCACTTGCACAACTTTCTGGTCAGTAATGTTTTGTAAAGTACAGCAGTGTGAACTTGCTGGAGGGATTTTTGGGCAGGAAGCCAAAGAGACAAAAAACCAGGAAAAATACGGGTTGTGATGTCTCCAGATGCTACAGAACAGTAACTATTCTACATTAAAAACTGGGATATCCCTTTGGAGTGTTTTGATGTTCTGTGGGTTCCTTAAAAATTCTGGGGACCACATAATTTACAAATGTTAGAAACTTAGATTTTTTAATATTTTATCTTTTAAGAAATTATGCAGAACTGGATGAGGAACAGGAACTACAACAGTAAAATTCAATGCAAAAAGAAAAACAGGAAACACTGCAGCAAGACAACATTCATATATTTACAGTATAATATGTATTAAAAAGAGCCCTTACAATGTCATATAATTGTTTACACTCCCAATACCTAATTATGGAAGACAATTAAGAATTCTCAAAAGACATTGAATGGAAAATTGGCTATTAGTCTTATAAGTGAAATGGAGACGCTCTTTAATGCATTTCCATTTCTCAGGTACAATAAAAGCCAATTAGATGTAAAAGGTCTATAAAATATGAACGTTCTGGATTCACACCCTCTATGAGCAAAAAGGCTCTTCATTATCAGGTATTGCCTGCTTGATGCCAGGAATACCACCAACACATCCATTTAGAAGAACCTTGAATTCCCAAACTCAAGTACTACAACTGAGCTCTCAAGGTAACTGCAAAATGCTCCAACTTATGTGTCACAGGAGGAGAAATGAGCAACCCAAACTCCTCTGGATTTGCTGAAGGGGGTGATTGAGTATGTGGAGACCCCTCTCACAAGTGGTGCAGTCTATGAGCAGCCACGTTCCCACAGTCAGGCCTGAACACAGCTTCCAGATGTTCTGCCACCAGCACTGCTGGGAATCCCAGGGTGCCAAACAAACTGCAAAACTTCCCTGGGAAGCTCAGAAAACACTGGGGCAGTTAGCTTGGGCTGAACTCTGTGCTGCTGTGATTAAGGAGCTCCTACTAGCCAAGATATTTAAAGCTAGCTCTGCTACTTTTGCACAAGCTGCCGTTATAGATTTCATTGTTCTGATCAATCTGTCAGCTATTTCAATTGAATAAGGAGCTGCTTCTGAGTCTCATAATTCCCAAAAGATTTCACCTTGTGTGTATTTGGAGAATACTTCCCACTCCACAACCTTCAGTATGTGTAAAAAGAGGTATTTTCTTTAAAAACAGGCATTATTTTCTTTAAAGCTTCTGATGCATACGAGGCCAACACATCACTTTGGAGCTAGACAATTTACCACTTCCCTTCCTGGCTCCCCCTTTTGTGGCCCAACATGTCACAGAAGCTGCAAGCAAGCGAGCCGAATCCTGCCGTCAGCTTTGACTCTCCCTGGGCAGAGATGTGAGTATATGACTGAAAATGATTTTCCCCTGGCACAGTTTCCATTGGTGGTGCCCTCCCTGGCTGCAGTCTCACAGCACCAACACGTGCCCTGGTCACCACGTGGCCGAAGGGTTGTGACCCTGCAGCTGGCAGCTGGCTCAGGATGGATTAGCCCATCTGCTCCTCTGTTCCACAAGGAGCTGGCACATTTAGTCTGCCCTGAGTGCTTTCTGGGGGCTGCTCAGACTGCTGTTTTGACTGGAAGGTGATGTCACTGAGGTTTAAAACCCCAGCTGGAAAGACCCTTTATAGCACAGAAACCTCTGTACTGACCTGGCAGCATCCTTATTCCAGGGGTTCTGCTGCTGCCTGTTGAAATGTATTTTATTGTGGCTGATTTCCTGATAGTGGAATTCACTGCTCTATAGTACCCATTTCATTTTATATTCCTAGCCATTTTTTATTAAACAAAAGCCTTCAGCATTTTTTAAATATCAAGGGGATTTTTAAAATGATATTTATTTAATGATTACTTCTGGCTTTATGTTTATTAATGCAGTGTCTTTCCCAGCTTCCCTTCTGAGCCTGTAGATGTGTAAGAGAGAGAGGGGGATAGTAGGATGATGGCTTTGTTTTTAATCTGTTTGAATTTAAAAGTACGTTATTTATTTAGTATTACTGAATTTTAATGTTTAAATGAGCGATTCCTTGTTTAAACAAACAGAATGAAACAAGAAATGGAGACTGCTTTATACGTAAGAGCAGTGCTCTAATTCTGCTGGCATCAGAGCAATGGTCTAGGCAGGACAGGGCTGCTGTTCTTTGGCATTACCAGACATAAATAACCACAGCTCACTGGTAGTAGACCAGGATTCGGAGTTTTTCCCATCAAGAGATGAAGAGCATCTGCACAGAGCAGCTCATTTCAGAGCTACAGGGTGGTCCCTGAAAAAGAAGGGTAGCTGTAACCCAATCCAGGGACTCTGAAGGCTGTTCTCTTCAAGGAATGGAACAATAAGCAAATCCCCTTGGAAGCCTATGGTGAAAGGAGGTAGATAAATCTAAAAAATTCAGGGACCTAAGGGGAGGGCATGGAGAAAAACATGCCTGATGGAAGACCAGTATCACCAGGATCAAGTGGAAAAGTAAGCACAACCAGGACTGAAAAAGAGACATTTTTTTCCTTCTGATAGACCTCAAATCTTGTATGGGAGCACCCAGACCTGTACAAGTCATGGGTGGTGCAGCTTCCACCTCGGTGCTGATTGTCAGTGCTGCAGGGAATTGAGTGGATTCCAGGGGTCAGATATTTTGCATGAAAACTGTTTCATGAGAAGGTTTCTTCATCTTCTACCATACAAAAGGCTGGAGCTACAAACATAAAGTATTTTTGACCAAAGTCCTCTCTCAAACTCACAAATACCTTTTCATTAGAAGAAAATTCACAACATATTAGGATGTTTTCCAAAACTATATTTAAGCTTAAAAGGCCATCAGAACTTGAGTGTAAAGCAAAAATGAAGGCAGATGAATGACTGTACAAGCTAACTCATTTGCACTGATGTGATCCATTTGATGTAAACCATGATTTACCATGCACCGTCTCGCCCACGGTTGCTACAGCACTAATGCATACATCCAGCTTCCGTCTGGATTTGTCACTACAAATGTTCTGCCACACAGCAGAACACACAGAGAAAAAGGGAGAAGCAGAGAGGACAGTCTTCCAAGATGCTGAGTGCCAGCGAAATGACTCTGCCACTGCAAAACTGAAACGCGCTGCCGCACCCAGCGCTGCGGGATGAGCAGGTGCCCTGGGCAGCCAGGCCAGAGCTGCAGACCAGCAGAGAGCAGCAGCCCCCTGAGCTGGGCCAGGCCCCCCAGAAGGGTTAATCCTGGCTGCCAGGGCCGGGGATAGCACACACACATCTGTTTAGCACAGCCTGACTAAGCGCAGCGTTGGCGAGGCTGGAGCGCTGCCGAGTCATGCGCGATGCGCCGGCTGAGGCATCGATCTGCCCTGGCTTGTGTGGGCTCTAAATACCCAGAGAAGCCTGCAAAGCTGCAAGAAGATCACATCGATACATTTACCCCACAGGCTTCCCTCTGCCCTCCTGTCATTCTGTTCTGTGTCTACCAAAGGTCTGTTGTGAAACAATCTCCTGAGCCCCGCCGTGTCGTAGCGTTCTCTAACGCGAACTGAATTTCCCTTGGTAACAGAGACACAGCACCTCAGCAGTGTTCCCACCCTCCCCTCTGAATAGCTTATCATTTGATGGTGGAGCTATTCAAAATGGCATCTAGTGTTTTCTTCATAAGGCTTCAGTGCTGAATTATTGATGAATTAGAGTGTAATTTTAAAGGAGCTGTAATTTAGCAGAACAGCTGGGTGAGTGATAAATAGAGGGTTGGCACATTTTCTCGGTGATAAGTTTTGCCTATAACGGTACTACATCCAATTTCAAGGTCAGGACTCTCATTCTCAGGCAGCATTTAGCTTTAGGAAGAAAACCAGCAAGGCACAAACATAAATTCCCTCACCCCCTCAACTTCTGCATGAGGCAGGTAGGTGTTATGACATCCATTACCTAGAAAACTGCATCCTCTGAGACAGAGCCCTGTCCAAAGCCTGACACCAGTCACCAGAGAGATGTTTCAACTACAGCATCCCTGAAAGCTGGCTAAAGATTTTTCAATTATACATCTATTGGCTTTTTCCGGAGACATGTTGATATATTGAAGTCAAGATTTCAAATGAACACCTATGCCTGCATCAACGAAGACAGACACCCAAAAAAGGAGAATGGCTTAATCAAGCTCAGTTTGGCAGTGAGAGAATCTAATAAGTAAAAGAGAACTCACTCCCATCAGAGTGGGAGGTTTAAAACTGCTTCAGTAAGCATGGACTTCATCATGGAAAATGAGTACCTGCCCCACTGCTCTAGGAGGAGCATCTTTCCTGTCTTTGAAACAGATATCCATCTACAGATTGAGTCATTATTTTAAATGTTGCAGCATCTCATGGGACAGGAGAAAGTCTTTCTGCCCTTTCCTACTAATTGCTTCTGAAGTCCAGATCAAAAAATATCCAAAAAGTTTTGCAGAAAGATAAATGAAGCTGTCGTGACTAGGGACACGGCTGTCTTGATCTCACAGATATATCAAAACCAAAATAAAATTGGCTTAGTCCTTCCAGCAAGGAAGGACTTTGGTACCTGATGAGAAGTAGAGAAAATTCCACCTCGTTGTGAAGTGGGGTAGAGCTTGTACAACAGAGAGGAAAACATTATGAGACAAGTTACTCCTGACTAAGAGAATCTTGATGTAGAGAATATAGAATAAATAGAGGCAGGAAAAAGGCAGTTCAATTTCATGGTAATTTGAGCATACAGTACTGGAAAGTGCAGGTTTAAATTTATCAGCATCTATTTTTAAATTATCAAGTAACAAATATATTGTTAGGATTATTGCTCTTGATCTGTTCACCCCTAAAATCAAATTATTTAGGGAATCCCTTAGAGCAAAATTTTGTTTTATTTAATGCCTCAGTTTTATCTGCTTTCAGAGAGAACTTTTATATATATATATTATCTATCTCCAAATGAGGAGATGATAACACATTTTAAACTTATTGAGTTAATAAAGGTCAGTCCAAATCAATCCTGTAAGCTGCCATTTGGAGCTTGTGCCATACAGACCCTACTGACAGCCTTGTGATCTGCAAATTTGATTCTTAGTGTCATCTTTTCACTGCAGACCTTTGAAAGGACTCTGTTTGAACTGTTTTCCAATAATGTCACAACAACACATCACTGGAGGCATACAGTGAGCATTTCTGTCTCTCACCTTCTTCCATCTGGACTAATTTATCCAGCTGTTTCTTGGCCTAGTTTATCCTCACATTAAAAAAAAAAAAGGCAACCAAAAACAAAACCAAAACCACCACAACTAAAATGAATTATTTTTACTTATTTCTTAAAAGAATTTTCTGGAATACGACTGGCAAAAGTGTGGAGAAGAATAGCAAAGGCAAAAGGAAATCTTTTAAAAAAAATTGTGCTGGCTTTCAATCCAAAGTTACCATAGCAGCCACTTCAACACACTACCTGAAGACTGGAGAGAAACAGATAAATAAAGCCTGGCAGAGATCACGCTAAAACCTAGAGGTCTGCTTAGCAGCTTCTCTATTTGCATGCATGAAAACAAGCAGGGATGTGTGTTGTTTTGATTCCTGGCATCCCTAACCTGACAGAACCATGCAGAAGGTCTCCTTGGTCCTCATTTCCTGTGGCAGTATTCTGCAGGCATCCTTTGTGAATTAATTTCTGGTAGGTTTATATAATAATACAGGTCCACAGAAGCCATTCTGTCTGATGATGAATGTGTTTCAGTTTTCTACAAATGAAAAAGAATGCCTAATCCCAGATGCTATCAGCTCCCTAAGAATAACCTAATCTGATGTGAAATCTCTCAATTGAAGGCAGACTGCTAATGCTTATCTAATGACCAAGTGATTTGTGTTTGCAAGTCTTGGAGGATGTCTCATGTATATTTTATATTCATGCATACGCAGAATCAAAATCTATGTGATAAACTGTATATCCAGTTGATATCCAGATGTGTCATTGATCTATTTTGCTTTAACATTTCAAACCACTTGTTTACACGACTGAATGGCAAAATTATTCTATCATGTGAATTATGTCATCCATCATATTAGCTAAACCACGTTAGTTAACCATGGTACATCAGGATGCTGGATCCTGCAGCCTGCCTGTAGCCAATACACTTAATTTTTAAAGATCACAAAACTGATAGCAGAAGTACCACCAAAGAGCCATTACTGGAGTGTAGGTCCAACACAGCTCAGTTTGGCTTCAGAACAAAGTTTGACCCAGCTTCAAAAACCTCCACAGGGGTGAAGAAGGATTCTTGCTGGAAGTTTATTGTTTTAAGAAGGGATTTCCTCGCTGTTACTTTGTTGGGTACAAGCGAACAACAGAGAGCACAAATAGACCTTTTCAAAGGTTAATAAAGAAAATACTTAGGCTGCATAGCTGGGATTCTTCTCTGCTACAGATGTACCTTGCAGCTATCTCTCCATGCTAGATGGAAATCAGGAAAAGATTACCTAGTGCAGTCCTACAACCATGTTAATGAGATTTAGTCTCAGTGGGGCTCTCGGTGTTTGTCAGTTATGCCATTTTACCTGTCCCTTTGGCTTTTATTTCTCCAGTGACTTCTCTGTGCAGCTTGCCAAATAACAACGAGCAACAGTAATGAAAGCTTGCATTTTAATGCAGCTTTCGTTTGAAACAATAAACACGCAGCAACAGAATATGATTTGGGGCCTGGATACAGAAGAGTGCTTAGGAAAACGATTAACTTTAGACCTATCCAGCAGCCTTACAAATGCTTAAGTACTTTCCTGAATAGGTTTTGCAGAAGTTTTGGTCTGTAATATATTTCCATATCACCCAAGATGCAGGAGTTATTATTTTCCCTGAAGCTTTATCTTTTTATCTACTGAGGGTGCTTATGGAAGTTCAATTCCCTTCACTTCAAGGGTCATATTTCTACATCTGTCGAGACAGTCCATATCTCAAAGATATTGTGATGTTACACGGACAAGGAAGACAAACGTGAGAGAACTGAGGGCAATAGAAGAGTAACAGTAAGTAACCACCAAAAACTGAGAGCTGGGAGAACATGAACACAAGATGTATAATATGGTTGTGAGAAGGAAGAGTGGAGCTAAAGGATGCTGATATAGTGGGAAGGCCAATCTGTGCATTCCCATAGACTTCAAATACACAATATTGCCGAGTTTAGACTTAAATTTTCTCTCCTAATTTTTGCTGGCTGAGGAAGTTAGAGCACCTGTCTTTAATGCTGAACCACAAGCTTGAATGTCAAAATGTCCATTCAAATCTAGTGCTGTGCAATTGCTTAAAAGGAGAGTGGAAGTGTGCAGCAAGAATTTAACTTTTTGATAGATTCAGATCCAGCTATTCTTAAGCATAATTTATGCAATTTTTCTTGCGTGGAAATTAGCGCATGAAATGTTTAACTAAATTAAGTTCTGTGTGAAGAGATGAAACTCATAAAATATGTATCCAAAGACTCGTGAGTAAACCTAAAAAAAAAAAAAGGGAAAAAAATCAGCTCACATAGAGAGGTCAAGCTAACAGCCAAGTGTGAATCTGTTCAGTCAGCCAAAAGCATTGATGATTGCCCTGTCATCAATGAAAAGATATAATTACCAACTAGACCTAAATCTCAGTTTGTGCAAGGATTGCAAATTTGCTTAATTAAGACCAGCCACCCATAAAGCCCAAATGGTTGTCAGTTTAGAAAAATCTCACTTCAATCTGCTGAAGTTTGTGTGCTAAAAAGAAGCGTCACAAGGATTGGCACGATGGCCTCATGGTTTAAAAAGAAAGTTTATTTATGAACTTGGACATGCCTGCTTCATTGGAGACCTTCAACCTGCCCTTCAAATGCTATTTAATTCGATTTCTTATCTGCAAAGGGAGGCTGATAATAATATGTGGCTTTTTCTTAAAGTAGTTCATGATTCTTGGCTGAAAGGACCTATCGAAGTGTAAACTATGTATTATTATGCAAATGGTTGTTGAGAAGGACTCTGTGGCAGCTAACTGTACTTTCTTCACTTCAGAAACACATCATCTCTTCCAACGGAATTCTCTCCTAATCCCAAAATATTCTTTCATTGTATTAAATTACCACGAAAAAGCCTCAAGGGACAAGTTCCCACATTTTCATTCATTCTTCCTTCAGTCAATGCGAAGTTACTAAAATGTCTGTTTAAATAATGACCGAGTGAAAACTGATTAAGGAATTCAGGATTGAGTCAGGAAAGTATCATTTTTCTGTGCACGTAGAGGAGGAAGCAATTGACCTTCCCTAGACATTATCTTTGTGATAATACAGTGGAATAGATTTGGTACATTGTTACTATTCTTAGTTAAGAAAAACACTCCTCAGCACCACACAATGTGCATTCCAGCTCTCATTTGTCATGCTAAATTTGTCCAGATAAGTTTTAAAATAGCTAAAATTATTTATTAAAAAAAATTATGCTTATCAAAGAAGCAAAGCACGTTGTTTTATTCCCAAAATCTTCGGGAGCATCTCTAGGCAGAATGATTAAAAAAAAAATGAATAAATCAGCATTAAAAGGCTCCTGATTTCAAAATGTATTTGGAAAAAGCACATCCATAACAATGTTTTTATTTTCAATTCAGCACTCCTGTCTGAAAAATCACATATCTGAACAATAGCCCCCTAAAGCTGATGAATGTCTTTATTTTGACTGAACCACATCTGGCAGACAGTTCCCAAAGCCTTTCCTAATCCACTTAAATTCCGAGTTTTATTTTCAATATACAATCATTACTCCACTTCAACACAGAGGTACTGCTAAGCAGATGAAAAACACTAACAATTTCATGGTACATAAAATTCTGCCGATTGATAATGCTTCTCTCTTTCTGTCCGGGTTCAAATACTCTAGAAGTTATTCAGAAATTGAATTCAATCTTTGATCTTCATGCATTTGGATTCAAAAGAAAATAAGCAAACTACACATCACCATGAAGTCTCTTTTAAGACACTCAACACCACAGCTATCAAACGGGAAATGGTCTTTCCAAGAAACAGCAGGTCTCTGTAGAAGATTTTCTTTTCTATGAACAGAGTTTATTTCAGTTCCTGGAGAACAGGTAAAAATCAAACTTTCCTTGAAAATATTCCCCGTTGTTTTGTTTCACAGGGAAAAGTAGCAAGAACATTCCAGTCATGAAACTCAGAGTGCTCAGCAGAACATCTCCAACAAAACTTTGCACGTTTGCCACCACAACACTCTGAGAGCAGCCCCATTACAAACAGTCTGGAAGAAAACACATTTTCCCCAGTCCAGAGTGCTCTAAAGTTTGCATGTCGTGATCAGCAGAGCAAGCTCTTCCTACAAAGTTCTCCCACTTTGCTGAAGTTTCTCATTGCCACAGAGGCTGCATGGTCTCAACGCTCCCTCCACCGATTGCTGGAACCCAGGCCATGGCTGCCTCCTGCTCTTGGCTCCCCTGCCCTGAGTGCTCAGCCACTTCCACCACCTTCAGCAGACTATCCCTTCCCTCACAAGAAACTGGGAGAGATAGCAGACACTTGTTCAAGGAGGCTGGAAGTGAAAGGGGTCTTTGATTAGCCTTGCACGGATCTATTTCCACAGGCTGGCAACCACCATGGAAACTTCAGGGACCTATAGTGTGAGTATCACTGGCTGGGGATTAGCAGAATCCATGTTTTTTCCTACCATGCCCTGCCCTTTGCCTGTAATTTTCTCCCAGATCCTGTCTTTCATCTCTCTATCTTCAGACACCTGATGGCTTTACATTTTTCAGGCACCTTTCCATCAGTGACCTTCAACTCAACCCTCATTCTGGGACACCAGTTACAGTATTAAGCATATCTTTGCCTTGGCATTCTATTAGACAGACATCAAAATGTGTGCAATAAACACATTTCAAGATACTTCACTGCAATGAAAACATTTTCCTCCAATATCTCTGTGAATACTGTTATCCCTTTGTGTAACATTTCACTGTACTATTAATTCCTCAGTGTCAGGACCTGTTGTTTTATTTGTCTGTAGAGTGCCACAAACATCTGTGGCTCTGTAAAAAGTAAAAAAAAAGTCATAAAAATACCACGTTCTTATTTTTCTTCAACAGTTTCTTGTCTCTCTCACCTATTAATGCAAAGTCAGCCTGAAAGTTTATCACAAGCAGATTGACCTTTGCTTTGGGTTTTGTCTTAAAATAGACACGCAGTGTTGTAGAACAAGTCAAAAGCCTTGCCCATCTTCTGCTGTTTTGCTTCGTGGCAATGGCTCAGATGTCTCACTCTGCTATTTCAAGTGGTTAACTGCATAATCTAAAGTAAGCCTTGATTGTCAAAGCTTGAGCCCATATCCTTCCCTGTTTTCTCTGAAGGTAATGCAATTTCAGATAAACGATTATTTCATCTGATGAGAAAATAGAATGACAATGCTCTCTCTAATGCACTGAAAGGATCTGAGCACTAATGTCTTAATACACTGTAATGAACATTAAGAAAATATCTTTTCATCTTGTGAAAGGGAAAAATTTTGATTGCAGAAATGCATCTGTGATAGCAACACTACACAGGATTGCATATTCAGCCCGGGCTGATGATGCTTACAGAGCACAAAGCACTTCTTTTTTCCTGTGCTTTTGCTCCTGGATTTTAAGTAAGATGTTCGAGGAAAGCGTGAGGGCAATATTTTGAAGTTACATAACACACTGTCAACCCTTCACGGTTAAAAATAAAAGCATTCAGACTCTGCTCCAGAATTGTAATTTACAATGAAGAGTTGCATAGACGTATTCTCCAAAATAATTTCAGTATTTATTCCTCTTTTTAGCACTGTGAATCATCCCACTTCTCTCTTCAGGCAAGTTACACACACACAGTAACTTTATTGGATTAGCAACAAAAAGGATCAGCTCCGAAGTGTCCTTGTTTTTCTGCTTTGGTTGCTTGCAGGCAATTGACAGAAAAACTATCAGCACACCCCTCAAAGCTGCTGTTAGAATGCAATTCAGGTTTTGTTTCTCCCCAAAACTCTCCCATACCCTTCTCTTGTCCTAGGTGCTGTATATTTGCAAGAGATATTTACACCACAGCTGGGGCAAGGAACTTCAGGGTAAGAGAAGCAGGGTAGGACAAAGAGGAATTTGGGAAGAATTGGTAGGAAGCCACGTGTGGCTGGCAGGGGAAACACCTGACACAGAGGTGCTGCCAGACCTACAGAAAGGAGAGAGAGAAGCAGCATTTTTATTTTTTAATCATCCAGTTTGAGCAACTCAAGTGCCAAGAGACAACAAACTGTGGCTCAACTAACAATTACAATCCTGAATATATTTCTAAAAGCCTACCAGGAGAACAGAGTTCTTCCCCTCAACAATACTCCTATTTGTAAAAGTTGTATTTTTCTATAAATTTTTAAGGGTTTTATTTCCAAAGGAATGATGAACTACAAGCAACCACCTGCAACAATGCAATAATTGCAAGAAGAGATGTAGCTTGGATATATTCAACAGCATTTTCCATCCTGCCAACAGCTTGTTGGACAGATTATGTTATTGAGAGAATAAAGTGTTTACTGTGTCAGCAGGGTAATTATATCTGGGAAAAAAAACCCACATGAATGCTCAGAGTCTCTCCCCAAAACAGAGCTATGCTAAAATAATGATGTCTGTACGAATATTCTCAACCTTAAAGGAATTTTCTCTTGCAAAGCTCACAGCACCCCATCCTTCCCTCCCTGTCTTCCAAAGGTGTCAGTCACCTTCTATCTTATCTCTGTGAGCACAGTGCAGCCCAGCTCTGCCTTATCCTCGAAGAGAGTTGAGTGGTTGGAGGTTTCACTTTTGTTTATGTATCCTTTCCAATAGCTCCCTCACTCTTAATAGTAAAAAATACATCATTTTTTCCCACTACAAAGTTTGTCTAAGGCTTCCACTAACAACTTCTACAGATACCAAAAAGACTCAGAATGTTCCCAAGCCTTGTGTTAAGGGCTTAGGGTGAATTACAAAGCCCTGAACCTGAAGCAGAGGCAACAAAGATCATAACCTCAGCTTTAAAGTGCTAAAATAAGACTCTTGGAGGTCTTGAGTAAAATAAGTCTTTAACCTAAGATACACTTAACTTTTCCAGAGGCCTGAATAGGATTGACAAGCTGTAAAATTATTACCAAAGATTTCAAAGCTCCAAATCGTACTGTAGATGAAATGAAAAAGACGAAATTCATTTTGGATGAAAATGAAAAAGAGTCTCTTTATAAGTATTAGACTGAACCCTTTTAAGTATTTTGTTCTAATTACATTCTTTAAAAACTCATATTTATTAGGATTTCCACCAATGTTTGCATGAGAATCTCAGCAATCAAACAGTGATATCTAGACTCAGAGTAAAGAACAATTACTGATGGAATGAGACTGTACTGACTGTCATCTCACATAGCTAAGGAATTTACAATAACTCCATGCTTTTACAACATTTAAAAGTAATCATCTCCCATAAGTAGGTCACTATCCTGACAACAAATTCATTTAAGTCGTGGGGTTCAGCACTGCTGAGTCCTAGACCAAGACACTGGTTTAGGTCTCAGTGATACTAAACAGAATACTCTCAATCAGCAAGCATCAGTCAGAATTTTGTCTGTAGCTTTATAGCAATTTTTTTTTAAACTCAATCCAAATTACTGAGTGCAGCTGCTTGTAATCAACACAATATCACATGCCACATAATACAGCATTTTAACCGTGAATGAGGAATGGTGTAGAAGGCAAAGCAAATGGTAAAAATACTGGATGTCACCATTTCTTGTAATATATATACCTGCATTCAAGTTCTCCCTCCAACACCTTCTAAATAAAGATGTGTATTGTACAAATTCATTACTCTTGCAAGTTGCAGCAACACAGGAATTTCAGTCAAGTTTAAAAGTATGGAATTGAGCATTAGCATTTGGTATTTTACTGCTGCTAACAGAGATTATGAGATGACAGCTACCAAAACATCAGACCAGAGTATTCTATTCCTCTGAAAGATAAGGGAAATGAGCATATCAATTTAGAGCTTTTATGGGCAACTACAGGCCCCCAAAGGGAAGCATCCCTGGGGTTTAAGAGTGTATATTTGAGTATTGTCGGGTAAAAATGAAAAACATTTCACTTCTACTTTACCAAAACCCTCAAACCTTCACCAATATATAGTAACATGTAGAAAATCCAAGATATTAAAACGCAAATATATTTTTTTTTAAAAAAAAAGTCCCAAGCCTACCAATTCACCTTCAAGATGAGAAATTGCAAGGCAAATGTCTGTGATCTACCTGCCAGGTACAGTGTATCCAATCTCATGCTTCTTTCCCACTTAAGACAGGGAATATTTGAATGTGCTAGTGGAAACTCAGCAGGACCCAAGAGATGCTGGTGCCAGTCACTTCGGGAGTACAAGGCAAAGACTCCCACTCAGCTCTGAAAGCAGGCCCTGAGAGGAATTTGTCCTTGCAAATGTTTTTGAGGGAGCCTGATGTCCCAGATCTCTGTGCTGGATCTGCTCTCTGCCACTTCATCCCTTCTGTGTTTGACCACCAGCACACGTGCCAAGGCTGCTCCTTTGCTCTAGGGAATCTTCTTCAGAGCTGCCTTCCACATTTCAGAAGGCAGCGACAACATCAAAGACCTTCATGACATGCTGTTTATTGACCACTTTCGTTACTTTGACATCAACCCAAAAAGAATGGCAAACCAGCAGGTATCATGTCCAAACAGGAATGACTCAGAGCAGCCTTTTTATCCCCACAGAAAGTTCCATGAGCAAACCCTCCAGGAAAAAGCAGCCTGCTTTTCTGTAGATAACACTGATTTAGTGTTAACATACAATGTTTATTAGGTTCTCATTTTTTGAAAACCAAGCAAAATTCAGCTTCTGTTTACCAGTCTGAGGGCATTCTTGAATTTACATTTTCTTCCATATTATGATTAGCGCATCACTTCATTTTCACACTACAAAGGAAAAAAATTACAGCATGCTTCAGTCTGCAGGAAACCCTCTATTGCCATCCCTCTGTATCAGTGTTAGTGTCTTAGGTACAGTGTTGTTGTTTCAGGTACAGAATTATGTTGATAACACACTGATGCTATCAAAACTAATTACAAAAATAAAAGTGGTCTCATGATGACTGGGACAGCTCCCTCAGCTCTCACAAGCGTACTCCATCAGGTCCATGGACGTGTGCATGCCCATTTTGTTTGAACACTCCCTAACCTACAGCCCTACCCTATAAGGTCTCATTTGGCTCCTCACAGGGAGAGCTCCATGCATTCCCCCACCTCACTCACATGAAAATTACCTCTCCCTATCCTGTCCTGGCCCAAACTTTCTGACAAGCTTGTGCACACCCATTACTGTGCTGCTGTTGTGTGAGCTATCCCACCACGCCTGCAGTTCAGATGATTCTGCAGCTCTGAAAGTACAGACCCAAACTCCTGGTTTTTCCTACACCACGTGTATGAGCAGACAGACCCTTCAGACCTGGTCATGTTCATTTCCCAGAAAAGGCATGAAAGCTTTTTCCCTGCAATGGAAACCAAAACTGTTGGGAAATCAAGCAATGTGTCCCAGCATCCAGGGGAGAGAATGGGTTTTGTGCAACAACTTTCTCTAGCAAACTTCCATGCCAAGATTCCAGAATACTCAAAAACTCTAAATTTTATGAGTGAAAGTAGATTAAGCAAAAAACTTTGAAAAAAATCCTTACATCTGAACTAGTATTCCATATTGATTTACAAAAGGACATACAGCTTTCTCCTTAGGTACTAGTTTCACCTCAAAGCATTAAATGGTGAAAATTCTGCTCTGTTTCACAACCTCAGCGCTAAAGTTCCAGGTGAAATTGTGGCATCAGCAACAAAACTACCCCTGGTGTCTTGCAGGAGGTACAATTCCAGGCATGAACCATCCAAATGTAATCAGGAAATGTTCCACCAGCACGGGCTGGGTGCCTCTGGCTGAGAGCAAAATTCACAGAGATTTAAAGGAAAAGCTTTGTCAGCAAGCAAAGGAACAAAACCAGGTACCAATGCAACTGCAGCAGTGATCTGAGCAAAGACAGTGAGTGCATCAATGACTCAAATGAGATGAACTCAACAGGAGTAGATCTCCTGGCAAAAATCTGAACCCAGGCAACGAGTTCCTTCCTTCCCTCTCCCCCAGCACACAGGAGGCCCTGGCACAGGGCAGCACCACGAGCGAGCCACGACCAGGGGACCGTGGCCCTCAGTGGCCATCAATGGCCTGGGGCTGTGGCCCTCAGTGGCCATCACCGGCCTGGGGCTGTGGCCCTCAGTGGCCATCACCGGCCTGGGGCTGTGGCCATCACAGGCCTGGGGCTTTGGCCCTCGGTGGCCATCACAGGCCTGGGGCTTTGACCCTCAGTGGCCATCACGGACCTGGGGCCATTGTCATCATGGACTGGGGCCATGGCCCTCATTGGCCATCACAGACATGGCGATTTGACTCTTGGTGGCCATCACAGACATGGGGCCATGGTCCTCACTGGCCTTAAGTGGCCATCACAGGCCTGGGGCCATGGTCCTCACTGGCCTTAAGTGGCCATCACAGGCCTGGGGATTTGACCCTCAGTGGCCATCACAGATGTGGGACCATGGCCCTCAGTGGCCATCACAGGCCTGGGACCATGGCCCTCAGTGGCCATCACAGGCCTGGGACCATGGCCCTTGCTGGCCATCAGAGAGGGGGGCCGTGGCCCTCGGTGGCCATCACAGACCTGGGGTCATGGCCCCCATTGGCCATCACAGACCTGGGGTCATGGCCCTCGGTGGCCATCACAGACCTGGGGTCATGGTCGTCACAAACGTGGGGCTATGGCCCTCGGTGGCCATCACAGACGTGCGGCCGTGGGCCTCGGTGGCCATCACAGACGTGGGGATTTGACCCTCGGTGGCCAGCACAGGCCTGGGGATTTGACCCTCGGTGGCCAGCACAGATGTGGGGATTTGACCCTTGGTGGCCAGCACAGGCCTGCAGGCCGGGCCGTGCCTGGAGCAGCAGCGCCGTTGCCATGGCAATCAGCTGTTGCCAGGTAGCCGGCAACCAAGAGAAGACTAAGAATTAGCAAGGCCTAAAAATAAAGGTGTCGGGGGTTTTTTTGTTTTTTTGGGTTTTTTTGTTTTCCTAGATGCTCATACGTAACAGGCAAAATAATAATAAAACTCCCTCAAGATCTCGGCAGTTACGGAGTGTTTCTATTCCACAGGCTTTGATCACCTTTTAAAATTAGTACATTTTTCTAAGCAATGAAAACAACCAAAACATGACAGTGGGAAGATATTCCAAATCAATGAAAACATGAGACTAAAAAGCAGGAAAGGAGATAAACTGTTCCGAATATTCAAAGAAATTGGCAGATAAAAGACTAAATCCTTTCTAAATCTCTGCATCAGCAGACTCAGAAAGCACAGCAGCTCTGCTGGTTTACATCACCCATGCAGGAAACTGTCCTGTACTTAAGAGACAGGGGAAAATGGATTTAATTTTCATCCCTAAACATTCCATATGCGTATGGACCCTATAAAATAGGAGAAAATGCAATTTAGGAGATTATGCAATTGAGGACATCAAGGGCTTTGGCATCCTCAGACTGAAGAGATGATGGGAATACAGGATGTGCTGTGTCTCACTGCAACAGGGTTTGTGAAAGCAAATGTTGCAAAGACTCATCCCCAAGCGAGGAAAGGCTGTTGCAGTGAAAAATTTTTCAGCAGAAATTATGAGAAAAGGGAAAAGGTGGCCTTCCCTGCATCTTCCTAGTCGCTACATGGATGCATTACAAAACAAATAAACAAAAAACCACAAAAACAAAGAAAACCCCCCAGACAAACAAACAAACAACGACAACCAAAAAAAGAAAATAAACCCAAATCTAACCACAGGTCACCCCAGGCCATGGGGAAAGACAGATCTGCACCATCTCTCTTCCCAGGAACAAGTATTTTAAAGGAGAGAAAGCTGTAAGAGCCCCTGCAAACTAAAATATCAGAAATCAAGTCTAATTGTAACCACTTGTGTTTTACAGTTATTGACTCCAAGATCTGTGTGTGTTTGTGCTACTGGATTCCCCAGAACCATTCCTTAGAGGTTTCAAGGGATAAGCCCGTGGCAGGAATACTGCAGGGTTGGGCCAAGCTGCTTGTCAGGCTGATTCCTCTCACAGGAAAAATTAGACATTGAATGAAATGTTGAGTCTGGATCCATCTCAATGTACAAAATAAACAATTCCTTTGGATTAACTAAAAAAAAAAAAGGAATTTTGCTTTTTTTCCGACCTTCATTTAAAGTAAAGGTAATCTGATGGAATACTAATTCTTTCTATTAGGAAACACTGTTTTCTTCTCTTTTTTTGTCAGCCGAAAACAAAATGTAATGACGTAGACCAAAAAAGGAATTATGAAATTGACAGTAACTTCAGATTTGAACATTGTAAACTTTCGATGCTTAATTTGGTCATTTTTGAACATTGTTGCTTCAAATGAGTAACTTGGCAACAAAAAAGCAATTTCTTAAACATCTTGGATGTTGCAAAATCTGCGTTTCAGTAGCAGGATAATCTCATGAAATGTTCAGTCTTCTGTCTCAAGCACCCAGCCCAGAAAAATATTTCCCCCTAAATTCTGTCCTGTTTGTCACCCTATGTTTGGAAAGACAGAGCACTAAATTGCACTATAAGGACAATGATTTCCTCACTTTTACTTTTTCTTTTTCCATGTTTTAATGAATAATGGATATTCTTCAGTGTATATTAGGAATCAATGAGAAGTGGAAAATATCACAATAAACACTTAACAGCAGCACAGTGTATTTTAGAAACCAGAATAATATCCCTGTGCACAAAGACCTTTGAAATAATAAATAATAATAAAGAAGCAGTGTGTTTATTGAGCATATCCTACAAGCGTATTTTTAGACACCATACAAAGGTATCAAATTTAAAAATAAAAAAGGCCAAATTTGAGTGGAAAATTACTGCCAAAAGTGAATAAGAACAATACAAAGGAAGCTAAAACAATGAGAGCTGTGTTTCTAACTAGTGACTGTTTGTTTTAAGAACGGACTGATAATTAAAATGCCTCTTCAAGTTATAAGAGTTATTCTTGTCCTCTTCCTTTTGTTCTGGCATCCATGACTGAATTTTATACATTTTGACCTGCTGAGTATCAGAGAGGATCGGTCTATACAAACATAGGCAGATGCACAGAACTCTTAATGTAACTGTGTGTTAACTCTGCTGATTTCAGAACTGCTAGAATTTGATTTTTGTCCAGATGGGCTTCAGCTCCCCCAAAAACACTAAGCAGTCGCAAGTGTGGTGATAATATTTAAGGAAGCTACATGCTTGAACACCAAAAAAACCTGACTTGATTATTCCCCTCTGTTCCATCCCTTGGGGAAAGACAAATACCCATCCCAGGGATGGTTTCCAGAGATCCAACGTTCTCTGAAGTTCAAAGGAGATTATTTGGAACTCTCTGACTTTCTGAGCTTTGTCTCTAAAGCACAATTAGAGATTGCTCAGCCCGAGCCAAGTTCTGGCATATATGGAGGTGCCCGTTCTCAGCTCCCCTGAGGAAGGGCTCAGAGTGGGATGACTTTATAAAGACATTTTGTTCCCTGTGCCATGCTCGAGGCTCCCTTTGTCTCCACACTGTTTAACTAAGCCAGGGACACAGCACTGCCCTCAGGAGCCTTTCTTTTACCTTTCTTTTGGCATCTTTTAATGCTTAAAAAAACCCCCACCCCCCAAAAAAACCCCCACATGCAATGGCAGAGGATTTGCACAAAAATAACTTCTAACAAAATTGCAGGTTTTCTGCAGCATGTTGATGTCAACTAAGTTTTTGACAGAACACTGACAAAGCTTTCCACTTCAGGTGTTGAACACAGCAATTAATCTAGTCTCACACTAAACTATTAATTGTGATTGTAAATGTAAAAATAATGTATATTATTCTTAGCGAGGTAGTACAATAAAAAAGTGGAAGTGAAATGAATCAAAATGTTTTGATACCACCAAAGTGATTGCTGTATTTTGAATTTGAATCCCAAAAATGTTAAATATTCCAACTTGAAATTATTTTCTGCTTGAATTTTGAAATTTCCCATAGAAGAGGCAAATGGATAATTTAGACACAAATAACTGTCATACATTCACATGAATCTTCTGGAGAAGAGAGGTAAAGCCCAGAAACATCAGCTAAATAGAACACACTCAAAAAAAAAGTGATTATTAATTTATCTCCAGTGTATTGGCATTAACATAGAATTTAAATCCAAAAAAGTTCATATATGTCTCTTCCTCTAGCTGCCAGAATAATTTTATACTTATTCTTTTTCTTTTTTCTTTCATATCCACACTATATTTTATAGTTAGAACAACAGTTATCCCATGAAATACAATGAAAAAGCTCTCACAACATTAATTCATTTCCTTGCAACACAGAAATAAAAGCTTTGTGTTCAAATAACAAATGAGGGGAGTGGGGAAATGCATCTGGTTGGAGCCCCACAGCAGGAAGCATGGAAGACACAACAAACCTTCCCATTAATCCCAAATTTGGAGATTGCACAGTGAAGGAAAAACTGCTGATAAGGCCTGTAGCCAAAAAGAACATATATCTCACTCTAGTGCAGCACTAGATCTCACCTCCCCAGTTCCACTGGGCCATTGCTCATTTTGAGAAAATTTCACCCTAATTGCAAGGTAAAAGCATAAATATATCCCTGTAAAAGTGGTTTGTCATCTGGGAACCTATTTTTTCTTCCAAATGTGTATAGCAGCAAAAAAAAAATTTATCCTTTTCTTTCACTAGAATCTTCTGTGGTTTTGCTTAGTTGTAGTTAATTCAGTAGTTACAGGATTCTCTACTCTTGTCCCTTGACTGGGCAAGAATTGCAAAACCTCTGGCTCAAAAAATATCCACCTAAAATGAACACCTGTCCATTTTGGTGGGAACTATTTTTTTTTTTTTCCCAGTTTAACTCTACTTAAACCTAAAATGTAGAGTAAAATTTCCCCTCAAATCTTTAGTTGCAGCTAATTTGCACTAAAAACTTATAATTGGCTCAAACATACTTGAAAGATTCACGAATCTCTTTGTGGTTTCTCTTCAAAAAGCAAACCCATAAAAATAATTCTATCGACATGAACAGGAGCTACACAACTTTTTTATACCTAATTTCCTTAGGGGCTGCTTTAAGTTCCTTTTCTTCTTCCTATCAATGAGGAAAAAAACCACGTTGATCAAAGTCAGACAGGCTCATTTTTGACTTATCTATTGATTTATAAGTTTCCACTGAAGAGCCAGATTTGGAAGTTTATGGCACCTGTAAAATCATGGGCTTGCATAAGTTTCACTGAGAGTCAAGTTATGCTGCAGAATATTATCAGTGGTGATGCACAAGGTAGGAAGGAATCAGGCTTGTCTTTCTCTGCTAGGTCTGCAAGGCTGACAGCAAAAATATCTGTAATCTAAATATATTTGATCTGAAATTACAGAGAAAGAAACATGACAACCTATCACACCTTTTTTCTTTTTAAACAAAGTCACATTTTGAGAAGAACTGCAATTTGAGGAGCCTTTCAAGTTTTGAGGTCTGAGTCAGTTATGCAAGCTGAAAGTGGGCACAATGAACATGCAAAGCTGCAGCAGGTAGCTTTAGATCCACACCAATCCTTCCACGTGCCCCTTGGAAGGGTGGCTTTCCCTCAGAGGTGCCCAGGAGAACTGGGCAGGACTTTTTTCTTCAGGAGTCATCACCACATCCCGTCTCCCGGGAAGCTCTGGAAAGCAGGGTGGAAAGCATCCTGTGCCCCACTGCAGTGGCTCTGCACCACTCTCCCAAGAACTGCTTCCTAAGAGAGGCCAGGAGACCTGCCAGCCTCATCCCTGTCTCCACCCTGCTGCTCCACCCTCATCCCTTCACTACACCCACAGCAACCCACCGCTGATGGGGTTTTTTCCTCAGAACAACTCAGAGAGGGATGAATGCATTTTGAAAACCAGATGCACCATCAGAAAGGCTCAGATCAGAAAGTGATCTATGTTTTCTATAGTTTATTATTTTTTAATTATTCTAGCCCATCTCATTGAAACAGACTCATCACCTTCAAACAATAAACTTATCCATGTGGAATATTGGTAAGACTGGCACGAAAACAACAAATTTACATAGTGAGTGCTTTTGAAGTTTTGATCTCTTTTGTTTTTTGATGAAATGAAGAACTTGATCACTTATCTCCCATGCCTTGTGCATGCACTAATTTACACTAATCCATACCTGTTTTGCTGAAATTCTGACCGAGATTTTATGTAATTGCCATCAAAACTGAAGCATCTTACTTCTTGGGAAGAAAAGGAAAGATTTAATCAACCTTAGTTATGACTTTAAGTGAGGAACAAACTAACATGAAACAACAAATTAAACACTGACTTCCAAACACAGCCCCAATGACTAGAAAAAAGAAAAGAAAGGTAGCATGACACATCTTTTTTGCTTCAACTAGTAAAAGACACAAAGGAAAAGCAGAGATGTTGATCAGCATCCAAAGAACATGAGGTTCTTGAATATGGATATTTCTGACTCTTTTGAAAGATCTCTGACATAGCACAAATCTCTAATTTACAATTTGCAAAGAGAACTTGAATGTGACAACAAAGAGTCAAATTAAACCTAGCAATTATCTTCTTTCTCAATAATGGAGTCTTCAAACACACACAATATTTAAACTAAAATTTTTACAACTCCCATCTGTCTTTGGGGTGAGGTTCTTATGCAGAGATGCAAGCACTAAACCTCAAACAGGTTCAGCTCTGCCTAAAAGGAAGAAGAGGGCACAAACACACACATGCAAAATAAAAGGGACAAAAATGACTCCTTAGGCTGTTCCAGCAGATTTACACCACATCTTGTGCCTCCTCTACTTTCATGATGAGAAGCTCAGCTCACCCCACGTTTCCTGCTGTGCTTCCATTAGATTCCCAGGCTTCCCCAGATACCTGCAATAACAGCTACATGCAAAGGACTTTCTGCTTAGCCCCAAATTTGCAAATATTACCCTCCGTGTTCCTTTACCCCATCTCCTGGCAGCAATACTCCTCTGTTGCCCCAAACCCCACTGACCTGTCTCGTTTGGGCAAGGCAGAGCAGGAGTTTGCCCAGAGCTGTGCACGCTCTTTGCTGCCGTGACGTGTCTCCTCCCGTGCTGTGCTGTCTGCCTGAGCAGCTCCTGCCCAGCCCCACCACGATGGCCAGGTTCTCTCTGCCATTCTGTCGCTGGGGCCACTAACAGGATTTCCCTGCCCTGATCAGCCACCCTTTTGGAGAATTGTTTTAGGAACTCAACACCTCCGAGTTATCTACATGCTAATTTTGATTAAAGTTTGCCAACAAATGCAAAACTTATTAGCAGGAGGCTGACAGAAAGTGCTATCACATTCTTTTTTTTTCTTCAAGAACCTGTGCAAAAACACAGTTCAAAGAGCTGTCATTTTGTGTCGTTCTTTCTTTTGTCACAGAACTCATCTCAGGTTGCTGTAACTAATGTGAACTCAGTATAACTTTTCTTATGTTACACTTTTTTTTCCTTGGCCAACTCCACAGAGAGTTAGGAGAAATTGCAAGTTGTTTTGTGCAAAGTCACACCATGTGTCACTCCCACTCCAGGTTATTAAGCCCCAAGAAAGGAGCTGAGGGGAGACCTCTCTGCTCTCTAGAAAGACCTGAAAGGAGGTGGTGGCGAGGTGGGGTCAGTCTCTTCTCCCAGGTAACAAGTGACACAATGAGACCAAACGGCCTGAAGGTGTGCCTCGAGAGCTTTGCACTGGATGTGAGGAAACATTTCTTCCCCCAAAGTGTTGCCAAGCCCTGGAAGAGTCTGCCCAGGGCACTGTTTGGGTCACCATCCTGGAAGTATTTTAAAGGTGTGTAGAGGTGGCACCTGGGCACTTGGTTTAGTGATGGCCTTGTCAGAGCTGCATTAGTGGTTGGGCTTACTTATCTTAAAGTTCTTTCCCAACCTTTTGTTTCCATGAGATTTCGCCTTTAAACACAGTAACTAATAATTCACTATAAAATTAATAAATACTGTCAGTTTTCTACCAAAACCTTCTGCAAAATGTTAAAAATAAATACAATGCTCCCTCTTCCAAATAAGTGACTCCTATTTCAACAGATGGAGCATGCAGCAGTGACCCTTTTGATTGAATACAGTGCACCTCAGGTCTTGAATGAAACCACACAGGAAGGTCATAACATTCTATGCCCTTTCTTGCAAAACAGTCCACAACCTCATTCATAAATTTCTGTTGCATTTACATCAAATGCAAGAGAGATTAACTGCAACAGATGAAAATACTCTTCTATTTTCATCATCCCAGAGATTTCTTTTCTGTGGAAAATAGCTATTAGTTTAAATAGGCACATGGTTTCTGAAAAATGTGTTATTTTAACAGCCCCTGACACAGTATTACATGGTTTAATTTCTGTTATTTCAGGTACATTCATGTTTTCTGGCTCGTTCTGCTCTCCACCTTTGTTACATTCTCCAGCTGTAAGAGGTCTACAATGACCAGTAGTGAAACCTGTGACTTGCAAACCCTGGCTTAAGGAGCACTTATTGTCCCTCCAGGCTCCATGCAGAGCAGTTCCTGACTCAAGAGGGGAATATTCCTTCCTCAGGAAGCAACACTTCATCTGTAAGGAACGACAGAAGTTTTATAAAATCTCTTTCCTCCCACAGAAGGTTTTTAAGGTTTGCCTCAAGAATGAAAAATACCTCATTTTTTTTTTAATTTAAAAGGAATCCTAGTGCTGTACAGTAAAGATCTGCCTAGGTACATGGCAGAGAACGCCTCTGACATGTAGAACATGGAATCTTAAAAGCCCTTCCCACAGCCAGGACAACAAAGCTTTTAATCCTGGACAGCCTAAACTCAGCTGAAGACTCAGCCACAGCTGTTCTCTTCCACTTCCTCCTGGTGCAATAATCCTGTTTTGTATGAATAAGTAGTAACACAAAAATGGACAGAAAAATGCTGTTTAGCAGCCTCTTGTGGGATGAGGAAAAGCAACCCTCACCTGCTCGCTGCAATGAACAAAGGTGCATTTTCCAGCAGTCAAACCACTCCATCTGAAGAGCAGTCCCAGATCCCCAGAAGGAATCAGAGGAGAGCTCCAGCCCCTGTTTCCTGTGTCCCAAATCAGTGCTTCATCAGCCACAACACTGGCCATGCTGCAAGTGCTGTTAGCCAGGAATCCCATCCAAGATTTCAGAACCCACTCTGATTTAAGTTCTGTCAGAAACACTAGATTCCTACAAAAGCTTTCTTTTCAGTGAACTCACTTTCAGATGGAATCATTTAGATGAAAAAAGAGAAGTCCTTACCAGCCCTATTCACAGTTGTTACACAACCACTTTTTTGGGATTTGCAGACCCTTATGAAAAAGCAGACTCCCAAAAGCAAGCATTTGGCTAAGTTTAGATTTTCTTTGTTGTTCCTGGTTTTAAACTGTGGCCATATTTGTCCACAAAGAAACACGAACAAGAAAGGACCAGGAAAGCCTCAAACTTTCAGAGTGATCTTTCAGCACCTCAGGAACTGCCCACAGGGAAGGAGATACCGGAACACATATTCAAACTGGTTTTGTGGAAACATGAATCCCAGCATCTATTAGATGGTAAGCTTATTTCAGTTGTGACCAATATTCCATTTATTCCCATCCCTAAGAAACCAGCCAACCCTACTTAAGTCACAGCTGCAGATGCAGGTTTTGGACTCTATTAGGGTAAAAAAACCAAAGCAGTGGTGCTGTCTACAATATTTGAATGGGGTGCTCCAGGTGCACAATGTTAAACATCAGTCTTTCTGCTGCTCCAAAGAGAAGCATGGACATCAATTTAACACGGATAGGCTGTGGAAATAATGTAAATAATATTTGATTGTACATAACATTCCTCAGTGCTCTCACCTGAGCTCCTTTTCACTGACATGCTCAACCCTAACTCAGCTCAACCTCCACTGTTCCCCTAGCACCCAGCCTTGCAGCAAGGAACTTGGACTTGCACCTGTGGACAGTGTTATTCATGCCTCTGAGTGGTTTTTACCTTCTCTGCTTCAGAATTCGTGGGGGTGGTTTGGATTGTAGTAAGGAATGAAAAAAAGTTCCATTTTTTTTCTGCATAAAATCAATACAAATTTAAAATGAAGCCAAACTATTTCCCCAGCAATGCTATAAACTACTAAATTATCCTTTAAACATGGTATTTTTCTATGTAATACTTACTCCCTGAGAACTTGCAGGCAGTAACTGTACCACCTCTTCAGCTTTGTTTTCTAAGCAGGACTAGTGAAACTACTGCAATCAACTTGATAGATAATGGTGTTCATTCTGTTTCTCCTTCTGTTATGACTTTCCCCACCCTTTGGGCTCATTCACACCTAACATTAAAGATCATGTGGAGGACCACGTACAGCAGGGTTATTCCCTCTTTCCATCTGTTGGACTTCTCTGGACACAAGGAACACATTAACCTCCTCTCAGCTAAATTGCACTGGCTTTTCACACCCTCTAGGCAAACTATAACCACCTCAGCTTTTTCCAAAGTGCTCTTCCACATGACACCAACATTTCTTCTTGTTAATTCCTTCATGCGTTTTTTGCAACCAGACTACATTTGATTTTTACTTCTTTGCTCTAGTCATCAAGTTGTTCTCATATTCCAAATCTTCTTTAGCAGTATAATGCCTCATGACTTGAGTGACTAGCAACTTCCATCAACACAGTATTAATGTTTTTATTCAAAGTCAGCAACAAGAAATGATACATTTAACAGAACATGTTAGTATTCAGGGAATTTCCATCATGGGAAGCAAAAAAAACACCCCAAATCCTCATCTGGTTACACCAAAATAGGACTGAACCCTAACAAAATGTCAGACCTCAAAGAAAGATAAAATTTCCCAATCAGATTTTTGAAATCTCTACATGTTCTCTTCATTGCCTACTCAAAAAAGAAAAAACAAAAAACCAACCAACAAACAAACAAGCAAACAAAAAAACCCACCCACACAAACAAACAAAAAACCCTCCAAAAATAAAAACAATAAAAGAGACTTTGTTGGGTCTCTTCACATATCCATCTCTATTGGCCACAGACTCCTGTTAAATCTTTGACTGATGATGTACTGGCAACTACAAACATGTTAAAACTTCTAGTCATGATTCCTATTTCATCAGATCTAGGCATGATATACATGTTCCCTGATTTTCCAGGACGCATCCACACCAGCCTCTAATGGGATTTAAGAAGCTGACAGAAAAGATGGAAGAGCTGGGAATGTTCACGCTGTGAATGTATTTATGCTGAAGATTATGAGCCAGTTCCTAGCTATGAAATACTTTCCTCACATGACTGAAATGCCATCATCTCAGATATTCTATTTCACACTCTTTGTTCCATCTCCATTCCTGAAGCAATGACACTTGGCCTCATAATGTTCTCCCTTTCAGGATTACTTGAACAACAAGCATCAGTTCCATTCCAAGGAAACAAAAACTGTTGCTACTCAGAAGGTTTCCAGAAAGGAGACCAGCACAGTCTGGATGTGGACACCACCCAAGAACAGTGGCGGGTCTGAACTAAAACAAAACTAACAAGAAGTGAGTATTTATTTCCCTAACTGAAGGGCAAAGTGTGCAGGTACATCTTGGCAAAATTAAGGCAGGTTAAGGAGCAGTACAGGTGAACAAAAGTCAAATCAAGGAGCTGGTGTAAAAGATGGAAAGAAAAGTGTTTGGAAGAGTCTCACTGAAGAAAGCAAAACCACAAAATAAATATCAACATATATGTAATGATATTTACACCATAAAAAATAACAGACCACCACACTGTGCTGTTAGAAGACCACCAAAAAAAAAAAAAAGCACTATTTTCTAGCATTTCTTTTACCTATATGTGATTGCAACTGAAAATTACACATTCCTCTCAAAGCTTCAGTATAAACCCAATAAATAGGTATAACCTGAAATAAAAACTCAAAAACTCCATGTCTAGTTCTTCACTGCCTACATAACAAAGTTAAACACACAGATATCTCGTTCCTGGAGCACTGAGAAGATTTTTAGATGTGATTTTCTCTCTGTACAGGCCTTGCTGCTGCAGAAAGCAGCATGATTTTCATAGGTGTATATCAGCACAGAAATATTACATCAAAGTGTTCTGGATTTTGTTCATCTTTTTAGTGCAATTTTGAATCACATGACTTTATATGTTCATAAAAGATTCATGCTAATGAAAAAAACCCAAATTTGCCTTCAAGAAATAACATCTTCCATTTTAGTATCCCAAAGAAACACACAAATATTGAAGACTAAGTGTGAAAGGAAAAGCTATCTAATTCCCAAGAGTTCAGAGTCCTCATTTTTTTTTGTCTCCCAATGTTATATGTCTCAAAATTATTTAGAATGGAAGCATTTCCTTTACTTTGGCAAATTCAGTTTGCCACCCAAGAAAAAAAAAATAGAATAGAATTAAAAATACAGTATTGAAGTGTTCTGAATTATTAAAATAAATTGCAGTTTCCATAGACATCTATATCTGCTTTCTGTGATGGCAGGGTGTAACTCAGACCAGACTCTATATATATAAACATATAGAAAACCTTATCACAGCATTTCTGAGAGGAGATTAGCAGAGACACTTCCTCAGAGACATGGTCAAACTGACAGCCTGTGGAATCTCCATCCTTAAAGACGCCCCAAACCCACCTGGACAGGAGCAATGAGTTCAATGTAACCTCAAAGGTAGCTCTGATTTGACCCTGCAAAGTCCCCAGTAACCTAATTTATTGTGTGACTTTGTCTCCAAGGTCAGCCTCTCCAGGTTAAGGACAGGAGCATCCAACTCTCACGAGCACAGGCTGAAGTTATCACACCCCTGTGATGATCCCTCACAGAGTCCCACCTGCTGTTCTCTTGCCAGGCTGGTTTTCAAAGCACATCTTCCATTGCCAGTCATCACTCGAGCCTGCACGTATTTGCAGCCCCTCTAAGGTTTTCTGTGAGCATCCATCCTCTCTCACACCTCCGAGTCCTGAGGGAGGAGGGACCCTGGTGCAGTTCTAAAGGGGAGTTTCTGTACTTCTGTCTCATTCAGGCATTTGTATCTGTACCAGAAAGGGGAGCAGACCATTGTGGTTCACATGGGAGGTATGCAGGGGCAGCAGGCAGAAGATCATGAGCTTGAATCACATTGAGGCATTCACAAGCAAGTATGTGAGGTAAGCGACACCTTCAACAAAAGATAGGAAGGATTTTCATTCATAGGACCAAAGATCTCTTCAGCTTTGCAAGAGTTTTTACTTTCTTTTTAGCACTGGAGGTCTTGTATGCAATAAGACATTTCATTCTTGGTTTTGGAAACGACCAACGAACATGATGCTGACAGCTACCTTTCTACAGAGAATATATTTTACCATCAAAGTTCCAGAAATTCCATTAGTTTCCACAGACGAGCCTCATTAGGAAGCAGCTCTAATTTCTGAAGGAAAGTATCTGCCAACATGTTAGATGGGGGTGGGAAGGAAGAACAGACCTCCAACAGGGCCAGGCGCTGGGTCCTGCACTTGGGTCACAACAACCCAAGCTGATTCTCTGGTTTTGAGCCAGTGACGGGCACAGAGCTGCTGACCCACCTCCAACCTGTGATCTCCTCTGCTCCACTGGTGTTTCTGTACAGCTGGTGCACAACCCATGCCCAGTCCTCTGCACCTCCCACGCTTCATTTTCCAACGTTGCAGGTGACTCCCAGGGTAACTCACAACCAGACTGTGGGCTGCAGTATAACCCAGCAGACACCACTGGCTTAGATTGCTGTGCTTTACTTCAGTTTGGACTTCTCATCTGTAGAGCTGAGTAAGAAAACTGCCTTCCAAAACCCAACTGTGAATTATTTGCCGTGGAGGAAGTGCCTTTGGGCCATCCGTTTACTTCTGCTTGTTCTGATTTTTTACCCGACTGCCCCAATTAGACTAAATATGTTTGTAGAGTAAATACTGGAATAACCCAACCAAAGTAACAGTCCCAGCATCATCTGTCGTGCCACTCCAAAGTCTTACTGACTACCTTGAATAGCATATGGAAATAAAGCAGGATGAGGTAAAACAAAAGTACCATGATTTTATCCTTCCTGATGAATTAGTCTTCAGATATCTCTCCAATGATTCTGTTAAATCTGTCACAAGCAAAAAAAAAAGCATGGGCTACAGTTTCCTAGCCACACCGTGTGGCTCACTGATGCTTAGTGTTTCAAGAAAACAAAAAATTCTCATTACAAGAGCCAATATTGTGTTTCTCTGTGGAACCCACTCCTTAGGAAGTTGTGGTGGTGGTGTAAAAGAATGCAGAAGCTGGCTTTCTGATTCAGGTGCCTGTGCATGCGTGCACACAAAACCAGCCTGCATTCTCCTTGTCGCTACTGAAGTGCCAGCTGTGGCTTTATTTTATTATCACTGAGGAATATGCTGCTCTGACTTCATGTGACCTTTAAGAGAACTGCCTGCTAATGCTAATAGCATGCTGCTGTGTCTGCAGCACACCATGAAAGAGACTGGCTGCTAGATGTGCAGTGTACTCTCAATCAAGGCAAACCTTTTTAACTCTGAGCAGTGACAGGCAAACCACTGGAGACTCGAGGTTCTGTTAAGCACACCAAATGGCTGATTTCCCAAACCTTTACCAAACCTCTTTGGTCTTTTAACACACAAGTCTGGCAAGAACCGATGTGGGAATTTGTGTTTCTTGCTCTGCTGTATTTGGTCGATTCAATATTATTTTTCATGGGAAGTTTCTGATTCCTCCCAAGGCTGGCCTGGCTGGAACAGTTGCCCTTCCATAGTGCAGATCATGGACAAAAAGCCTTTGCTAGAACAAGCAAGCGTAGAGCTCATAAAAGTGAACAAGAGTGGATTAACTTTAATAAAATGGAAATATTAGAGTCCTGACTGAGTGCTTTCAATTAAAAATATGCGAGAGACTTCACAGTTACTTCAAAAGTAATCTGATCTGGGTTTAGTTCAAGGACTTGGTAAAGACAGTGCCAGTTCTAATTTTATCTGAGCTGATTCACCTATTTGTAATGGCTGTCCTACGTGCTCTAATAACACAGTCCTGTGGATCTTGAACCAGTGCTGTGACAAAGGTTGCAGGTCCTTAAGACTCTGAAGAGGTTTTGATGCTGACAAACTGGCAGCTTGACCAAGAATATCTTACTGGCTCCCATTAAGGGCACATACTGTGGAGATTCCCTAGGACAAACAGCAGGACAGCAGGCAAGACAGTATGGCCCATAAGGAAAACAAATTAGCAACCAACTCAGAACAAATCTTACAATATAAAACAGCTTTACTGTATTCAAGGTAAAGAAAACACCGGTGAGTGTTAGAACAAAGTAACGAATTACAGAACACGTTTTCTGTGAACACCCAAAAATAGAATTACTACTGTTGCTATTGTCCGTGCCACTGGAAAGGCAGCAGCATGAGAATAACTGAAACATCAGTCAGAAGAACAGAAGAAAGTCAGGACTGTACAATTCAACACCTTTATTTTCCTCCTCTTTGTTTTCATTGAATTTTAGTTTGGGCAAAAAGGAGACTTTTACAGAATTAGAAATGGCGGGGGTTTACCAAAAGAACATCTGCACCAACATCACCAAACTTTCTCTCCCCTCTCCCTCCCCACCCTCCATACTCTTTGCCAGTGCTTTTCAGCATTGGCAAAGCACAACTCCTTTGAAAGGCATTGAGGACAATCCTGCATGAAGATGATCACTCAGCCAATTATGGTCAAATACCAGTGGTGGATTTTCTGATGTGGGCACTGCTGATGATTTATAGAGAGACTATTACTGTAGCAGAGAAGCATTTACTAGAAACTGGACTGGGGCCACCAATTCATTTCACACAAGCTACTGAAGCAAGCAAAATGTTCCCTTGCCTCATTTCTAATTCGAGTCAAAGTTGTTTGGTTCCTTTAAATCTGTGGTTCTCATTAGTCTGCTTTGGGTTCAAAAAGGTTGCTTGCAAATTTTGTGACAATTTATAAGGCTTTTAAGTGCTTTGTTTAGTATATTTCACTGAATAAGGGCTAAAGTAACTGAAACATCACAGTGAAACATGCACAGGCCTTTTTCCAAATTTCTTCCCGTTGTTCTTGAGACATTGCAAAACAACAAAGGCAGTTTAATAACACAAATGGCATTGCTTTGTTACTGGCTTTCATAATTCTTTCTGACCATTTATATGGGGAATTGCAAAAAAAGTCAGCTACCAGTAACTTGGTACGTAGATGGACATCCTCTGTCCACACAGAGTCCTAATGAAGCAGCAGCAAAAGAATGCACACATAAAATAGAAGCCACCTATCATATTCAACACAGACAATGTGTAACATCCCCTCTAGACCCAAAGAACTGAATCTAGGCAGGAAACAAGAACTTGGGTTCCTATTGCAAGAGCTGGAAACTAATTTTTCTTACAGATGAGGGTGTTCTGGAGCCCAGAAGGAAAAACAGAGCCCTTACCCACTGCATTTAGCAGCATCTCTGCAGCTGAGTATGGCACCCAGCTTGGGGTTTTGGGAAATTCCAGCACAGATCTTTACTCCACTTATTTAAGGAGGTGAAGCTTAATTTTTTTTTAAATAATGTCTTAGCAAATAGACAGAGAATTATTGCCTCCCAAAGCTTCCTGTTGGAGAGATCTCTTTATATATAAACGACTGACTCACTGCAGACCAGGCTGGAATCTCTTCTGTACATCTCTAGTGATTGTCCTAACTGTGCACATGGATTCAGCTCCCCTCACTTGTTCCACACACTGTGATTAAGCTCACCAAGAAGATATCTGGCAGGAAAAAAAGCCAGGAAAGATTCTGTTGCCTGGTGGTCAGGGCACGTGCAGGATAGAGAAGTCACTGCTTTAAGCTGCTGAGCTGTTTGATGTCTTGCATCTGAATCACTGAGTGAGGGCCCTGGACATGGAGCTGCCAGGGGCTGTTTCAGGTCCTGTGTTTTCTCATCCTGACCATAAATTCCTCTGTGAGAGGAACTAGCTTTTCCTGCAGGAGCTGGTGGTGTACACTGCTGTAAAAAGTGGCTGTTGTGACACACGCACATGTTCCAGTCTGATTGATGCAATTACATGACTGGAAATGAATTAGAGGACAAAACTGTTGGGTTCTCTGTCTTTAAAAATGAGGCTTCCATCAAAAAAATATCACCCACTGCCTTGCTTCCCCCATCTCTGTGTAAACAGGCTACCACAGGAATCTGGATGACTCAAGTGAAGATCTGGCCTAAATGAGCAATGTGATGGTAAATAGGATAATGCCAAATCCAGGACAGTAGGACATTCCAAAACTAAGGTTTACATCCAAATAAGGGAACACCACTAGCTATGTTATATAACGTGCAATACACAGCTATGTTTTTTTAATATCTGAGGGTGCTTCTGAAACAGAACTGCTACTCCAAAGGAAATAAATAAACATGAAAAATGTGATACTTGAAATTTCTACCTGGAACGTGACTGTGAACGTGAGCAAATGAATTACAAATACATCCTGGCAGTACAGTGTCTGTGCATGAGACAGGACAACCCTTGGCTCAGCAAGAGATGAGACATGTATTTCTCATTGGATAAGACAGCCAGACCTTAATCCAGAACATTTGATTTCACAGCTGTAAGCATTAAATTTGCTTAAAAGAAATCCTGCACCCCACTTTGGAGTGCAATGTTTCAGCAAAGTGAGGTGACCAGATAAGAAAACCCAAACCTCCATTAGGCAAAGGTCAGCCACCATCTGCAAGAATATTTGCAGGTCATCATCTCTCACTCAAACAGCCAACTTCATGTGACTCAAGCAGCACACCCTTAGCTTGTGTTTGTGCTACAGCAACCAGTGCCTGAGGACAGCCTCCCAAAACTTATTGTAACTGCACAAACAGATTTTGTTCCTTGGTGTGACAGTTAAAGAAGAAAGACGACTACGTAGGTGGAAAGACTGCAGGAAAGCAGTAAAATAAGGAAATGCCCAGGGAGGAAGAGTTGGTTGTTCCCCACCCTCACCACAGTTAAGCTTGTTTTTAACATGAGAATTCTGTTTTCAAGCAGCTAAAAGCCAGTCTCATTGAGATCTGTGTGGTTACACCAGTTTACACAGGCTGAGGATCCAGCTCTAAGACTGCTGTTTGGGATGTTTTATTGCAAACTGTTTCATCTTGACAAATAACTCATCACCACAGGGGCCTCATATGGGCAGAAATGATCTCATCTCACTGGCCATCCATGAGCTGTAATTAAATAACTTATAGCAGTAGTCCTGAGGCTCCTGCCTGGTTTTAATTGTGTTTTCATTAGAGCAAGTATTGTTATTGTGCAAGTGAGCTGCCTCTGCAGAACCTCTGTGAGCTCTGGCTGAGCTGCCATAGCGTAAAGAAACGCTGCAGCTCCCACAACACACACACAGGCCTCTTTAAAGCTACTTGATTTAAAAGAAAGCAACATCCTTATTTCCTTCTTTTACTTCGCTGCCAAGAGAAATAATCATACTAAGCCAGGACAAGGGAAAGCAGCCTTATGCAAGGGACAAATGGCACTTGCAAATACGTTTAACAAGGCTCATGATGCTGTTCGAGCAATGCAGGCACAATATCCCCCCTTCCTTACAGAGTGCAACAAGAAAAGGATGGCACCAGAACAATGCACCTTCCACCTGAAACCAAAGAAAGCAAGCAGCCTGCACACAAGGCCCAGGCAATGCAGGTTTGGTTTAACATCTGCTGCAAGGGCAGCTTTGCCCCCAAAGCCACTGCGGTTATTAATATTGAGAAAATAGGATTATTGTCTGAACAGCACAAAGATGAAAAACTATTTGCATCTGCAAGCTGTCTGCTTATTTAGAAAGCATTCATTTCCTCCTGATAACACACATGAAGAGCAACTTGGGGAAAGCGATTCTTTTGGAGTAGATTTTTCATTTCTTTTCCTCCCTGCAGATGACCTGTGATTTTTATTTTTTTTTTAAGTGACAGAGAGCACACAAACTCTTGCATCTTCCCACCACATGCACGGGAAGGCTTTCCAAGTGATTAAATTCAAGGAGTCCAAATCATAACATTGGAATAATAAAGAACGATCTGGAGGGCTGCCTGCCACAGGAAGCTTGCCCTGAAGTACATAAAATCAGCTATTGCCATCACACACAGAGGTAAGTGTCTCTCAGGCTGTTTTTATTTCATACCCTAGCTACAAGGAACTGGAAAACACTTCAGAGGGAATGTGGATGAAAATACTGGCCCTGATGATGGTTGCTAGGCACCAAGCAATGCAGGGAGAACTACTACTGGCCCAGCTTCAAGCAGATTTAGATATTGTTCTCATGAAAATCGAGTGTCATTAAAAATCAAGGTCTGGCTTAAATGATTTTGACCAGAAGACTGAAAAAGGAAAATAATTTCATCTTCGCCACATCTTCAAAAACAGATACAATACCCAGGTAGGTGAGCTCAGCACCAGCTGAGGCACAACTTGTCATGCTAAATTCCCAAGGAAAGGAAGATTAAATTGCACTCAAGGCTCCTCCTGAGTTTCAATTCAGTGGTTCACTTGCAAAGCACCTGTGGCAGGGTGAGAATCCCGACCCTACCTCACCCTTGGCAGTCAGCAGGGCCCCAAAAGGGACATTTCTGTGTGCCAGGCTCTGCCACAGGGAGCTGCAGCCCCGGGCAACACGGACCTCCCTGTGCCTACTGTCACACAGAACACACACAGGGAACTGGAGAATAATCCAGCTTGGAAGGGACCTCTGGAGACAACCCAACCCACTCCAGGCTCAATGCAGACTTCAGGTCTTTAAACAATTCTGCCCTTAAATAGATCCAGTTTCTGAGTCTTCACAGCTTGGGGANCTCCAGCTCTGATGGGAATTTCCCGGCCCACAGGCTTAAAATGGAGCCTCTGCTTTTTTTTTTTTTTTTTTTTCTTTTTTTGCAAGTTCAGGTCTTTGATCAAAGTTGGTTTTGTGGATACATGATGTTTCCTCACCCTTATCTGCCATTTCTCTTCGTGCTTTAGATCTAGAAACTGACTGGGAATAAAATAATATCCTTAGTCATCCCAGATTTTGAAACATGGATATCCTCAGTTTTTGTCTAAATCCAGCTCAGATTGGACATGGTTTGATTTTGCTGCTCTCATTTTCTCCTTAAATTCTGATTATTACTACAGGTACTTAAATAAAAGCAATTTTTCTAAAAGTCTGCAAATTGCCATCACTCCAATCCAAAAAACTCCAAACAATCCTGTGCAAGTCAAGGAGAACGTGAAACTACATCAAACTACAAATACACACAACTCTATTCCCAAAGTTTCATTTTCATGAGGCCATGCTAAATTTCTGTATTAAAAATGGTTTTAATGAACAATTTCCTCAATATTTTCTGCCAAAAAAAAGAAAAATCCCTTAGGTCATGTGATATTAGAAGCAGAATCCTCTGTTTAAATATTCAGTTATCCTCCATCACATCTTCAGAGCATTTCATGTTTCTGTATTTATCTTACCATCTTTTAAAAAATATTGGTTTGAGATTGTGTCATAAATTGTGCTCCAATCTACTAATGGTGTTTGGACAGAAATTCCATTTTTACAAAGTTTGTTAGGCTCTAATGAATTAGTTCTTTTTCCTGATTTATTGTGTCAAACTTAATACCTTTATTTTGGTATTCAATTTACTCTTGTGGCAAAATGCATGTAAATGACCTTCTCCAGTATAATTTTATAGTTTAAGTTTCCTCTCATTTTTTCCATCTAACTTTCAACCATATTTGAACTATTTTTCTTCAAGCCTCATAAATGAAACTAAATTGGCCTCAAAACACCTCTGCTAAATAAATTACAGTTCCCTCACTTAAAAACTGAATTACTTCTAGCCTTCTGTGTAGAGGATTGGGCTATGAATTTCAGGCTTTAAAAGCTGGTAAAAAACACCATCATTCTATGGAATAGTTATCTCCCTCCTATCTCCAGCTCTTCAGCCAGTCCTTTGATCCAGACCACAGCAGAACCAGCCCAGGAAACAGAAATTTAAATAGATTTTAAGCTATTATCACACAGGAGTTTTCATTTTTCAGCTCCTGGCATGCTGTGCCATGCTGCTGCTGGTGTCACCTGTACTCACTGGTATTTGTTACAAAAGGCAAGACCTTGTCAAGCAACTGCTCGAAGTTGGCATCCCACACCTGTCCCTCAGCATCTAAAGCAGTGGCTTAATTCTCAAAAGTGCTGAGCATACTGCTTCTGCTTGAACTTTCAGAACAAAGAATCAAAGCCACTGAAATTCTTATTTTTTTTCCTTAAGAAAGTGTGGTTCTCAAAGTGTATTTGACATGCTTTCTTTTCTTTTTCATGACACAGCCAGAAAATTTAACAGGTAAAGCAGAAAAGCCTGACTAAATAAATAAAAGTTTTGATGAATACTAGAATTCACTGTCACATTCTCCATACATGGACACAAAAATAGCTTTAGTCTTCCTTTTTGGTCTTAATACCAATGCTCTGCCAAGACTTTATCAGGAATATAAACTTTGCCATTCCAGACTATAGAATTCCAAGACAGCAATATCCAGCCTACTGAATTCCAAACACAACGGCAGGATCAAAGTTTTGCCACCCTGATACATTAAAAAAATCAGAAAGGAGAATGATCACAATTATCCTAGAAACTCACATCCAGTACAGCCAGACCCCTGACCTGGGCAGGTAAGCTCTATTGGGTGGTGGCCAGTTTGTAACATTTCATGGAAAACCTCAAAGTCTCCATCCTACCTTTGGGCAAAGTGAGAAATCTGTGACCACGTGGAAAATAGAGAGATGTGAGAAACTTCACTGACTCCCACAGGCAGTCGGACATCCAATGTCCAAGTCTGTTGCATAATGAGACCATGATAATCATTAATTTCCTTCATTGGAGTCCAGCTACCACACTTTTATCATAAAGCCTACAAATTAACACCTTTATAAGCATTTCACAAATTTTCTGCATAGTCATGTGTGAATAAAACAAAATCACTTGTGTTACTAGCAAAAGTATTTACCCTTGATACAATCACATGCTGTAAAGTTTATCAGGAACAGAATGAAGGTAATTCACGTACAAGGTCTTCTTCCTTGTCCTGGCACAAACTAGAAGCTGCCCCCAGTCAATAAGTTAATTTTACCTAATGCAGCTGGAAGAGTGTCAGGCCTGTCAAGGAGAGAGACGTGGTCACACCTCTCCTCTGCCAGCTGCACAGCTCTTCCAAATCACTTGTCATGCACAAAGAAAAGATGCAGGAGTCTGTCTTAATCCACTAAGCCTCCAGGACAGTGACTCACTGCAATGACTGAAGTTGAATTATTGCACTGTTTGATTTGAGTCACTCTGGATCTGGAAGAAAAGCTCTCCTTCTCCACCCTGGTCCTAAACCAGCGTTTTGTATCTTTTAAATCTGTAACAACACATCTCCCTCTGAGATTTAGACTTGAGGAATGGGATGAAAAATTTATTGCCTATATCTCAGCTTGCTTTAGGAGGTCAAGGAAGGCAGGAGAAAGGCCACAAGGTAAGGGTGCAACTTATCATGATGATTCCATTCCAAATTGCTAATTCAAAAATTTCTTGTCTTTTTAAACAAAGTCATCATAACCCATAGTTCTTTAAAAACTGTGCTTTGTTCAATCTAGAAGTGTTATCCACCTGTAGAGCACCTAAAAGCAATGAGAGAACAGAGTCCTTAAGCCTATTGTTCCTTCTCTCAACCTAGTCCAGTTCCCTGATTTAGTTTTCATTCCCACACTGCAAAACTGGAAACTTTTTCTACATTAACAAACACAGCTCCTTGGCCACAGTCTCAAACCAACCACTCAAAAATTCATTTCCAAATACTGTGGCTACATCCATGATCCTTGGTGCTTAATCAGTTTAAGGTATGGCAGTTCTCAAACATTAAATCACAAAAACTAGGGAGGTTTGGGCATAAGGAGAACCTAAACACAGAATGTAAGCAGAAATATTACAGAAAGTGGATTGGTTAATTATAGGGGGCATTTTCTCCCCTTCCAATCCTCAGTGAGCCAGAAGGGGCCTAAATACCCAGGTTCTGAACACTTGTCAGCAACATAGCAGAGTCATGATATTTATTCAAGGCAGAGGGAAAAGGTCTGCAAGGATGGCAAAATCCCACTTGATGGGATTATTTTTTTGGTTGGTTTAGTTTGTTTTAACTTGGTCCTCTTCTGGTTTTCTTTCTTGTCTTATATTCATTAGATACAGGTGAAAACATAGCTGTCATAGTTCAGAGCTATTTTTATACAGCACAAAAACCAATCCAGTGATGCTTTTATATTCTCAAAAGCTTTGTTTAGAGGCAGTGGTACTTTATTGCACTTCTAGACATGCAAGAAGCAACAAGACATTTCTTCCAGTTGTACCTTAAAAAAAAAAAGATTAACTTCAGTTTTACACTGACAGAGATAATGCTATGACAGAGCAATCCTAAACCCTCTCCTTCTGTTTTGGTAAATTTACACAGCTTAAACTGAAAATGTTCCGTAACCTCACACATTCTTAAAAATAAGCTTGCAAAGCAGTAATTGCTACGATATCTGCCACTTAGCTTTGATACATGTCTCTGGCTTCAAGACAGCTCTTGATAGGCAGATCAGCTCACTCAGATAACAGCTTGTATTGGCAGATAAATTCTCTGCTCACATTGTGGAAAGGCACCAGGAGAGAACAGCTCGAGTCACACAGGACTGCCTCTCCCAAGCACTGCCCGGGGAGGTTTGGGGCAGGGATCAGCTCTGCCTCTCTGCACAGTGGGGCTCTGGGCAGTTTTGGGTCTGTTCAATACCTGCAGTGTGCTCTGCTGGCACACACAGCTCTCCCTGTGCACGCTGCTGGGGCAAACGGCCCGTGCTGCCCCCGTGTCACCCACCCAGGAGAGCACAGCCTCACTTCAGTCTGCACTGAGGATACACAAAATGCTCCCAGAGGCAGCTCCAGCACACTGAAATTCCAGCTGCTCCTGCAATTCTCAAAGAAGTTCAGTGCCCTCACAGGCACGTCCAAAACAGCAAACACTGATCCACGGGCAGAACTCACATTTTGGCCACCACGGAGTGTCCCTAGCAGTAATGAAGGGATGTGGAACCTCTCAGAGCATCAACACAATGTAAAAACAACCAACAGATCCATAATTAACAATTCCAAAATCCATATTTACACGATCTCGCTCGTGTTATTTGATATAGTTCAATGCTGCTTAAAAAGCAGATAAATATTAATAAATGTATTGTTTCCTTCCTGCTCTTTTCCAAAAAAGTTCTTTCAAGAAACAAGTGCATAATTTCACTGCTAATGCCTATTTTTCTGACATAATTTAATGACATAATTTAATTTGGAGAGAAATATAGAAATGTTTACTTCTCCAGTTTTAAACGAGTCTTTTTAAAAGCATCTACCAGTGATAAGACATAGAGCCTTCTCTGAGCCCACAGTGCTATTCACATAATTTAGGTCACATATATTTTTACTGGATTTATTTGTGCTGGTTGAATTAGGCCTCAGCCTGAGTCGCTCACCTGAAAGTTTCAACCCAAGGATTTTTATAACCATTTTATAACTCCTTTGTCCTATGTACTATCAGAGTCTTTTCAAAAGTGTATAATTAGTGTTCCTAATAGAACGAACTGCTTTTCATAGAATCACTATATTAACTATTACTACGATGACAAAGGCATTGTCAAGATACGTACACTTCTAATTTACAAGTGCAGAATATTATAACCCCTTGCAGGTGATACTTCTGTGGGTTCTGTGACCTTCTCCTGACATTGTTCTCTTTAAGAAGTGTCAGACAGGAACTGACACCTGTCCTAACTCCAAGTACCTGACTCTGGAGTGACAGCAAACACAGAGAAACAAAGATATCACTCATTTCCTTATTAGCTGTGACTGGATGGTTGTTTTCACATGACAGTTCTATTCTTAGACAAGTTGTGGAAATAGGAATGATATAACAAGGAAGGTTCTGGTCAGACTTCTAGGCCATTAAAAAAAAATCGAAATAGCAGCTCCACCAACATTTTCACAGAGAATGAACTCAGGTAAAGTGCAAGAAGTGAATGTGGTGACCCGAAGCACCATTATAGCACCTTCTTAATCCTGTGGGATATGTTCCTATATTGCTGTCCTGTTTTGAATGTGAGGTTTCCCAGGAGTTCAGTGATCCATAAAGTGGCCTGTGCCAATCATCTGCTGACACAGAGGGCACAGTGGCCAGCTGGGAGCCAAGTAGATCCAGTCACAGATTAGGTAGCACAGCAGATTTGCTTACCCATCTTAAGAAATTCACAACTGCCATTCCAAGTTGCACTAGAGTACTTTAATATCCTCAGGAAACGAGTAGCAACTGATAGCAGTCCATAAAAGAAACCTTATCCACAAAAGAAATTTAACAGCAAAATTTTGCAGAAGCATGTGTACAGAGAAAAACATCTCCATTTGCAAATGCATCAGTGTCTGGGTTCTAATGGCATCCTGGTGATATATTACCCAGCTAAAAAAAAAATAATTCAAGTTATTTTTACCAGCTTTCAAGCTAGTTTTGCTGAACTGTCTTCCTGGAAAATCTGAGAATTGCCAAAAACTAATGCAAAATCAGCAGGATATTTCCCAACACAAAGAGTCAGCACCAGACAACACTACAGACTGACCTAGATGCCACAGAGCTCATCTCAAGCTAGCTCCTGGGCCCAGGGAAATTCCCTGTCATTGCTAATACAGAGAGTGAGTGCAGTCCCCTCAGAGTTCTGCTGCACCCAGCCTGGGATGTGCTGGAGCCCTGGGCACTGAGGAGTCCAGCCTTTCTGTGCTAACAGCCACTGACCCTCAGGCAAACACCACACTTGACCTGAGGCCGTGGAACAGCTTCCAAAACTGACTGACAGCACTGGGGTTGTGGGTGTGTGGTTTGGATAGAATTGTGTGATATCACAGGGTGAAAAACTTAGAAATCTAAGACTTTAGTATATAGCAATATATATGGGGCAAGATGGAGGATTTGGGGCATTGGCTACGTTCTTCTTTCACCTCTTTCTTCATGGTTTTGGGTGGTTTTTTTCTAATTGGGTGAAAAAGGTCTGCACTGTGGGCCTTGTGGGGTCATTACTGGGTTAAAAGTATAAATAATATAGGTGTCATCTCATTATTGGGTAATTAGTGCTTAAAAGACCTTAGAAAGAATTAAAGACACTTCCATTTTCTACCTTCTTGGCTGGAGCTCACAGCTTGTGAGACTGTACCATAGATAAGAATTAATGAACAACTGAGTCCAAACACAAAACCGGGTCTCCCATGTATTAATCTTGGCTCTAACACGAGAAAAGAAGACACCATCAGAATGGGTTCCAGCACAGTCCCTGCACAGCTGGCAAACTGGCTCTGCCACCTTGCAGAAGTGTCAGGCTGGGGCTGTGCCCCCTCTCCACAGGAGCAGCAGCACTGAAAGGGAAGCAGGCACCTTTTGTTAAAAGGATTTGTCACCAGACCCTGAGTGACCACACCTGGCACCTGTTGATGCTGCCTGTGAGCACTGAGCACAGCTTGTTCTCCTCAGCTGTCTTCTAGGGAAGTTCCCCAGTCAGGAACTTTATTAGAAAGACGGAGAGGATTCTGTTCCAGCAAGGTTTCTGAGGCCTTAGAGGGATCCATTTTCTCAGCTATCTGGGCCACTTATATCTGGATCCAGAGTGGCTGGGGAATTGATGAAAATAGGGACAGTATCTAGACCATGCTGCTAGGTCTGTTTTCCTTGGAGAGAGCCTGAAACGTCTTGGGTCCTGCCATCTCCTTTACAGTCCTTGTATGTGACTCTCCACTAAAAGCTCCTTGAAATAAAGCTACTGAAGGGCAGCATGAATATAACTGAGTGTCACAAGTCTGATGCTGAACTGTCAGCTTCTTTGGGAACCCACATTTCAAGACTAAAGCAGTGGCACTTCACAGATTTCCAGTTTATCTTGCTTAACTGCAGTGTGAAAACAAAATTAGATTTAAAGATACGTGTTTTGAATACAGGGCTACACCACAAATGAACAAACCAACACTGAAATTATCTGCCTCCCTTCCCCTTAATTTCTGGCTGAGATTGCCACCTCAGCTTTGTTTCACTCTTAAGTCTTTGTACCTTTCTGAGATGAAGAATTTTTGCTGAATATTCTTTCACAACTACTGAACTCCAAAAACAAATACTTCCTCATTTAACAAGAAGACCACTTCTACAATACACAACAGCATCCTGAATGACTCAGGAAAGCACAGAATTTAGTTTTGCTTTTGGAAATGCCAAGTTAAAATACATATGATCAGCATTATCACATGGATGATGCACTTATGTGATTGGCAGGAGCCTCTGGTGCATTTGGTTTATGTGGCTTTGGTGCCCAGCCTAATTAAAAACCCACTGAGAGGGAATAACAGGCATGATCTTGGGAAGAATTCTCCCACATGAAGGGATGCAGAGGTAGAAAACTCCCTGTAAAGAGTTTTACCAGTCACAATCAGATTTTAGATCTCCAAATGAATTTGGGAGACAAGTCCACAATACACAAGAAGCCAAATGTTCTTACCAACAAGATCAACAATTGGAGATAAAAGTGCATTTTCAGATGTCTGTCTGAGTTTGGTGGTTCCTACATTACTGTCTCAGGGAGAACATCTCAGCTGACAACCTTGAACCTTTTTCCTCAGATTTAATTACAATAACAAGCCACTAATCCTCAGCCTCACTTACAATTACATTCCTTCAAACCAAACTAAAAGGCCAGGCTGGACAGGCCTTTGAGCAACCAGGGCTGGTGGAAAGTGTCCCTGTCCATCACAGGGGCATTGGAACTACAGGATCTTTAAGGTCCCTTCTAACCCAAACAATTTTTTCCTCCATGAAAAGTCAAGGACTGCTAACCTTAAAAGACATATTTAAAATTCACTGGTTCCTTTCCTTTCCCTCCATGCCACCTGGAGGTTGGCCACAAAGCAAAAAGGATTGAAATTTCTGTATTTTGAACCCCGAAGTTCTGGCTACTAGGTTCCCCTACCCCTACAAAAAAAGACTTAATCTAACTCAGAACTCTGCATCCAGGAGCAATCAAAGTCAAAAACCAAAGGGGGATCAATGACAGGACAGGCTTGTACCTCTCCTTCATCCTTCTCCCAGTCTCCAACTATTTTCAGCTCAAGGGATTTCTTCAGCTGGATGCAGTTTACCTAATTATTAATCCTCAACAGACCTGTCTTCCAGATTCTCTCCTCCTCTGGAGTTAATGTAAACTTTCTGGGGTTTTATACAGCAGTAACACTTCAGACTAAGCCTCCTGCCTGTTCTTGAAGTAATGTCAGAGGGGAAGATATGAAGAATGAGTCATTCCTGTCTCCTGACTCAACTTTAGTCCAGGAATGCTGTTTTCCTGTGAGGCTACAGGGAATAGGGGGGAACTAGTGCTCCTTGCAGAAGTCAGTCATTCAGCTCCCCAGAGCAACACTTCATTTTAATAAGCAATCAAAACAAAAGGTTTGACTGAAAGTCATAAAAGGCTGCTTAAAGATGGAAGCTGACCAACACATAAAGCTTATAGACTTCTCCCACTTACTAAGAGCAGACTGGAAAATGAACTTTTGCTCACTGAAACAAAACAGCACCAAGGAGCGAGAAAAAACCTGCTAAGAACTCAGCCTATTTATCAGCAGTGCAGGGTAAGATTATTTAACAAACTGCTTTTGTTGTCATGGGATGGTGAGTATTTCAACAAAAAAAAAAGAAAAAATTATGTAGGCTGAGAAAGACTCAACAGCCACCACAGACTCTAATCTAAAACTAAGCTTTTCTTTTTACAGAAAACAGTGAGGCAATGAGCAGATTTTAATTTCTAAGTCAATAACATCCATGTGAGAATAGTGTTTTGCTTTCCTCCTGCCTCTCTTCTCCCTGTTCTAGCACTCAGTGATGGAAGCAAAGACAAGTATAAATCACTATGTGCCATCAAGGCAAAACTGCCCCTGAGAGGCTGGCATTGTGCCCAGGATTTTACTCACTCCATGACAAGCAGTGTTCTCCTCAGCTCAGATTTATCCAGCCTCATCAATAAATACCTCAAGCATGGTCATCTGATGGACATGATGAGATTAGATTCCAAAACATTGAGGGTTGTATACAGTATTTCACTATTGTAAAGAAAGTGGCAGCTATCCTGAAGCAGGAACAATTTATTTCCCTTACATTAAACGTCTGAACAAACTGTTGTTCAGTGCTTGATGGCCAGGCATAACGTGAGGGCTTTTTAAAAATTACTCTGTTTTTTCTGTGCATTATTTTAGGAACCATTTTCTGGTCAGTGTTTGCTTTATAATCATCAGCCCTTTACTCACTTATGTATGACGTGGCAGAATATGTTCTTATCTGTGTCTTAACAAGCAAGATCTGGATTTGCTTATGAGCTTTCAGACCTTGCTTTTCTCAATCAGACCAGGGGGTCTAAAATAACAGCTTTTACCATGGCAAGTAAATAAAACAGACTCAAGCTCACAATCAGCCTCTTGCTCTGTAGTCCAATTAAAGCATATTTACCGATGGCAGAAGAGAATAACCACATAATCACCTGTGTGCAGGGCAGGGCTCCAGCAGGTGCCATGGACAGGAGATGGAGAGAGATGTCAGGAGCAGATAAACAGCAGAGGAAACACAACATCTTGTTTGCAAGCTGCTCGAGCCACACTCACTCACCCACTGAGATCAGCCTGCACGTTTGCAATTTTGCTGAAGCAGGACAGGCTTAAGTGTCTCCATCAGAGAACTGGGGGCCATGGAACAATCAGTCTCAGCACAGCCAAAAGCAAAGGCATGAGCTTGGGATCAAGGAATGCAGGTCAAGATTATCACACTGGTACTGCACACTGGAGAGCAGCAGTTTCTCAGGGTGGCTTCCAGATCACATCCAAGGTCAACTGAACACAAGCACCAGGGCACAGCTTGTGGGTAAAATGGCTAATCAGATTCCAGGATGCCCAGCGAGTTAGTAACTTCTTTGCTGTGCTAGTGACAGCAAAATCAAAAGCTTTATCTACCTCCAATGGCCATCCTTCAAACATGATGCTGATGAGTGTTTTCAGGAGGAAGAACAAAAACAATTATCATCGGGAAATAGTGAGGACACAGAACAAGTCACAGCCCTTTTAATGCAAACAAGCATAACCTGTCAGAATTTACATGGAGTTAAGAAATACATTTTCATTCTCAGTGTAAATTTGTAGAGCAGAAGGAATGTATGGAGGAAAAAGCCCTCTATATTTATTCAGGTTATATCATCCTTTAGCAGCTTTCAATTAGAAGCAAGGTTCTTCTTACCAGTGCATTATAAACATCTTCCTTTTTTTGATAAAGCAGTTATAGCATGAATTTATATGACCAGCAGAAAGCAACACTAGAGGCCTGAAATCATCACCTCCCACTTTAAAACGTAGTCTGATCTATGGAATTTGCCTGCAACTTGGAATTTGTGCTCACCTCTGGGTCCTGCTATGGTCTAGTTCATTTGGTCCCTCCCTACTCCCACAGGGTCAGACATACTTTTGAGAGGTCATAGGCCACTTTATTTTAAGCAGTTCAATGAAAAAGGAATAATTTTCAGCTCCCTATGGATTTTCATGCTTCCAAAAGGTCAGAGGCTGTGCAGAGCCCAGTGTGCCTTCTGGGCTGGAACAGCAGAGGCGCAGCAGTTCCTGCAGCCAGAGGCAGCAGAGCAGCGTGGCTGTCCCTGGGCTGAGCCCTGCCCACACAGGCAGAGGCATCGACCTGGGAGGGTCTGACGGCTCTCCTGATCACAGCTGAAACGTGCCCGAGGGAGGGCAGGGCAAGGCCTCACCCGCCCTGTTCCGAAGGCAGAGCTGCCTTCTCTCCTGCACAGGCTGCTGAGAGGAGCTGCTGCCCACCAGGGAGACAGGGGGGAGAGGCTCCCCCGCTGCACATGCAGCTGTGTCTGCAGGCAAGGCAAGGGAGCAGCTCCAGCCTGCTGCCTGCCCCCTGAACCCCTGCCTCAGAACCTCTGGGTGCTTCTGGAAAACATGGGAAAGACCCGGCTCTGACAATTACACAGCCTCCCACTGAGCACTGTGGTGTGACTTGCTGTGAGCATCACCCAGAAACATCCACAGCCCTCACCCACAGGAAGAGCTCAGAGTGGAGCCCAGCAGAGGTAGAAACATGCTCTTCATAAGTTCTGCTTCAATGTACTGGATCAATAGAGGCATTAAAAAAAAAATAAAGTCCAAGGCATACTGAAGAACCAGTGACACGAAAATCCCACTTGGGAAATTACTATTCATTTAAGAATTGTTTGCATCCAGTGAAACTTTTCTTTTGTACATTATTAAAGAGCAGCAGTGGACACAAACTGGAAGATGTGTCTGGTTCAGCTCTGGGTGATGGGAGGAGGGAACAAACCCAGAAAACTGTTTCAAACACACTCCTTAAATTCACACCAGAGCCCAACAGTGCTAGCTGGGTACCACGGAAAACAACTTGAGTAACCAAGAGGAACTGAGGGAAACCCACGAGCAGCAGCCTGAACACAAGCTGAGATCTGTCTCAGTCTCCTTTTTCAATACACATTGAAATGTGAAAGCAAAGGTAAACATTTCCAAAGGGAACTCTCAGCCAAGACTGAATTTATTTCAAGAGCTATTTACCAAAAGTATTTCTGGGGTTGTATCAGCAGTTACTCCTCTCAAATACCACACTGCATGTTCCCTAAATTAGCTCCTGCTCTTTGTACTGTTCTGTCCCTCATACTGCCATACCCTCTGTACAAGGACTGCTAAGTGCAAGCTCAAAATTTAACAGAATTAGACCTTCTGAAAGCTGCAAATGCATTTCCACGTTTACTTTTTTCCTCCTCTTTTTCTTTCACTCTAAGATTTCAGTTCAGAAAAAAAACCCTCAAAATACTTAAAGATTATCATATTCCTGGCCACTGAAAGGCTAAAACACTCCACTTTGCTTCAGCTGCTTCTTCCTACTTCCCCTCTGAGCTGTCAAATGCAACTTGCATGCAACAGCCTGGTGTGTCAAAAGGAAAACAAAGCAGCAGCAGTGCTGGTTTTATCCTAGGGACAATAAAACTGGAGAACAATGTGATTTGTATGTTAATATTTATAGCCAATATTTTTTTAAAAAGGCTGAAACTGGAATGTGCATTTAAGCATGTAAAATGTAGTAAACACTTAATTTGAGTGTGTAAAGGGCAATGCTGGAATATGAACTGCTATAAATAAGAATTTATTTATGTCAGGAGGAAAGCATCACACCCCTGAGATGGATAAAAATTGTGTAATTGTCAAATGAGGAGTAGGATACAATGAAAACATTAAATAAGAAGATCTATAAGAAAAGCCAGTGACAATTCACAACTACAACTTTGTTCAGGTTGAATAAGGGAAGAGTATATCACAATTAATGACTTATAACAATCAGCATACGAAGTTGTTTGGGTGAAAGGAGATTTACCAGGTTTTGCTGGTCCCTATCAACACAACATAAGGTGTAAACCACAGCTGCACATCCAGCCCAGACATCTCCAAGCAGATGCCAGCTTTTACCTCCTGCTCTCCCTGCCTGGACACACAGCCCTGGATTTTACAGAAAGCCCCAGACGAAACTCCAGTATCATCACATCACACAGCTGCACATGATTATTCAGTATTTGCACAAGCAAGTGCCCAGGTAGGTTCTTGCACTCAGGAGGCACCTGAGGCATTTCACAGAGGCTGGAATTCCTCTATTTCCTTCCCCTTCTTGCAAGGGCAGCAGTGATTTTAAAGAGCAGAAGCAGCAGATTTCCTTGTTCTACAGCAAAACAATCCTTGACGATTAAATGCCCCCGAACCTGCCATGGTGACACCAATCCTGTGTGTGTTTGGGACCTTCCTTTGCCACTGAAGCTGTGAAATCCCTTTGATGCCATTTCAATTCACATTTTTCATCCCAGCCAACTGCTCCTGAAGGGCACTGATGTGCCTTTTGTACAGAGTCAGGCATTATCTTGATGACCATAATGAGGAGAAGCTCTCTGTTTGTTTTTAAACAGAAGTTTAGATTGTGAAACAATTATGCAACTAGATCTTTAAAAAAAAAATCTATTGTGGCCACGTTTGCCTGCATAATCTCATCTAAACAGGGATTCTTGTTTAAAAGTGACTCAGACAATAAGGCCACACAAGGATAACAGCACTGTAAGTGGTTTTCAGTGGATAAAAATAATAATAATAAAATAACATGCGAGTTCTGCTTTTGTGTGAGGTTTTATATTCGAGGGCATTCAGTAATAGAACTGAAACATTTTAAAGCATCCACATAAAAAGCATTCACCATGCTTCAGATCAAAGAGTCGTAGCAAAAGATTAAGCACATTTATTGCTAAGTAGAAAAACATTTCAACATACCAGATGAAGATAACCACATGCAAAAGACATTTGCTTCGGTTCCTTATATAAGCTACCTAAATATAAATTTTACAAGCAACAGACAAAGGCAAACCAGCAGAAGCTGGTGAATTCCCAAACCCCACGCTCCCCACCAGTGCAAGTTTTTGTCAGGACAGCCTGAAGAACAGCTGCCAACACAGCCTGGGAAGCACACACCCCATCTCCACCCTGGAAAGCTGCTGCTGTGGGAGCTCTCACACGAGCCACTGCCAAGTTTAACACACGGGGATAAAGGTGCTGACACCCCTGCTGGAGAGCCTGGAAAGGAGCTGTACCAGCAGCAACCCCGGGAAGGAAACAGCTCCCAAAGGTGCTCCAGCTCTGCGTGGGTGAGCTCACCATGAGCACCGAGACATCAACCCGAATATCAAACCTCACAGCTGCACACCATCAAAGTGTCTCCACCGAGCAAAACGTGCGTTCCTGGGCGTCCCAGAGATCATCACCAGCTGCTCAGGTGGTGGCAAAAGGTCAGGAAAACATTGCTGTCCAAAGGTGGTCCAGCTCCCTCACCCAGGCTTAGGTGAGGCAGCACACCTGCTGAGCCAACCTTGCAGCACCTGCCAGAAATGCAGCACACTGCAAAGACACTGACGAATGTTTCCTGCTGCCTGCTGGAAGTCTTGCCCTAACCACTGGTCTCTCAACATCATAATCCTGATCAAGAAATATCTTTGCTAAGTACAGGCTCTTCAAGGGAATTGTACAGGCAGGAAGAGAAATTTCATTCCACGAGGTTATAGACAACATCAATTAGATATTGTCCAGCATTTCTCAAAGGTGAAACCCAGGAATGGGCTCATCTTGCTTTGGGGCTCTGTGGTAAAAAAATCATTCAGCCAGCAGGACTGAGCAGCTGCTGTGACATACAGACCCTCATGTTTTAGGAGTTAGAAAGCATAGGAGAAAATAGGAATTGTCCTCGAGAGGAACAGCCAGTCAAAACTCTGACAAACACACAAAACATTCCTCCCTTTTGGCCATTCTGTCCCTTGGCAAGCAACACATCCATTATTTTACTTCTAAGGGAGCTGTGAAAAGTTCTTGGGGTTTTTTTCTAGTTTGAACAAGTACATGGAGCGTTGCCTTTAGAGTCAATGATTTTGTGCACGTCAGCAAAGCCCAACGTTCCAGCAATTGTTTGTCAGTGGCATGCACTGGGTTAGTGGATGGGTTTTGGTGACAGCCAAACTCCAGGGACATCAATGGCAAGCTTGCCTCACTGAAAACCCAAAAATGTGGCATGGTACAGCTACACTTAAAAGAATCTAAAAGTAATACATAATATGCTCGATTGAATTTCTAGATTTTCTCGATGCTTATTTCCTTCCTAAAGTCATTAAAAAGATTCTGAAGAGTCCATGAACAGAAGTCAAACATCCCCAAAGACTTACAGAAGAATAAGGATACTTGTATCAGAAAGGACAACACAAAAATGACCTGCCTTTTATGAAAATTTCCACTGCTTTGGAAAGACTTACTTTCCTGGTGGCAGGAATTAGACTACAGTGAAAACATCACAACTGAAATACTCTTATTTGGGCTGCCTCCAGGTAAAAAAAAGAGTGGTAAAAAATCCCAACAAAATGCACACACACAGATCCTACACTGAACCTGAGGTTTGATAAACAAGAATAATTACCACCTGAAAAAACCCAACTAACACACTAGTTAAGATTTAGAAAGCCTACACAAAAAGAAAGGGAAAACGGTAATCAGAGCTGTCTACAAAAATGGATAAATGGTTTAATGTTTAGACTAACTTGATAAATGTGCCTTCAATCAGAACCAAAACACGCAGCTAAAATTTACACAGACACATACAACCCACTGCACGAGCATGAGTATCCATGTCTACTGCTGGTGCTCAGATGTCATTGGGAAGAGCACTGATTCCAAAAGCAAAAGGCTCAGACTAGGAGAGCAAGGTGTAGAGAATGAAGTTAAAAACCAAGGAGATGGAACATGCACTGGGATTAATTACTTGGTTACAGAGTCCAGGCTTAGGAAAAGAAAGGGAATTCAACAAGAGAAGTGCTCAGGAAGCTGAGTAAGCAGAGCACTGAGATCAAACGAGAAAACAGGTGGGAAACATGAAACCACCAAGGAAGGGAGACTCAGGAGGAAAATGGAAAAGGGACAGGCCTGTTAGAATGTGTACTGGTACACGGAGAATTACTTGGCAAGGATTATGAATTTAAAAAGAAAGAATATGGGGGGACACAGCCACGAGAGATCTGAGCTCCCATGAAGAGATGGCAAACAGCAACAAGCACAGACTGGGGCCACTGGTACAAAGAGAAGCTGGGTTTTGGCTGGGACTCTGAACCCAACAATTCTGATCCTGCTAGTATGTCCTGCTATATATGTCACCCTCTGCTTTACCAGTTTCATCTTCACAAAGCCTAGGAAATGACAACTATGTTAAAAAAATTCCCCAGATCCCTACTTTTTACTTTTCTTTTTTAGTTGGTGAGTACTATCTTAGAATTGATTGCTAGGGATTTTCCTCTTTCTTCTTTCTACTGCATTTCTTGTCATGGTGTGATGGAAGAACTGAGATGGCAATTTATCCAAGGCCACACAGCCTGCCAATGCCAGCACAAGTTGAGTGCCTCCCTCTCAAACCCAATGCTTGTTCTTCCACCCTGTGCTTCTCTGCAGCTCGGGGTGCTGAGCACCACCCTGTCACAAAGAGGGCTTCTGAGGACTTTGGGAAACACTGAGCCTGAATCCCATCATATTCAGCTTCCTCAGAATCACACAGCAACTCAGAATCTTTCTGGAAGAAACCCTCCAGGACTGTTTGGCACAATTTCCTTTTCTCCTCCTCCTGACTCCAACCCCTTTCCAGCGTCCTTCTTCCAGCTCCTGTCAGTCACTCCTGACCGCCCAGACTCTGGAGCTGTGTGAGCTCCCCCAGCTGCAGCAGGGCTGGCACCAGGCCCGGGGTAATTAACCTCTCAGAGCTCATTAGCTGGGTGTGCACTGTCCCTCACCCCCGAGGGTGGCAGCTCCCCTCCCTCTGCTCACTCCCTGCCTGGGAACTGGCTCACAGGAGGGTGACAGCAGTGATGCAACGAACCAAAAAGCTTTTGTGCAGGGTTATTCCTCACCCACAAAAGCCATCCTGCTTGTCCCCAACCCCCTGAGCCCCGCTTTGATGCCACACAAGAAAAATTGAGCCTGTTCTGTGTGGTGACTCCAGAATTGTCTGATACAAAATTCGCTGAAGTTTGTTATGCCAACATATAGAAATATAATAGACACTCACATCCACGCCTATTGTCTCAGTCTCCTAAAAATGCCAGGAAAAAAAAAAAAAACACATTTAAAGCAACTTTCTCTTTTTTAATACAGGTATTTACCATATTTTTTAATATCCTGCTCTACAGGATACTCCCATAATGACCAGGTAAGAAAGCAGGCACACTTGCTGAAAGGCAAACCCCCTTTCCACAGGCAGGCACAAACACTGGCTGGCACCAGAGCTGACAAGCAAACAGAAATCAGAAATCCCATCTTCCTTTTCACAGGCTCCTGCTTGAGGCTTAACAAATTAGCCCAAAGGTGACACCCCATTATAAGCTCACACATGAACACAAGAGACCTTTCCTTACGTTTAACCAGTGCACAGCAGGATTTTCCTCCTGTGAGAAGGACAAGGAAGGGAAAGCAGAACCACCAAAACAACAGAAGGAACATTTCCCTGCTCTTTCTTTATCCTAAGCATAAACAACCAACAGAGTTGCCTTCCCTGGAACGTGCTCAAACCCTGGTCTCCACCTCATCATGTTATCACCATGCTGTGACACTGACCAGGCTTGTGCCACTTGCAGTTGCCAATAAAGTGACAGGAGCATTTTCCTCTCAGTCTCCTATCTTAGGCAGCCTATAGTTTTATTCCTAAATGTATGTTATCTCTGAGCTAATGCAGAATTGCAGGGATAACAAGCAGAAAGCCTTCCTATCAGCCACAGCCCCTGGTGCAGGCTGACTCTAATTCCCCTCAAACCAGCTCCAATTTTTCTGATTGCATTAACACACAGCCCTTCTCTGAGCAGGGTTATACATGAGCTTACTTCGTTTGTAAATTTAAATTAAGCAAGTTTATTATAATACAAAAACCAAATTGCACCTAATACAACTGCCCTCCATTTGTGCAATTTCAATAGTTTTCCAGCTACTTTTGCAACAACACGAAAAACACCTAAAAACTGCTGAAGCCAATTTCAAGCATTTTTAATGTACTCATTTTTATGAGTACGTTATATTCTGGCATATTTCTTAAAGCCAGTGACAAAGACACTGCAGTGAGCATAAAAATAGGAAATTTGGGCTTTAGGATAAATGTTCATTTCAAAACTGAAAGGGCTCCACAGTCCAAGTTACCATCCCTAGACTTGATAAAAAAGGCCTGAAGATTTACAGGAATTATTATTATAGGAAGACAGAGTGCAGAGAAACAGGCAGAATATCTACGTGGTGTTAAACTTGTACTACACAACAGCTACTCACAATTCCTGGCTAATGCAAAAGGGAAGGAATTATTTACTGGACCCTTCTGCGTGTAGTTTCAGTGCTCAGCACTGAGGCTCCACATCAAACAGATCTTGCAGCCAAAGGCAAATGGAGACGTGGGAGAGGTTCCTGCTTTTGTTCAGGCACAGAGCACTGCACGAGCAGTGGCTGCTCACAGGTGGAATTCACACAGCAATTATTTGTCAAGGCATTATTCAGGCATGGCTTTTCTGCTTGTACAGGGAGAAGGAAAGAAGGCACTCACATAATCCAGGGTTCAATTTCTCTTCCCTCACCCACCCTTGATTCCATCAGCTTGTTGAAGGCAATTAACTGAATTTTAACCTCAGTCACCAAGGAAAGTGTTATTTGAAAAGTTATGATGAAACTTTGGAGAAGGAATACTCAGAGCCTAAGGCAAATCTGGCAGCTTATTGGAAAAGGGTTATGGCACGTGCAGAGCTTGTGAAATAGTTACTGCCCATTGTGTTTTCTGTAGATAGTTCCTTGTACCTCAAGATGTCTTAGGAAACCAGGAATATGGGAGTTACAACCTTAAAACAGCTAAATTGCAACATGAAAATTGATCAGGAGCAGCTAGAAAAATTCTGTCTGCATTCAATCACCTTTCTGCACAGTTCACACATCTGTGCATGACCCACACGCACACAAAATCTCCTTGCCTGTGTCACATTGCAGCCCTAAAATCAATCTGATTGGGAAATAGATGCTCACAGGTAGAAAAAATTCACAGATGAAGTGAGTGCATGAGCTTTTACAGGGCCTTATTATCAACCCCAGCTTCTTTCCACTCCTGTACAGCTCCTGCCTGATGGAATAACTTTTAACCCTCATCTCCTCTTTCACTCCATTCCAAAACACAAGTAACACAGTTTCCCACCTTTATCTCACCCATTTGCTCAGGATTTTACTCACAGAGTGCAGCCCATGCTGAATCCTCAGATGTGTGCTCCTCAGCAGCAGGGTACACATGACAAGGGTGTGAAGTGAGAAAGCAGCAACAAAACACACAAACCCCACCAGCAGCACACACAGACCAACAGAGAGCACAGCCCACGGAGCACCCAGAGCTCCAGGGTTTGATCTATAATGCAGGAAAGCCTTGGCTTCATCACTCCACACTGAGTATTCCATCTTCCAGCTTTAATTATTTTTCCCATTAAGACACAAAGAACACAGTGGAGTCAAGCAGACTATTCATTTAACTTTCTTCTTCCCCTGCTCCTGGGAAGCAGCTAATTTAGGTAAATTAACAATTCCTCCTCATCCTCAAAGCTGTAACATTTCCAGGCTTTCCTGAGATGACAGCTCTTGCTTGGCTAGTTGTTTTTTTTAAATGCTACCAACAAATAACACGAGTGTTTTTTATACACATTCTAAATGATGCAAAAGATGTCTTGGAAAAGAGATGCAGAATGGAAACTCAAATCACAAGCTGCACATCGTGCTTGACAGCAGAACAGTTTCAGTACATCTCATACAGTCACAAACATACTTCCAGCCTGGTTTCAGCCAGCAGTCTCCTCACTGAACTGAGGCAAACACCCACAACCCAATTAAACTCCAAACAAACTGTGAGTCCTCTAACCTTCAGATCTGCTTCATTTTCCTCCTTGAAGCCCTGCAAGTCAGACCATGCAGTGAACATACCTGTTTTCCTCACCAGGAGATCAACTGAATCTGGCTTGTATTGAGTAAAACACAGTAATTTAAGTGAGGTGCCCTACTGGAGTATTTTAAACACACACAGCACAACTCCTGGCTGTTAAACACCAAGTCACACTAACACAGAACAGCCAGAGAGACACAAGAGCAACTCGTGTGTAGCTGTAGAGTAATTAACAATCACTTCCCACCTCCTGCTTCTCTTTTTGTACTTCCTTAAGGAGTTACAGTGCAAATGCACCACACTGAAAATTCTTTACTACTTTTTTTTTTAAGCATAGGAGCATTGTTGCAACAATTCCTGAAGTTTGTAATGTGTTTTCTAAAACTTCAAGAGAGATTTAATCAGATGACTGACTTCCAAGAGCAGCATGAATCTTTTTAATTACAATGTCTGTCAGCCATCCCAGTTGTCTCTGCTTTAGAAGTATGGCTTTTGTTTTCCTCCTCTCTTGCTCTAAAGTTTCCTAAATCCCAATAAATTTCATTCAGGAAATAACATGCCTGCTCCTCAACTCTGGGAGTAAGTTTTCATCCTGATTCAACCCAACAAGTGGGAGATTTATTCACATACTTGAGAGGGAACTAAAATATTTCCTGCTAATTCAGAGAACTGTGTGCCAGAGCTGGTTTGTGTTCTGCCCTTACTGAACAGAATTCTTTGCTATGGCTTCATGCTAAGCCAAAAGTAAACACTCTTCCTTTTCGTACAGGCTGCTCAATCCCAAAGCACCAACACTGGCATCAGTGGTGACAGAACAAAAGCTATATTCCCCCAACAAGAGGGAATGATTCAAAAAAATCCAAAATTACAAAAAACACCAACCAAACAAGAAATGCCAACCCCACCAACATTGTTCAGCCAAATCAATGCACGTGTCTGAAATGCAAGCATTAATCAGTCATCAATCACTTGAGAGGAGGCCAGTACCAACTTCACAAGGGCACACAGTAAGACAAAAACCACCAGATAAAATTCTCTGATTAAAAGATACTTCCCACAATTACCTGCAGGTTAAAATTTGCCAATGCTTCTGCAGCATGCAGAAACTTTTTAACCTAAACATCACATACAGCACTTTTTTTAATTCTTCCCTAAAACCAGCTCTCCTGAAACAGGCAGTAAAATGAACTGACATGATATAGCAGTCAAAAACCAATTTTTATGACACTCTAATCATTGCTGGATACATTTACATTCCCGACCTTCACAAGTCTCCACAATCAATTTTCAAAAGGACTTTCAAAGTAGCAAGACCAAACACCAGCAAGGACTTACCAGATTGGAATTGGTGGCATTGGAATCATCTTCTGGAAAGGGGATATAGATAGCTAAGGCCACACAATTGGCAAAAATAGTCAGTAAAATAATTATTTCAAATGGTCTGAGGAATGGAGTTAAGGAAATTGTTCCAAAATGAGCACACAAAACCAAATTTTTTTAAAAAAAGATTTATAAGAATTCTGTTTAAAGAAAGCATTCCAAGCCCCTTATATTCTGAAAAGAAACATATGCCTTTTTAAGTGCTTTTAGGAGCTCCCAGCCAAAAATCTTCCTAATATGTCAAAAGCAGTGCAGGCCAGTCGCGTGCCAGAGTAAACACAGATTTCTTAAAACTTTTTTCCTCTTTTACTTATTTAGGTTGCATTTTCCCAATTTTCCTTTGAGTGTGGCTGCGCTAGTTTTAATAAGGGAAACCTGTTCTATAATGGCTGCCCTTGCTCTTTTTAGGATTATTTTTGTCTTGGCTGTTTTCATCTGCATTTATAAATTCTCAGATAATTTTAACATTTTGGGTTTTTTTTTCCTTTTGTTGTCATTGCTGGTTTTTTGCCACCTTTTCTCAGTTTCTCATGTCTTGGAGTTAAGTGTGAGGGCTCAAGCAATACATGCATACATGGTTAGAAGATATTTTAAAAAGGATAAATTTCATTAAGATAAAAAAACCTCTTTGCCCAAAGTGTTACACTCCACATTGCCATGTATACTTGTTTTGCTTAGAAATTGAGGGAGTTTCTTTTTCTCTTATTTGCATTTCATTTGGCACCAAGGGAACCCAAACATCCCTGCAGAGTTTATTAGGGGCAGCAGGAAGCTGAGAGTCCCCTTTGAGAAACAGTTCAGGGGAATTCCAACTTGCATCAGCTGTGCTAGGGAAGAGAGGAAACCAAAGGTTTGGGATGTGCAACAAGGAAATCCTGCAGGAGCTCAGTGCCCCTGACTGTGCCCTGGAGCCAAAGGGCATTTCCCTCCTGCCCACTCTCCTGGCACTGCCCTTTATCTGCCTCAATGCTCCCAGTCGCTGTCAGGTGCCTAAACCTCAGAGCAGAGACCAGATTTAGGGTCTCCCCACACTCACTGGCCTGCAGGAACATCCCAGAGGCTTCTCCAGGGATATCTCAGCAGCGCTGTGGAGGGGAAGGAGGAGCAGGGGGAATGCCACAGAGCGCACCTGAGCGTGGCTTTACCCACCCTGGCACTGCCAAACCTCAGCACAGCACGTCTGGCTCTGCCAGCAGCCTGAGCAGAAAGAGCAGCACACCTGGGGAGGTTCAGCTGAGCTGTGTATTTGATGTGCACCAATTCCATGTTTATCCTGACACACATTCTGCATTCCGCATATGGAACAGTCAGAGGGTTCCAGACCCACCAGACTTCGGTGCTCAAGCCTCTGAATAATGGGAGATAAATGAGGCAGAAGAGCAGATCAGGACAGGAAGACTGCACAAGAAGTCAGTAAGGCTTCTCAGGTATGTACCACCCCGGGCTGTTTGTATAATATTTACTGCTTAAAAGACCTGGAGTTCCATAGGCTTTTGTTTTCTTAATCACTTTTTTCCCCCCCAGTTTTATTTTTGTTTGTTTTGGCAGGATTATTATCCATTAATTTATCACTGTTTGCACATATTTGCTTTTATTTGTATTCTCTTTTTGCAGTGTGAACATTAAATGCTATAAAATCTACAAATGCGCTGCACAAAAGGCAGAAAATTAAATACACAGCTGAACCTCTGCAAAATAAGGTAATTACTTCATTTCACTTTTTCTTGAATGCACTTGCTCCTTCAGGCTCTTAACACTAACATTTGGCTAAGAAACACCTCTGAAGTACTATTTGGTGTTTAATATCTATTACACAAACTTTAGTGGTAAAACAAATTAGGCTGAGCCTTCCTCAGTAGTTTTAAGCAAGTAGGAAAAGTCAGAATATAGAATTAAACTAAACCTGGTCACAACCCTTTGCAATTGCTTGTTGTCATTGAAGTGTTTCATGTTTACAAACTTTAGGTGCCTAGTGAGAGGTTCTGATGGAAAAAAACAAAGAAAAACTTCCATCAACTCACCCAAAACCAAACAAAGCCCCAAACTGCAAGCTTCAGCATCTCTGTATTGCTTTGATTGCACTGTTTGGTCATCTCTTGATGTCAGCAGTGCTGTACCTGGTTTACAACACCTCGTTCCCACCTTTCACTGCTGATCTCCTTTATCTATCAAACGCCACTCTCTGCTTTCTCTGAAGATGTGGTGACTGGGGTGCTGCTAAGCAAACCAATATTCCGTTTTACCCTGTTAGTCATCACCCATCATCTTATGCTTAAAGCATCAGACTCATGTCAGGAGCAATAAAAAGGAGCAAACTTAATCAGGGGATTAAAAATTAGCATCTGAAGAAGAAAGGAACAGGCAGGCAGGTAGTTTAAGGACATGGAAGGATTGACAGGAGCATTTTTAACAAGTTTTTCATCTGAAAAGTATGTCCATGTCAGCAGTACCTAATATACTCATTTTCTGTTTTCACCCAACATCCCACCAGACACCCAAAGGAATAATATTATCACATTGTCTTAAATGCCTTCATTCATTTTTTTTTTATCATATTAACTACTGCCAAGTTCTGTCCTGCCTTTCCTTGACGTGCTTATCTATCCCTGAAAACATTCTTTTTCTTTTGTATTTCCCCAAGAACCCCATTAGCTGGTGCTTCCTGTTCAGGGTTAACCCTGGTTTCTCTTTGAGGATGCAAAGGAGGCATACTCAGCCTTATTATTTTAACCAGAATTCCAAAATAATTAAAAGTTCTCAGCCCAGTCTCAGGGCTTACTGTATACTTTGGGGTTTTTTTACCTTGTCCTTTTGCCCCGTACTGTAGAGAGTGTGATGTCATATGTTTAACAAAAACAAGTGTATGATTCAAAATACCAGAGCTTTGGGCTGGTGACCCCTCAAAAAAACCAATAGAAATTAAAAAAGGCAAAGCCAGCAGCTCCTTTCAGTCCCAAAGGGTCAGTTCTGACCTCAGACACCTTGAATATCTCCCACACATCTCAGCCTGGGCCATACCTTTTCCAAGGAGCAGAATTCAACCACTGAGCTTTATCATTCAGGCTCCTGGTGCTTTCTCACACTGGGGTGTATTTAAGGTTTCAGTTCTAATCCCCTTTCCTGACGCACCTCCCTTCAGCATAAACCACCTCAGCCAGGACATCAAAAATCATTCATGAATTTTAAGTTCCCAGTGGTGCCTTCCAAACTGAGGTGTTGGAGCCCTGGGCACTGGGAATTCCAGGATTTCTGTGCTGACAGGCTCTGACCTCCAAGCAAACCCTGCACTGACCTGAGGTGGGGAAAAGGCTCCCAAAATTGAGTGACAGCCCTGGGATTGTGGGTGTGGGGTTTGGATAGAAGCATGTGATAGCACAGATGGAAAACTCAGAATTCAAGGTTTTATAGCAATATATGTAAAGCAAGATGGAGGATTTAGGGCAGAAGTCAAGTCTTTGTCACCTTCTTCATGGGTCTGGGTGGGATTTTGTAACTGGGTAGAAGGATCTGCATTGCGGGCCAGGGTTGGTTGGTTATTGGGTTAAAAGTAAAGATAAATCAGGTGTCATCTCTTAATTGGATAATTTGTCCTTGAAAAGGCCTTGTAGGGCTAGAGAGGCATCCATTTTACACCTTGGTAGGGCACTGCAGAACTCACAGCCTGGGAGACTCTAACACAGGTCAGAATTACCAAACACAAAACATCACCTCGTGCATCCAACCCTGACTGCAGCAGAGGCAGAAAAGAAGCCAGAGGCGAGGCCCTGCCGTGCCCCAGGCCAGGAGCAGCAGCTGCCACGTGCCAAAGGATATTTCCATTCGACGATGCTGATGCACGCCCTCCGGATGGGATTCTTGAGCGTGAGGCAGAGCAGCGCCCGCGGCGGGCGCGTGGCCGTGGCGCTGCCCTGCTTCTTCTGCTTGCCATACTGCTGCCTCTTCCTCTGCGTGGAGCTGGCCGTGGAGATGGTGGCGTTGCCAGCGCTGCCCATCAGCTTGGCCTGCCTGGCGGCGTCGATGGCAGCCTGCCAGGACAGGGCTGCCCCCGGCGTGGGGATGTGCTCCGGGGCCAGCCCCGCCGCCGCGTTGGCGTTCATGTTGGCGTGAGCAGGGCGGGGACTCCCATAGTTGGAACCTGCAGGGAGGGGGTGGGAAATATAAATTAAAAATAAAAATCGACCGGAGAAACTTGGGAAGACTGTTTTTTTGACTGCGGTATTGCTTTTTTAAACCCCTTCAGTGGAGGGTATTGTAGGTAACTCAAGTTCTTCACTGTAAAGTAATACCATCCCTTGCCTTGCAAAACTCCCAACAGGACTGATGGATGCTGAGCTGTTGGAAGTGCCTCCAATTGATAGTATAGAGTTAAAAATTATTCCTGAGACTGTAACAGGGTGGGTACAACAAAGCCTAGGACACAGTGTTAGCCCATGCTATTGTTTTAACCAAGTCAAGTATGAACCTAAATCCGCGTGGAGAATCAAGGGAGAGAGTAAGTGCGATTTTCTGATAGTAACCAGGGTCGAATAATTAAGGGAAAATATTGGTCGAGGTATTAATTTATGTATTAATTTACACATTGATTTACGTATGTATAATGTAAAACTAAAAACCACAAGCATTTGTATGTCCAGTGAGCATAGGTCTGGGTCTGAGACCCCTATGCTCCTGCACATAATAAAAGCACCTGCATGTAATTGCCTCTGTTTTCCCAACGCTAACACAATCGATGCAGTCCCCACAGATCCAGAGAAAAGAAACTATCCTTTCTTTTCCACTCACATATTTTGCAAGCTGGAATTTTGAAAGCTCAAAAGGTGAGGCTTGTCCTCATCACCCTCTCACTCAGGCAGCGCTGCTGTCACTACGTGGCAAAGGACACAACTGAAATTGCCAAGTCCTATTATAAAAACCTTCATGCTTCTTTGAGATCACCTCAAGGTAAGGTGAAATTTCACCAAAAGGCTTATTTCCCCCTGCAAACAGCACAGGTGTGAGAACAGCCTGAGCAGAAGGTACAGCAGGGCAGAAATCAGCACACAAAGGCTCAGCTCGTGCCTTTTGTGCCCTGCACGCTCCTGTGCAGAGAGCTCAGGCCAACCACAGGTTTAGAAACTAGAACTAATTCCATGTCCTGATAAACCAATGGATGAACCACTGAACCAATGGAGAAATTTCTTTTAAAAAGCATAAATTAATAAGAATGCTAAAACCTAGCAGCCCCAAGTTTGGCAGCCTCTTCAGCCTAAAGTGAGGGAGTATATGCATTTACCCAATCATAATAATGGAATATACACATTCTTTAGCCTGAAGTGAGGAAGTACATGCATTTGCACAATGATAATAATGGAATGTAATAATCACAATAATCATAATGTCACATCATGTGACACGCAGCTGATATTGAGAAGGTCTTAGCAGTACAAAAAATAAACTCTTTCAAGCTAGTGCAGCTGTTCAGTGTTTCAGTAAAGACAGCTAAGTCACCTGTGCCTCTTCAATGAGGCTTTCCAGGGACCCAAATTAAAACAGTCACTTCAAGAGGAGAGAATTTTGAAGTTTCAGAACAGGTTGCTTTGCTCTTTGGACTAAGCTTTCAGCTGAGCTCTGCAAGAACTTGTGAAAGACTAACTGGATTTTAGCCCAGGCACTTTACAGAAGAAAACGTAAGCCCTGTTAAAAAGGTGCAACACAGAATCCACACAAATCACAACAGCAAACTTTGCTTAAGAACACCTTGTTTAGGTATGTTCTGTATCATAGTTAAGAGACTGTTTAATTTGCTGTGGACTTTGAGTTTGCCTGTGGCCCATAATTTGAGGTACAGGTGAGAGGAGGCCTGAGGGGTCTGCAGATTTTATTCCTGCAGAGTTCAGCTTCAAACCCTGCCCACTGCTGGGACTGGGGCTCCCATTTCCATCTGAGCAGCAGACAAGCCTTCAGAGGGAGGGCACACACAGGCTACAAAATAAATCTGTGTTTATTTACAGGGGGCAGAGGGTGCAAACGCAGTCAAGGAGTTAAATCACCCAATTCAAAGCAAGCCAAAGCCTCCTGCTGACCATGTTCCACTTCAGATTGGTGCAGAAATAAGGTATTACTACTCGGGACATTTGGGCTCCTGTAGACTGTTAGACAAAGCAAAGGGAAGACCACTTGTAGCACCATTTCATTTACAATACCAGGTGAAAGACATTTAAAGCCAGGCACTTGGCAAGCTCTTCTTGAATGGAAATAATTACTCAAGATGCATATTTCATAGCTGGATGTGCAGTGCCAAGGTATCACAGCACTGACTGCACTACAAATGAATTAAAGCAGGTGGAATAAATACAATTACACTGACACACAGAGTGCAACAGGATCTGCCTCTACCTAGAAAGCATCCAGGATTTGAGAATTCGTCCCACTGAATGGCAAGGAAGGACACAGAGTCAGATGTTATTTTATGTCAGGCATTGCCATGAGATTTTCAGGCTGTTACAGTCTCATCACAGAGCAGGGAAATCCAGAGCTCACTGAAAAACCTCCTAGCTGCAAAGCAGCCAAAGGCAGCTGATGAGTAATGTGACTCTGATATGTGAAAGGGAAAGCTGAAAGAAACAAGAAATGGGAAATGGTTAATTCACATCCCCCACATCTTGAAAATGAAGAAAAAGAGCTTTCAGAATCCTACAGGCTAAGCAGATTTCCTCGATGAAGCAGGCAATCAAGTGGCAGACAAACTTAGTTTTCCAAGGCTAAGCAAATTGTACACAGCACTACTCATGGGATACGTATTTATTTTCAGACCAGCTCCAGATGCAGTTTTTCTCTTAGCATCTCTTTGACCTCCCTAGCCTGAGGCATGCTGGAAAGGAAAAATAAATGGAAAATTACTCTTATTATTCTCCAACTCCAGCTCTTCTTTAATACTGACCCATTAGAGGGGAGAAGAAAGATGTGTGTTATCCAGTAAAAGCAAACTTGCTGATCCCTCTCAGCAGTGTTCTTATCATGCTGACTGGACCATGTGCTCCTGGAAATAAACAGCTGCTGCTCCTTAATGAAGACTTTTCTGCAGTTTGGGAATGCATCAAGCTTCATCATTATTATTTCTTATTAATTAGGTGCCACATGAGGATCCAAGTCCATGCATTCTGACTTTGGTGTGCCAGCAAAGTAAAGCTCTTGGTGGTTTTGTTGGTTCTGCTCCTACTAAGATCAGCAGTCCCACACCAAAGTGCTTTGTCTCAAATTGATTTCAAATGATGGGTCAGAAGTGACAGATTTATAATAACACATATTACAGCTATTGATTACTGATAAGGTTCTGCCTGTTTTATGAAGCTGAGAGGCTGCAGACAGGATCTGTAGTAAAAGACTAATGGCAGTGACAAATGTCTTGTTCTGGAGGTTCTTTAGAGAAACAGCTTGAATCAAAGAGTGAAGCTCCCACAGCCACATTCAAGAACTGAGCAAAATATTTTCAAAGACAGCACAGGCAAAGTTTCAGGGAGAATGAAATTCCACCCTATAATCTAAATGCTTAGGGTTAATTCCCGGGAAGTAAGGAGAGCACAGTTCCTACTGAACCCCTGAGGCACCATGCTGAAATTCCACCTACAGCACTCATTTCTCCCCACCACAAAGCTCTGAGAGCTGCAGTTACTGGATTTGGGCATTTCTTTCTTTTTGCAGTGTAGCAGTGAAATACTCCACTCGATTTCCCTGCTGCAAATAAAGTTGCACACTACCAAATACATCATTATTAAGCTGGATGTTGACCAGAACTAGGAAATGGAGATTGAGCCCCCACCCAAATGCAGTAACTCACTAAGCACTGTGATGCACAGCATCATCACCCCTCAGCAGGAATTTGTACTGTGGACTGTGTCCAGCTGGTGCACAAAAAGCTGCTCTCTCAAGCCCTTCTGTGCTACAGATCATCAATTTAAGCATCTGAGTATAATTAAACAGGAAAGTCCATACATGTGAATGAGTTTGATTACAAAGTCCTTGGAAAAGACTTGCCCTTCGGAAAAATATGCAGGTTTGCAGAACAAAAACAGCTGCAGAAACAACAGGAAGACAGGTCTCAAAAATCAGAGTTAAGTCACAAAAGTAACAGGTAATGTTCTCTACCACAGGAAACACACCATGTTGCACAAAGTACCTGATGCTGAAAGCTGACAACTAAATCACCAAAACTCTCATTACCAAAACCACTACTAAAATACACAGTGATGACCATTGTAAGGGGTATTTGAACTCTAATACCATCTGTCGTGCCACCTTATTAACTGTCTCAAAACACCATCATAAAGTGTTTTTTATATACAGTGACTATTTTATACGAGACACGGGCAAGTTCATGACACAGCCACAGCTTCTGAGGGGTTGTGACCTCAACTAGTTGGCCATACAGTTATTCTAGAGAAATCTGCGCTCAGATTAATTATTTAAATGAAAATTAGACCCATCCTGATGTGGAGCGTCGTTATTTTTCCCTCCCATCACTTTAAAAGCAGCATAACTCTAAAACTGCCCACCTTGGGCTGCTGTACAGATGTGTTTTCCCCCAAAGCAGAGGAGTAAAAGATGGGATTGGCTCATTCAGTGTTTTGCCTGCTCTCAGAATGAAAGCAAACAGGAAATAGGAAACTGGTCACATTGCTAAGACCACGTGTGAGACCAGCTCAAACACACAGGAAAAATGTTATAAAATATTGAATTGAGAGCTGTCAAAATCAGAAGCACGAAGAGCAACACCAAAAAAACCCCCATCAGTGAATGAGATCAGCTGCCAGTGAGGAAGGATGTGGAAAACATTGATCCATTAACCAATGGAGAAAGGAGAGCATTTGATACACGATTCCAAGAAGGATTAAATATTACATGACATTTTTGCATCAGTTTTTACTAAAGAGAATAAAAAGAAAAATCCATCAAGAGCTGACGGCTAGCACAAATAAACCCCAAACTAAACCAGGCATCATTTCCAACTGTAGAAGGGAGACAAGTATTTGGATAAGGTCTGTGCTTTCAGTTACTCTGGTACTGGAACATCCTGGAATATTTCAAGCACTTTCTGAAGTAACCTCAAAGCTGTTGGCTTGAACCCATGGAAGACAGGAGAGATCTCAGAGCACACAAATGGCAAGTGCAATACTCAGTTTCAAAAAAAAAAAAAGTGAAAGGGCAAATTTACATCCAGATTAACTTCAGTTTCAAAAACAAGAGAAAAAAACCTGGAATAAGTAAAATAAACAAGCATCAGCAAGTCCTTGCAGGACAAGTAGGAAAAGAGCAAGGGGCATGGACCTGTCATGAACACATTGCAGCAAAGAAAACCAGTTTCTTCCAAACTGAGCAACAGGATTCACAGGCAAGGTGGAAGCAGCAGGGTCAACGTCTCCTGACTTTGTTAATCCTTTTATGAGGTCTTGTATGATAGTTGCATAAGAATTCTAGGGACATACAAGCAAGAAAAAAATTGGTTTATGGTGAGTATGAAACCAGTGGATACCTGAGAGCAGTCATTGGAGGATGTGGCACAGGGAGGTGCCCAAGTGCCTGCCCTGGATCTGATTCTGTCCCACGTTTTGGTTCTGCTCAATTAATGATCTGGATGATTAAATGGTAAATGGTGAATGGTGTTATTAAACAAGCAGGTAACTGTGAGGCTGGGAGGTAAAGCAAATACACTGAAGGACAGGACCTGAATTTAAAATTAACTCCATGAATTGAAGAAAAAAAGTCTTTAAAACAGGATGGAGTCCAGCAGGGACAAATGCAAAGTCCTCAAGCAAAATGAATCACCTGCCCAAATTATTTTCAGCAAAGCCTTGGGGGTTTGTGCTGGATCCCCAACAGAACAGGAGCTGATAGTGNATGTAGTAAATATATGTTATAATATATAGTAAAGATATATTTTACATATTTACTATATATTGTAACAGATATTTTTTATTGTTTTATATTNTTAAATGGTGAATGGTGTTATTAAACAAGCAGGTAACTGTGAGGCTGGGAGGTAAAGCAAATACACTGAAGGACAGGACCTGAATTTAAAATTAACTCCATGAATTGAAGAAAAAAAGTCTTTAAAACAGGATGGAGTCCAGCAGGGACAAATGCAAAGTCCTCAAGCAAAATGAATCACCTGCCCAAATTATTTTCAGCAAAGCCTTGGGGGTTTGTGCTGGATCCCCAACAGAACAGGAGCTGATAGTGCCACACTGCCTTGTCCCATTGAAAGGGAGCAAGGAAACCAAGCCCAGGCTGGAAAACAGGAGCCACAGGCACAGAAGGGGAGTGGCAGGACTCAGCCTGCTGTGCCTGGGCAGGGCACCAGAACAGCCTTGAAGCATGTTTGCATATACAGTATATCTAATAATATAATATATTTTAGATGTTATGTACCATATGTATTTAATACATATTATATTTAACAATATGTCTTATTATATATATTTACCATGTCTTACTATATATATTTACTATATGCAATATATAATAAATATATTATATCTAATATATTCTATATAATACATAGTAAATATATGCTATAATATATTCTATATAGTATGTAGTAAATCTATATTATAATATATAGTAAAGATATATTTTACATATTTACTATATATTGTAACAGATATTTTTTATTGTTTTATATTTAATATATGTTATATAATATATATATTTTTAGACATGTATGTACTCCAAAGAGCACAAAGGTCATATCTGTCACCAGACTCACAGGCAATAGCAATGGCTTTTGCAGCAAGACAAACTCAGGCTGTACCTTCCACACTCTTCAAATCTGTCAGACCAGGCCAGGAAAAAATAAATAAAAATCTCAGTTTGCAATCACACAGCCCTGGCCAGGTTTCCAGTGAGCAGGGGTTTCTTTAGAGCAAGTGTGACATGAAGAACAGGCCGGGCACAGAAAGATAATGTATTTATCCCATCAAAAGAGACCCCTCAGAGCAAACCCTGCTCCACCAACACCTGGAAGGATCCCGTTTCCATGAGTGTCCATCACCTGGGGATGCTCAGCACCATCCCCTGGAACTCTTTCTTTGCATTTAAAAACTCAACTTTGCAAATCCCAAGAGCCTAACAAGCTTTCAGCATCTCAGGACAATGACCAGCCACGCGCAAAATTTAAAGTCTTGACAGGAAATAAATCCAGTTATTTGTAGGATTCCTCCCAGAAATCTTTTCAGTTGCCACGCCTGGAAACTTCCTGCAGGGACTGCAAGGCTGCACACACCTACAGCTCTTTCTTTGAAGCATGATTGGGATGCTTTTCCTTATCAGCCTTTTTTAAAAGTGTTGACATTAATTTTGATATCTAACAGCTAAAGTGATGATAGGGTGCTTTTATTCCCCCCCAAATAGAAGGTTTTTCTGAAGGCATTTTGTAAGGAGAGGTAGGAATTCCAAAGAAAGCTGTATTGCAACTGCAATTAAGGCTTTTTCTATAACAAAAATCTATAATAGACACATTCACTTTTAGATATCACATCAGGCTAAGACTCAGTGTAGTTTGGAGCCCAGATAAGAGAGTTAAGAATGTCTCCTGTAAATTGTTTGGGGGTTTCAGAACATACACACACATAGAAAATTCATGACTTAAGGCAGTTTGTTTGCCATAGTTGAGACTAAACAATCTTTTAAAATCTAAACAAAAATATCATTTTCATGAACTGTGCTTCCCCTGAAATGAGATCTTGGTTTTCCTTTCTTTCCCTCCTCAAAAGCAAGGGGTTTTTTTCTGCATGCCATTCACAGAGGATGCAAAAGGAGCTCCTTGCAATGTGAAAAAAAGTCCATTTCAATGAAGAGTGCAAGTGCACAAGCTGCTCTCACTTCCAGTATCAAATGCCTCCAAGTTAAATATTTACACTTGAAAATTAACTACTGACACTGCCTGGCAAATTGCTGTAACTTTGCCAACACTGTTTAGACTCTGAGTTTTCTGAGAAAGGCTCCACACTGGTAGAACAGGCAGCACAAAGGATTCCTGGCTCTTGAACAAGGCACAAAGCTCTGAGCAACAATAATTCCCTACTGAAATAAACCATGGGGCAGCTCTTCCTTAAAATCACCACATGAACAGTTCTCTCCAGGCAAAAATCCCGTATTTCAGAGGATGTTGCAAATAAGATCTTTCTTCTACGTGCACAAACCTTGGATGTACAAGAGATCCAGACAGTGAGATGCAAACTTCCAGGATTTCCTTACTTTTCTGTCTGAAAATGCTGTGGTTTTCAAAGAACACAGTTCAGAGGTTTTTAGGGTGGTTTGGGGTTTTTTGAGGCTTTTTTTTTTTGCTTTGCTGTTTTTTGGAGGGTGGAGAGAAAGGAATGGGCACTGTTTGTTTTGCATTGTGGGCTCTTTTAATAAAAGACACCATCTTTTACTTGTAGTAAAAACAAATTCTATTCCTATTTACTGATAAATTTGGGGTTTCAAACAACTCTGCTCTGCCTCCTTCACCAAAGGGGCAGCTCAAACCTTGCCCAGGAGAATCCAGAAAGGCCAAAGTTTGAAAATTCTCAGCAGATACAAAAATCCACCTAGCATGGGATGTTTCTCTCCTGTAACTACACATTCAAAAGAAACAGACTGGGAGGTAAGGGCTGGGGTTTTTTAGAGAGGAGGAAAACATGAACATTACTAAATAATAGGACCTGAGGCAAGTGTCTGATGAGAAAAGTTTGATAATTGATGAGAGGTCAACTCAGCTGAATCACCAATCCTATCAGGAGATAAATTTATTAGGGTGGGGAGGTGTTGAGAGGGCAATTTCCTTCAAAACACTTGCTTTTTTTATTCTTTTGTGACTTTCAAGCTACAAGAAAACCCCAAGAAACTCACAAAGAATCCTTTTTGGTTTCTTGAGATGAGTTTCTGGTGGCACCAGAAACCAAGCCAGGTCGATTCCTTCAACCACAGCTCAGTGAAACATTCCTAAAGCTGCAAAGCAGCAACAGAGGGGTAGTGACAAACATCTTTCTGCTGCTGAGAGTATTTGTGTTTGCTGAGAGAGCCCAGGCAGCCCCGTGCCTGCAGGAGCAGCTAGAGAGAGCATTTTTTACAGAAAGCCACAGCTCTCCTGGGATACCACCACCCCCAGCAGAGCACAGGGGCCATGCTAACACCAAAAACAAGCAGATAAAACCCCAAACTCCTCACCTTGAGGCAGCTGTAGATGCAGGTCTCAGGGTCAGTGGCTCTGAGACATCATTTTAAAGTAGGACACTTATTTTTAGGGCACCTGTCAGCACAAAAGCTTTGCAGTAACGTGCACACACACGGTGGGGAGCTGCTTGGGGGGACACCAGGTTTCCTGGGCAAACTCCAGGCACACAGCCTCAAACTGAGACACCAAGGGGGAGAGTTCCTGTTGAAATGCAATTTTTGTCCACCTTTTGTCTCTATCATCATTACTGCCATTACAGATCCTGGGTGCAAGCACATCTTTGGGAAGATTTCCTGGACTCCAGTAAAGCTTCTCTGGAGATTAACTCAATGAATTGGATTCTTCTGACAAACCTGTCATCTTAATTGCTTGGCATTTTCTTATTGGTGAATGATTTCTCTTCACTTAGTGAGTAATCTAAACAGAACTTCTTTACAGAAATTAAGCTCTCACACTTCAGAAATAACCCTCACTGTATTAGATGGTCTCCAGATTCCTTGTCTGAAAATGCAGAGTGGGACAGAAACCAAAGCACAAACCTGGTCATTTGATTTGCCTCATCCTACCCAAACCATTTTAAAAATGGGGTCCAAACCCCCTCCCACAGTCAGTGCAGAGGGTCATTTCTTCCATCCTTGGGACAGATTTCTGAAATACAAGCGAAGGCAGCTGCCCAAAGTGCCAATCTCTCTTACTGTACAGAAGTAATCTAAAACGTAAGTTCAATTGCACAACAAATTTCAGTGGATTTAATGAGATTAAATGACTCCAGGCTTTTTGTGGGGAGCACATGCATGCACATGTGCCTGTGCACAAGGTAGAGCAGTTCTGCAGCTGCTTTTGGCCCAGTTCTGGAGCTGCTTGTGGCCCTAAGCACGTGACACAACCTGGAAAACACGTATGAGCAGACAATAGCTAAATAATTCAAAGCCTGCAATTCCAATAGTCTTCATCCTAGAAAGATCAATCACAGTTCTTCCACAACTCATAGTATTATTCTCAGCCCAGAAATAGCAGCCTGTTCCCATTTACAGCAGATGATGGCTAAAAAGCACAAAGGGATCTCTGTGTAGGTCTGTGAGCTACAGACATTTCAATGAAGACACACACAAACAAGAAATCAAACTCCTGCACCCAGATCTAAAAGGGACCAGCCCTGACAGGCAGTGGCAATGCTGACAGGCTTTTTCCTCCTCTTGCTGCTCGTGGAGTTCAGCTGCACCAACCCAGGGAGCAGCAGAGCAAACGAGGAGAGTGGAAATCCAAACTTCCTACAGGAGCCCTGAGCATTGGCTGCCAAACCCACCCAGGGAAGGGATTCATCTGCCTTAGGACACAATAATTAGATTATAATCTGAATAATATTCAGATTAGGAGGGACCTCTGAAGGCCATCTGCTCCTCCTCCTCCTCCCAAGGGATCCAGCTGCATCTGCAGCATTACTGTGACCTCTGACCCTGTGCAGGGCTTGAAAACTCACCCTAACCAAATAGTCACTCAGCTAGTGGCCATACAATTTAATATAAAATATCAAATAATACTATTATAATAATTGTTATCAAAATATTAATTTTTATATATATAAACCACATCTCAATATATAATCTCTCTAATTTCCAGAGGTACCTACCACACGACCCTCAGTGAAAACCAGACATGAGCACACACGTGCCAAACAGACACTCAGACTATTTGTTGCTTTCCAGAAAGGCAAAAAATTATTTTAAGCTGCATTTACCTAATTCTGGATTATGCATGCAATATCCTAATAAATTAAAGATGCACTCCCTCCTTGCAATGCAGGCAGTTTCAAAGGAAAAGGTATTATAAGATGCTTCAATGTCAAAACTGACTTTTATTTCAGCTATTAATCTTACAGTTCAAAAAAAACCACATTTTTCCATTTTCAAAATCTGATTTTTCTTCCCCTTGCTGCTTGGAATAATACCAACAAAACATCACCAAAACCAACTGAAGGAGAAAGTTCTGAAACAAACTATACAAAAAGACCAATCAAATCCTAAGAAATAAGTAAATAAAAATAGAAGTTTGGTGTTTCTCCTAATTTCAGTCATCTAAAGAACGTTATCTCATTTTTTAATAACTTTAAATAAAAGTAATCAAGCAAGAGGGCTCTTTGTAACTTGGCATCATTAAGGTGTTTGAATTTTTGAATTCCAAATTTGAATGGAGGGAAGAACAAAAGCTTCTTCCATTCTTTATTTCCTTTCATCCACCAAATCCTCAAGAGGACGGTGCACATACAACACGCTCTGCAAAGCAGGGAAAAGGAAACCCTTGGCAACCTCCCCTCAAACAAACCCACAGAAAGTTACTAACCACATGAATGCAAACCATGCTGGACAACAAAGGAAAACAGTGGCTCAGTTAATGTTCAGGGGGATATTAAAAGATAACTAAAATAACCATTCTTTTACTCTAGACCTTTGTGATCTAGAGGTATCACAGCATTAATAGGTTTAGAGTCATATTTTTGTAGCACTTTGCGGAGAGGAAAATAATTTTCCTGGGCTGTTTGGTACCTAAAGTAACACGGTCTATCTCCAGCACGCAGAATTTTCTCTAGTATTTTTAATCCACTGGTATCTTCTTGCTGAAGTCTAAATATTAAGCATGTGTAATATACAGATGCAAAAATAAACACTCTGGGCTTGCTCATGAGCATTTCCAACCTAAAATAAGGCTGGAAACTGCAGCAGGGAGGGGAGTTAAGGGGGAGAGGTAATAAGGGCTGGGGAAGATGAGCAGAAGGGAATCTTTGCAAGCACCTGGGTGAGGAAAAGCAGCATCTGCTTTACATCCCAGGCTGGACACGGTCACACGACACCCAAAATAGTTCTCGTGGCACCGGGGGGGCTGCACAAAGATTGCTGAGCTGCTTCCCTGTGAGCTTTGCCACACTGGGTGCACACAAGTGTTCAAGGCAGTCTTTGTGGGCTCTTTCCAAAAAGAAAAGCTGCTGTTTATATAGAACTAGATGCATTGATCATTACAGGATTTACACAGAGCAGAGGTGGCACGAGCAGATCCACTCCAGGTGTACTTGATGAGAGCTCTGTCAGCACTGCCCCTGGGAGAAGGCTCTGGCTGCTGCTCCAGCTCTGGCTTTGGAATTTGCAGCTCTCAGAGACGGTGAAAGCTGAGGCTTTTGTGCTCCCTTCTCGGGATGCTCCACACTTTGCAGGGTCAGCGTCACAAAAGCAGCAGGAAATTTCCTATAAACCATTCACCTGATAGCATCTGAGTGCTGGTCAAGAGATTCTGAGTTTCTACTGCTCTATAGAGAACATAAAAAAAAAAAAGGAAAGCACAAAACCCCAAACCAACAAACTAACAAAAACACAACACAAGGCTGCAAAACATCCAGCCTATTTAAAAATTGCCCAAAGTATTGTGCCCTCCCTGTTTGGAGGAAGGAGGTGTGTGCAGGTTATCTCCTCTTCCATGACTGAGCTGCTTTGTCCTCGTTGGCTCTAACCACTGGACAGAACGTGCTGCTGCAGCCCTCGTGTTAGAGGGTGGGAATGAGACACAAACACACACCCCTGGTTCATCACAGCATGAGCAGGGCCCTGGTTTATTCCTCTTTCCAGCTCAGCCATCCTGACCCCAACCATGCCCTGACTGTGCTGCAGCAGCTCCTGCTGGGG
>VYXD01001136.1:89068-103974 GCA_013397195.1 Hylia prasina | reverse complement strand
CCCAGGATTGCCCCACCCAGCTCACCCCTTCCCTTTTATTACACTGATCTTTATTGGATACACCTGTGGCTCATCAGGGGTTGTACTGGTAATTAACAGCTGTTACTAATCAGGGACAAGGTCACCCATAATCCCCTCTCCTACAGGAATGAACCAACACACAGAAACAGTCCTCAACGATTTCCAACCTACATGCAAGCCTAAGAGTCTAGGGAACTGAAAAAAGGAGGTATAAGGAGTGTAGAGCAAGATAATACCTTCAGTGAAAGGCTAAAAATAGCTGAAGCACTTGGTCTTGAGTGAGAGAGAGTTTTAAAAAAATTGATCAGAATTAATGAGCACATGAAAGGCTTTTGACACACCTCATGACCCTTTCACCTTAATGGAACAGAGTGAGATATATTCAATATTTGAATATTGAATGCTTAGCTGTAACTAAGCAAATTCAGATGTCTAATAAGTAACAACGAGAAGCAGCAACCAGTGGAAACTTCACTGTGAAATTCAGGGGTCACTCCCCCTTTATCTCCTCGGGTCAGGTCTGCTTCATTTTCTCACAACCCTTCTGGTGATCAAACAGCAGGATTCAGGAACTGCTGGGAGAGATTCTTCAGCCTGGCAAGATGTCCTCAAAAAATCTGTTGCCCACAGACAGCCCAAGGACAGCAGGAAACTCAGAGCTCTCAGGATGATCTTTAAAGCACACCAATTGGAAATGTCTCTGTAAAAAAGTGTCTTTTGCAACTGCTGAGGCTTGTGGTGGGATAAATGCAGCATTTTCACATGTAGACTGGGGATCCCCATTGTCCTTACTTCAAGTTATTTGGAGTACAATGGCTTAATCAGGAAAGTAGTGTTACAAAAACAGTTACGTTATTTTAAGTAAATTACTCCCACTTAAATCCATACATTTCCCTAAACATTCTCTTGGTTTGAGTCATTGTATCATTACCAGGCACAGACAGTAAGTGAGCATTCAAAAGCAAATGGTGAAAGATGACAGAAAACATCAGAGACAACCCCATGCAAAATTACAGACTAGCTTTTCAAAGAGGCAAAACATGTTTGTGATTTCTTCAGAAAGATTGAACTGGAGGCCATTGATGGTAAATACTACATTTAAAGGTTGTTATTTAATTACAATTCCCCTTACTTTCTATTTTCAAAATTCAGATGCCACAACTGAGTTCACAAAGTTCAATTATTTCACCAGCACCTCGTGAGGAGGGCAAGCATTGCTCTGAGCTGGTGCATCCCACTGCAGAGGCCAATTCCTGCCAGGAGAATCTCTGGCTGGTGCTCTCCAGGAAGCTGAAACAGCTGTTTCACAAAGCACAGCCTTTGTCCCAGGGCACAGCAGGACTTGGGCACTACAGAGCTCGTGCAAAGGGCAGCAGGACAGAGGCAGAGCTGGAAATCCTGGGCAAAGAGGCCCTGAAGAGAAAATAGATGATACAGAAAGACTTCACCTCCCTGCTTGCAGCAGTGAGAGGGAGAAATTTGAAAAGATGCACGTTCCTTGAGGTGATATAGTGGCACAGATATAAAGAAAGAGTGTGCCACCCTTTGTTTATGATGATTCCTCTGCCAGGACAGGTTCACCTTTTCTTCTGAGGTCACCTGAAGCACTGCTGCCCTGGCTGCACCCTGGGGGACAAGGGCTCTTTCCCCTGGCTGACAGATCCAGCACACTCCACCTGGAAATCCAGGCTCTGGCAGGCAGAATCCCATCTGCCAGCACGTCCAAGGCTCAACAAAGTCACCAAGTCCATAAGACCCAAGGAACTTCCCAGCTCAGTTTATCTTCTCTCTGAGACCCTGCTAGAGTTCTCCACAACTCAAAACTGGCACTCCCCAAAGCAGGCACGCTGCATTTGCTGCCCCCAGTCACAGCCCACACAAAGCAGAGGGCTGCTGCAGAGAACCCTCTCTCCTCTGCTGTCACCCAGCTCTGAACCTTTCCTGGTGATCCTGGTACATTCCAGCCACCTCAGGCACCCACACTCAGCAGGCAGGAACTAAAGCCTGAGCTGATGACAGCACAACTCCTTTGATGCTGCGTCTTCTGCCACACTTGCCATCCCCCTCTGACACCCCCCAAACATTCCTCTCTGACTCTGGAAAGCCCATCTCCCTCCTGAAGCTTCCTCTTCTGCATTCACAAGGTTTCCCACTCCTAAACATCATCTCAGGGAAAATGAATTGCTCTCACAACACGGGGATATTCCTCAAGAAGCAGCTTCCATGGATTTCCAGCTGGGATTTTCCCCAGGTTGTTATTTTCCTTGTCATGCTTTTCTTTGCCAATTTCTTCTGTTTAACAGCATCCAGGCAGGAAGAGTACATTGAGTGCACCTGCATTCACACAGGTGACTTCAAACTAAAATAGGCAGAGAACTCCTCTCTTCACACGATGCTGCTGTTGTTGACAGCCCAAATCAGAAATCAACAGACATGCAGAAGGTAGGATTCAGTTCAGCAGTTCCAGCAGTCTGAAATCTGGCATTTAGTCTAGCTTAGTCACCAGAGCTTTAGCTCCAAGGTCAAGGCAGAGTTCAGGAGCTCCCAAAAAAGCAGCCCACCCCACCAGTTTCACATGTCTGTAATGTTCCTTGGCCTTCCCCTCCACTGACTTACACACCAGCTCTGAAGGATTAGCTCTAACTAGACAATTTAAACACCTACAGTGAGGTAAAATGAAACCCATGCCAAATTATCAGTTTTGCTATATGAACGAAAAGACAATTCTTAGAATGAACACTTAGAGCATTTCTCTCTTATTTCATTCTATTCTATTTCTTTCAAAATCTTTCATGCCACAGCTAGATCCTTCCAATCACAGTCACTTATTCAGCCTGGTCCACTAAACAAATTAGACTTTTGCCTATACATACACACAACTGTGTAGGCACAGTGCAACTGCAGACATCTCAAAGACATTCTAATGCCTCTCAAGAGTAAATTTTTTTCCAGCTATTTGGAAACAAAAGATAAAAATGCCTTATGATACACACAGAGGAAAGATGGCAGATAAAAAATGAGAAATATCTGTTTACCTAGGTTGTTATTCAAGCCCTGGAGGTGCTTAGTGATAATTAAGTGTATGTTTGGGAGGAAGAGAGGGGTTTAATTTCTCTGATCCAAGAATGCAGAGAGAGACCAGCCAACAGTCCCCTTTCTACCAGATTCCCATTTGATCACAGCATCCAAGAGAATATTCAATAGCTGCACTCAAGTGAAACACACTTTGTCTGTGGAATTTACATCCGAGAGGGAAGCCACACACATCCTGACCATAAAGCACCTGCACAATCCAGGAGTTTGTGCACTGACTCCTCATAAACCTGCCTGGCCATTGGTTTCCAGTTACCAGGACATCAGCTGGTACATCCTGACCACTGAACTCGTCACCACCAGGGAAAGAGGGCACTGACAGAGAGAAGCCTCACTGCTTATTAAATGTACAGCACTCATTGCTGAAGTCAAGACTGCTCAGAATAATTGGAGATGACTCAGCCTGGCCAGCCTAAGAGGACATGGAAAACTACTGGCCACGACATGAGAAATTAGCAGGAGTGGTAACAAGGTGAGGAGCTGACAGGAGTTGCAGGTGGGACTGGGAGAAACGGCCAGATTGCACACACAGCTCAGGGGGAGCTGTCAGAGAGGAATAAATTCACACTTGGCTGAGGAAAGTACTGGAGTCCTACAGGGGAATGTCCCAGGGACAACAGTGCCCAGGTAACTGTGTCAGGAATGGGAAATAAAGCCAGCATTACTGAAAAGCAGTACCAGAAACACCAAATTTGGGTGTGGAGGTAGAAAAGCCCGTGCAGTTGGGGAAAAAAAACCAAACTAGGGTTGGGTTGTTTTTTCTGGAGAAGACTGGAATGACAGGGGAGACACAAAGGCAGAGAAAAAGAGCACTGGAAAGAGATAAATCATGGCACAACAGTGGTGTGGGGGCACCCATCAGGAGCCCTGACAGGACAAAATAACCAAGCCATGGCTCTGATTGTCCAAGAGTCAAACCTGCTTGTGCACTCAGGAGGGCCTGGGCAGGGTTTGCTCTCCCTGATTTACACCCAGACACAGCCATAAAACATCCCAGTACTGATTCTCTGTTCCAGGCTTGATGCCATCAGTCACTAAGCACCATTTCATAACATGGATCTCACTCAAATTAAATGCCTTATTAATTTCTTTGCATGCACCTCCTAGGGTGATATCTTCACATAAGCACACACAACATGGCTGATGAAGAAAGAAAATTAATTTTCCAAGCCTGTTGACCTGGCACATCGGGAAGATGAAGAGAGTTTTTAATACTGGAAGATGTTCACATTACAGGGATCGTGACCACGTAAATATATAAGAGGGGAAGTAAATAACTTCAGAGAACATATTTCTTTTTCAGCCTTCCAAAAGGAAAGGAACACAGCTTTTGGGGAGACATGAGACTTTCTGAAAATCGACATCCTAACAGAATAATAAATTAGAATCAGTCAGATCCACTAAGTGCCCATACTCCAGTCTTCACATTCATCTCCAAGCAGCACCTGACAGTCTGTCAGATCTTTGTGCAGTGTGCTGTAGCTGCAGAATCAGGTTTAGATACTTTCTACTGCTGTTATCAGAACAACTAGCTGCACAAACTAGAGGTTTAAATCCTAAGATGACAACAAGCAGGGCTTTCCCCCTCCTGCAGGAACTCTACCTTGAAATGGTGTTCTAAAACAGTATTCCAACAGGACACAGGGAGATGAGCAATAAATGCATTAACCCATCTGGCTGAGCTCACATCACCTTCCTTTTGAAGTATCAACCACCACTGACACGTGCTAAAAGAAGAAATTTCCTTCCCTCTGATATTTGTAGAGCTGACTCCACACAGGGCTTTCCCCACCTGCATATCTCATAAATAATGAGAAATTATTTCTGGCCCTGCAGCACACACACCAAAATCCTTAGGAACACTCAGTGTATTCTGGGCACTGATGTTCTCCAGGGATGCATAGCCCAAAACAAAAGTAAAAAAAAAAAGTGTTCTGGTGAAATAAGAGCAAATTCAAGGCAAAGCAAGACAGCAGCAAAGCTCTCAATAAGGATTTCAAGTACTGGAAAAACAGATCGAGAACTGCTGACCCACATGTATTTATTTAGGTACAAGCTTTGCAGGATGCATGCTCCAGTCAAATGCACCTCTCTCCACAGAAACACTCCAAGCTGTGTAAACCCACATTGCAAATTAAAAGCACTCAAGGAGATGTCTAAGCATAACGTTTCATAGAAAGTAGGAGAAGTTGCATTCTCAGCATTAAAAACTTCCTGCAGTGTTTTGTTGAATTATTCATACTTTGGGGATGTGATCCTTTTTTAAGCACTCCACATTTGACCGTGTGCCATGGTACATTCCCAGGGATTCTGCCAGGCACCTGTAAAGCTCCATGCTCAGTTTTTCTAAAGTTTAAATGCTGGCCTTTTTTAAATTTTATTTTGGAATGCTTTGGTTGTCTTTAGGAACTGCCAGTAGCAAGTCCCTCGTGGCATTTTTTGGCTGATTTCCTGGCATGCATAACAGCTTTTATCACTGCGTGCAAGGTGGGACACAATTTTTCATCTCTTATGATCTTTCTTGGCACCCTTTGCCTTCAAGCAGAGAAAAGCCATCAAGTCATGTCCATCTTAGTCTTTCACTCTCTGCTTTTATTCCTGACTTATAATGGCTGAAAAGACAAGAGATGCTCAGAGTTAGTCTGTGCAGACATCTCTGTGCCATTGCAAATCCAATTCATTGCAACCCATTTCAAATCCAACACTTAAATGAAGTTATTAATTCATTGCAACCCATTTCAAATCCAACACTTAAATGAAGTTATTAATTCATTGCAACCCATTTCAAATCCAACACTTAAATGAAACTATCAACCCTTTTGGTCATAATGTAAACCCCAAAAAACTAAATTAAGGATTTGTTTTTTCAGCATATTCCCTCCTGAACGTGCTCATTTGTGATTGAAGCAATAAGCTTTGTTACATTGAACAAATAGCAAACAATTCTCAAAGAAAACTGTGGAGAAAGTTTTTTGGGAACTGTGTGCTGCTGCACACAGGACCAGCACATCCCAACCACCTGCTCACAAACATCTCACACTCACAGATTTTGTGCAGCTGAGCCAAAGCCAGTGAGAATCTGCCAGGCAAGATATTGGAGTTCCGTGGCTAAAGCCATTCACTGATTTATGAATTCAGCTCCTGATGCTGCTGGCATCAAACATAACTAAAGCAAATCTCAGGCTTTTCACTTAAAATTTTCTCTTAGGTGAAAGTGATGTAAAAATTTCATGTGATCCACTCCTAGCTATTGATCCTGAATACAGCCACACTGAAGTTCCATTAAACCCACAATTAAACCTGATCACTTTCAATTTTCACCCCATAAATGCTTTTTACTTCCCTCTAAAGACACTCATTTGAATTTAAATTACACCTGCAAACACTCTGTGCATCTGTACAATTTATAATAGGCAATAATAACAGGCAGTATACCATTTATAAAAGCACTAATGGGCAATTTAATTATCATACGTGAATTTTGGCACACAGGTGAAGCTTTCCTCCCTGCATGAGCCTTGTCATGTTCACAGCTCCAGAGGGTGATGAAAACTATGGATTTCCTCATGACCCTTGGGTTTATGTGACTTCATTTGCTGGCTTTGCTGTCAATATGTTAAATCCATCCCAAGAACATCAAAAGCCCTTCGCACTTAACTCAAGTGTTTGATATTTGCATATAGGGTCTGCATGGAAAATGTTCTTTTGTGAACTCAGTGGAGGCTGCAGGATGGAAAAGCCAGCAAAGTTTGGCATTACAGACCAGTCTCAACTTCTCCTGATATTTGCCCATCTGCATCAGAAATCAGGTTCAACATAAATCCCCTGTGCAGCGTAGGTAGGTGCAATAATTCACTTTCCCCTCTGTCTTCAACACACATCAATTTTAATTCCTCTATTCACACAGATGACTTTTGCTTCTCACCCAGTTCATTGTTGCATTCCTGGAGTTAAGGTTCAGGAACTCCACTGCTAACAGCTGTACCACACAAACTGCAGTTTCAAAATTACTATTTTTGCCAATAATTCACAGAACTGAATATAACTGCTACCCAAAAGAGTTGAGCTGACCTACAAGCAAAGAGACACAAATATTCTTTTTGTCTATATAAAAGATCATTTCACCTGACAAAAAGCATTAGAAGAATATCTGATGTATCAATAATGTATATTAAGTTTCAAAAATTATATATTAAATTTAAAAATCGAGGCATCTTAAGAAGTCTTACATGTAGCCAGCCATATTGGAGAATGGGAGCTTTTCCTTCTCCTTCAGAATAAAGAATCTGAAATCTGATCAGTAACGTGACTTTGTTCCTACGATGCCTTCAGGAAGAAATGTTGAGTTAATTACTCAATTAGAGCATATTTACTTTGTAATTATAATGTCATGTTCAGTCATATTTAATTGTTTTTTCCAAAATACCCGAAGGCAAACATACACATAGTGGGTTAAAAACTTGAATATTTTAGATAAATAACAATACCTTTTAGAGAAGGATATTTTAAATATATCAGAGTATTCTTTAAGGTTAAGTGGTTCTCAGACAATATTCTCCTTGCAACAATTAACTCTTTAAGGTTTACATGCAAAATTCAAAAAGAGTTCCTGTGCAATCAGGTTTTTTTCTATTACTGCATCTGGTTTGAAAACCACCAAGTTTCCAGTCACCCTTAATTAGTTTAATCTTCTGTCTTTTATTCAAGAAGCAAATTTTCCCTCCCTCCTAAATTTGTTGAGTTTCTTGGTGCCCAGGTAAGACTTGTGGATTTCTTTTATTTCTTGACAGATGCCAGGTTAAATAACATTTTTTCCCCCCACAAACAAGGCTTTAACTGGTACTCTGCTAATTTCTCCCAGCTGCTGAAGGACATTCAACTTGCTGGTGTTTTTTCATGCATGCTGAATGTTTTGCCTGCTGAGAAAGCCACTGAAATTTAGACTCTTCTATGTGGGACTGAACAAAAACACGGACACGTACAGAAAACAAAAGAAAATCGCAGAAGTCCTCTATAAACACAGTTTTAGCGTTCCTGTATAAGCTTCTAAGAGCCAAAAAAAAAAGCAAACTGTGCCAAAACTGGTGTGATGCCCTGAGGCAAAGCCCCCCAAACAGCCTCTGTGCCTGGCCAAACACAGAGCAGCAGCTGAGCTTTGGGGGACAGCGGGAAATGAGCTCTGCATACTCAGAGGTGCAGGCTGAAGCACACAGAGCAGGCACCAGGAGCAGGGTGCTGAGTTGGTTTGTTTGTTTGTTACAAGGGTGGTTAATCCTGCAGCGGGCTGCCCAGGGAAGCTCCATCCTCAGGGACGTTCAGGATTTGCCCTGAGCAGCCCCTGTTAACCAGCCCTGGTTGGGGCAGGGTGTGGAGCTCCAGCAGCTCTCCTCCCATCTCACAGAACCATTTCATTTAATCCTCACCGCCCAGAAATGCCATTTCTGCAGGGAAACCTGAGCCAGGGAGAGCAGCACCTCGCAGGTGTGTCTTTTTGGGGAGGATGCCTGGGAAGGGGACACACTGAGCAGCCCACCCTCGAAGCCATCAGCAGTGGGCTCTCCTCAAGCTGATCCCCTGAGGAGGAGCTGTGCTAATCACTCCTCAGCTCCAGGCTGCAATAACTCAGCCTTGCTATCTGGACAGCTGCCAGTTTGACCAAATAAAGACAAAATGTGATCCCACCAAATCTTCTGTCACCTTCTACAAGACACATATTAATCTTTTGTCTTTTTTTTGCCCTCCCACACCTCTCAAAGGCAAAGTGCAAAGGCACTATCCAAACCATACAGTCTGTGATGTTGTATTTGGGTTTCAGGGGAAATCCAGCCAGGTGTTTTGTTCTGGGAACCTCTACACATGGTACTGAGACACCTGTGACTCTTCCAGCTGGAACAGACCTAACCTGAAACCATCCCAAGCTCTTCAGGAAGTTTATTCCACTCTTGTGGTTATGTCTCACCCACAGAAACCAACAGAAACTCTTCCAGGGACTCCTTCAGAAAAGGATTTATATTTACTCTCAAGTGTACCCTGATGTATTTCACAACAGCCTCACGAGAGCAACAGTTGTCTGTGTGATCATAAAACCCCACCAGTGGATACCAGAGACCCCAACCGTGCTGCAGCAGCCCCCTTGTCAGAGGGCAGAAATGAGCCCAGAGACAGAGCCCTTGTTCATCACAGCATGAGCAGGGCCCTGGTTTATTCCTCTTTCCAGCTCAGCCATCCTGACCCCAACCATGCCCTGACTGTGCTGCAGCAGCTCCTGCTGGGGTTTCCCTGGCAGGCTCTGAGTGCAGCTTTTACCCAGGCAGGCTCTCACTGCAGCCCCAGACTGACCTCTCTGCAGGGATTCTCTCCTCAGGATCCTTCTCCAGGCTCCTCTCCTTCCCCCTTCCTCAAGGTTCCTCCTCCATGATTCCCCTCCCCAGCTCACCCCCTCCCTTTTATCACACTGATCTTTATTGGATACACCTGTGGCTCATCAGGGGTGAGGCTGTGCTGGGTAATTAACACAGCTGTTACTAATCAAGGGCCAGGTCTCCTGTATTCCCTTCCCCTACACAACAGGAGCACTCCAGCACTGAATCCACACCTGCTCTCTGGCAGGAGCACCGTGAGCCCATCACTGCCCTCTCTGCACTGAAGGCTGACTGGCACTTCCTCTCTCATTAGAAAAATAAAAGGAAGACTGAGAAAAAAAAATAAAGCTTGACACAGCTTAAATGCACAGCGATGCTTTTACTCCAATAAAACAGAAAATTTCTAAACATGGTAAATTTTATTATTTTTTAACTTCTGTTGGTGATGTTACAAAGAAGAAAAGCCAATTTTGTGTTAGGTAATAGAGGAACTACCAAAAAAAGGAAAAGTGTTCAGTGGCCACCAACGTGTCTGAACCCTTAACAGCGTTTTCTCTGTTTGAAATTAATGATGCTGAAATCCAGTAATAAACATTTTAATGAATACACTTGCTCTCAAATTCAAATCATCCCCACTATCTAAATAAAACAAGCATTTCAGATAAATGATTGACCAAAAATATACTGGGTTTGTATAGAGTCTTAAAGAAAAAGATAAGCAATTGAACCATTTAATAACATTATGTTTTGTAAAGCATATATCTGCCACTGGTAAAAGCTTTCTTTGGTGTTGATCTGATTTGTTGTGTTCAATAATTTAAGAGAGACTTTTACTGCACGCAGTCACATCTGTTATGCTGGTTGATAGTCAATAAATTTAGAGCACACTTGCTCAGAAGAGCTCTTTTATTTGCTGTTCCTGAGCTTGAATGACTCTGTTCCTCTCATTATTTCCCAGAAGGGGTTAAACAAGGCGTTTCCCAGCAAGTCCACAACCACAATGACAACTCCCACACACACACAAGAAGTAAATTTAAGAGTGACTGCCATTCAGGTAAACCCTATTGTAAGCATGGACGCAGAACCATTTCCCACAAACCCCAAAGAAATTAAGCCAAAAGGAACCACGTATGGCAACAGTGCAGCTGCATGTTCTCCAAAGCGTTTTGAGGAAACAAGACACAAAGATGAGCACAAAGAACTCAAAGTGGGTCTCTCAGTCGGATGCATCAATTCCACGTGGCAAGGCTGTGTCACGTCTGCTGTAGGGAATTACTCAGGTGTAACCCCAAAAACATGAGGGGCAAGCAAGAGGGGCTCAGAGAGGTGTGCAGACTGCACACCAGGCTCGTGGCAGCAGTGCAGACTTCAGGAAGAACCAGCCAGCAGCAGCACTGGTGATCACCTAACCAAAACTGAAGATCATTTCAAAGAAAACCTTTCAAAAGTACATGCTTTTAATGCCATGCCTTTTGCAGGACACTTAAATACCCCTTTTAAGGATAGGGAATGCTTGAAAGCACTTTCTGGAGGCTCTGCTGGCAACTTGCACAAACAAATGCAGTGCACTCCATTATGCAGAATGTTTAAGTACTGTTACTTCACATTATATTAATTATTTTTATATTACACTGCTACTTCATATAGTATTGAATTAAATGCCTCACACCAACCAAAAGTTCCAAGTACTTTGAGGCAGAAGATAATACTTCATCAATACAAGTGTTTATTGTGAAATCAGGGGAGGTTGGAATTCTAGTGCTGCATCTTTAAACGGTGATTCAGACTCTTTTTCTCCAAAAAATCCTGAAGATAAGCTGTTTCAGACCACATAGAGGTATTCTTTATGCCCCATGACTAATGCCTACTCTGACCAACCTTTACAGCAAAACAAGAGCACAAGAACAAATACTCAAAAATGATGATTAATTTGCTAATCTGGTCACTTTGTCACCATGGAAAGAGCGTGGTTACTCCTACACATGAAAGCATTGCCCCAAAACACACAGGAAATAAAATTGGTATTCTGAAAATAGAGCAGAAAATTAAAGCAAACATCCAATAAATTCCTGTGCCTATAGCCAATGGTTTTGTTCTGTAGCACAGCATGAGACAGATTTCAACTCTTCAACTGAAATCAGCTGTGAAGTGTACACAGTCATCTCTATTTATACCTGCAAAGTTAAGGGGAATATTTGTGGGTTTGACCCTCATTTCAGGTCAGAAAATGCATTAGGGACTAATGCTTGTGACTTGACCCTCTTGCTATCAATAGGCTTCTGAGAAATAAAGGGTATACTAATTAGTTCTTAATTTAACAGATACAGGAGATACAAGGACTATGAAAAGAGTGTCTTACAGGGAAACATTTCAAGAACGGGGTATGTGCAGGTTAGGAAAGGAGGTTGCAAGAAGACCTAATTATGGTTGACAAATACCTGAGGGGGTTCTTTTTCTACAAGCAGCAGGTAGGAATCTGTTCAAAATACGCAAGAAGGACAAAGCCCAAAGGCATTAGCTGAAATTGAAGGCAGGGTAGTTCAGACACGGGATCAGAAATGGCTTTTCACTCAGAGGATCATTACTGCACGGAACAAACGACCTACCAGGGGCTCTTCAATCCTAATGAATTTTATTCCGGGATACACAGCGCTGTCTCGGTGCTCCATCTGGAGAGCCGGGCTGGGCACACATGCCGGGCTGGGCACAGCATCCGGGCACATCCCGGGCACATCCCGGGCTGGGCACACATCCCGGGCTGGGCACAGCATCCTGGCACATCCCGGGCACATCCTGGGCTGGGCATCTCGGGCAGTGCCCACGCAGCCCGCATATCCCACACATCCCGGGCTGCTCACACATCCGGGGCTGGGCACAGCATCCCGGGCTGGGCACACATCCCGGGCTGGGCACAGCATCCGGGCACATCCCGGGCACATCCCGGGCACACCCTGGGCTGGGCACACATCCCGGGCTGGGCACAGCATCCTGGCACATCCCGGGCACATCCTGGGCTGGGCATCTCGGGCAGTGCCCACGCAGCCCGCATATCCCACACATCCCGGGCTGCTCACACATCCGGGGCTGGGCACAGCATCCCGGGCTGGGCACACATCCCGGGCTGGGCACAGAATCCTGGCACATCCCGGGCACATCCCGGGCTGGGCATCTCGGGCAGTGCCCACGCATCCCGCATATCCCGCACATCCCGGGCTGCTCACACATCCAGGGCTGCCCGCACATCCCGAGCTGGGCACAGCATCCGGGGCTGGGCACAGTGTCCCGGGCTGGGCACAGCATCCCGGGAACATCCCGGGCACATCCCGGGCACACCTTGGGCACACCCCGGGCACCCCTTGGACACACCTTGGGCACTTCCCGGGCACATCCCGGGCACACCCTGAGCACACCCCGGGCACACCCTGAGCACACCCCGGGCACACCCCGGGCACACCTTGGGCACATCCCGGGCGCATCCCGGGCGCATCCCGGACACACCCCGGGCAGTGCCGCCTGCCCAGCCCCGGCAGCCCGGCCGGGCTCCGCGGCCCTGCAGTGCCACCTTCCGGGAGAGGCCCCCGGGACCCGCTCCCCGCCCCAGGCGGGGCTGGAACCCACAGCAGAAGCGCTGCGTCGGGCTCCTCTCCCGCCGCACCTGCCCGGCTCCGCGGGGCCGCGGTGCCCGAGCAGCGCCGGGCACACGGAGCGCCCGCCCCGGGCCAGGCGGGCTCGTCCCGCTCCCTCCCCACAGCCGGCTGCAACACGTGGGTTTGCAAACCGATTTTCTATCTTATTCCAAGAGAGCAATTTTCAAAAGTATTCCGAGGGATGGCATTAAAGATGCCCGTCTAGGATTCCACCCCGTCCCACATGGGCATTAGGGGTGATGTAGTTGGTTTTGGAAGCTTTTGCTGGCGCTTCTTGGGTGGGGTTTTGTCATTTTCTAGACAAACATAAGCCGTATCCATTAATTATTGTTTTTAAAAAGTCCCCCATTGTGTAGCAAAAAAGGAACATTGCGTCTTAGCATCAACAAACAACAGACTTGCCTTTGTGCAATAGGAGACGGTAATGAAAGCACAGCAGGCTTAGCACCCAAAAAAATGAGGAAATTCTTACTTGAGGGTCAGTGATTTTCAGGATACGTCATCACGTTCAGGAGTGTAGAACAAGTATATTACCAACCCACCCAAAGCAGCAGTTACACAGCCAACAAAGCCCTTTCAGACACATCTCCCCTTCCCCTCACCATGTCCCTAAGGGCCCCTCTGGGCTCTATTCTTTATTTATTTGAGCAGCCCTGTGGGAGCAGCTCCCCTGCTGCCCAGGTGGGGTGACAAGGGGCTGTGCCAGGCCCGTGCAGCTGCTGGCAGAGGCCTGCTCACATCAGCCACGTCTCCAGAGCCAACGTCTGCCTTGCACTGCCAGGACCTGGAACATCCACCTTGCTGCCAGCAGCTGTGCAGGATGCAAGGGAATGGAGTGATCCAAATGAGAGCTCCATGTCGGAGGCGAGGGGCAGAGCAGCACCCCAGGGCTGGCCTCATCTTCCACCCCCTCCTATCACTACCTTGCCACTGGCAATCCGTGGCTGCTTTAGTGGCTCCGTTCCACGTTGTGATTGGTTTGCTCCCATCTCCTCACCACCAGCTTTTCTTGACTACTGATCAATTTAACCTTTCGGGCGCTGTTTGCATAAAATAAAAATAGACTGTAAATAAATGGCACTACCTGAGCACTACCAGGGAACAGAACTCCCTTCCACTTGGCCGATTTTCCGTTTGCTTTAGAAGTTGCTCTTTCACCTGGGAGTAATGACAACCCGCATCCAGAGACAGATGCAAAACTGTTCCTCCAATTATATAATCACTGCAGCTGATAAGGAGGGAGCAGGATTTGGGTTGCCATAGCGTTGGCATATTGCTATGGAGGCTGAGCTCTTCATCCACTTTATCAGCTCTGGGCCAGGAAGAGCAGCCCAATTACGCCCGCATGTGCTGCAGCCCGGCTCCCGCTTGGAAGAGGCACTCCGGATCAGGGGCTGCTTCCTCTCCCCTCCCACCTCGCTTCGATGGAGCGCCGAGGGGTGGGGGTGCCGGGCGGCTTGATGCTTTTTAATCTGCATTTAATCGGCAGGAGGGGGGTGCCATCTCCAAGCCCCGCTCGCCTTCCACCATTGAGGGCCGCCCTCCCCGGCTGCGCCCCGGGAGTACCCGGGGGGCTCACCGGGGGCTCACCGGCGGCTCACCGGGGGCTCACCGGGACCCCTCGCCCCCTGGGTGCCAGCGGGAGGGGCGCCTTTGCCGGCGGGGAAGTTGTCGCCGGCCCGGGGAGGGAAGGAAGGGCTGCGCTGGGGAGCGGGCGGGGGGCGAGGATGGGGGGATCTGCCGTGGGGGGAGAGAAACGCCCCGGCAGAGCGCTGCTCTTCCC
>VYXD01001136.1:58156-88998 GCA_013397195.1 Hylia prasina | reverse complement strand
CTTCCCCTCCCCTCTCGTGTGAGAGATTGGAAATAGCGTAAGAGAAGGGAAGGGCTCCTCTCCCGGTGCCTTAGCAAGCCGTGCCCAGATGGAGCTTAGGGGCACCGGGACGCCGGGAATGGGCCGAGATGCCCCAATTCCGGCGGCCCCGCGAGCTGATGCCGCTGCCAGCCGGAGGAGCGGCTCCCCCGAGCCCCGGGCCCGGCGCAGCCCCCTCGCCGGCCGCCCCTCCTCGCCCCCTTGGCCCCAGAAGGCGACTTAAAGCAACTTTTCCCTGCTCCTAAGGAGCAGCCGCTGTGCGAGGGGCCGCGGGGGTGACAGCCGGTGTCACAGGCTGTCCCCTGCCCCGGCCCCGCGCCCGCCTCCGCCCGGCCCAGGGATAAGGGACAAAGGGCAGGGTAGGGAACGCTTGCTGGGTCCTCGGAGGTAAATCTCGGGCTTACCTTGATGGTTTTCCTCTGGAATGTACATCCTCTTGTTTTCATTGACCATTTAAAACGAGTCCAGAATAATCCCTCCGAAAATCGGCTTGGTAAAATTCAAGGAAGAATGGAGCTGCAGAATTTTCCCTTTTATTATTACCTGATTCCCATTATTGCATCAAACACCAAAACCTGATCCTTTCCACTACTGCCTCCTTTAGTGAAATTGCAATGCATCCTCAGTACATCCGGGCCCCTTCCAAGAATTTAGCACAGCACCTCTGGCTGTTAAACCATAAAAAAGAACAGGAAGGGGGGAAACGAGAGAGGGGGGGTGGAAAAAATAAAGGAAAAAAGCAAAAAGCATCCAGGGCAAACCTCTGAGGGTTAAACGTCTTTTTAAAATCCACCAACTACAAGAGTAACAACTGGAGGAAGAGGGAAAAAAAAAAACGGGGAGATGTTCAAACGCCGCTGCTCCTCCTCTTCAAAGCCATTCTGAGCGCGTTGTGTTGGCAGGGAGCTGTTTCTGCAGAGGAAGAGAGCACAGTCCCAGCCCCTCACTCCCTCCCCTCCCTCAGCGCGCTCGCTGCCCGCTCTCTCGCCGGCAGACAGACACACTGAACGCTTCCAGATGTTCCAGCTGCGCCGGCCGCACGCAGCTCCCGGCGCACGGCGTCGGGAGCCGCCGGGCTGGAGCTGAAAGTTTAACGCGCCGCCTGCCTCCACTGCGCCTGCCGGAGCCTCGCCACAGACATGACGTCAAGGAGGCGAGCTGGAGCCGGCTGCTGNATGGCACGGCACCGGCACCGCGCCCAGCGCCCCGCCCGGCATGGCGTGGCGTGGCGTGGCACGGCACGGCACGGCCCCGCCGCCTTCTCGGCGCTCCGGGCTCTGCATTTGTGAGCTGCATTTGAAGGAGCGCGGAGCGAGGCTGCGGCTCTGCCGAGCCGGCGGTGAGCTGCACACGCACCAGAGCATCACGCACAGATGTTTAAACAGATTAATCGAGCCAGGATTTGCAAAATCCTTGGTGGAAACGCCGAAGCGCTCCGCTGGTATCCCGCCACTCGCCCTAATTACGCCTGTCATTTGGCCCTCCGTAATTGAAGCCTCCGCAGAGAGCGAAAGCGACTCCTTTCAAATGAAACGCGAACTGAATGCAGCGCGTGTTAAACCTGTCTGGGCTCTCGGAGCTGCCATGTTAAACAGGAGATGCAGACTCCAGAAACGCCGCTCAGAACCGCCGCGGGAGCTGCCACAGCCTGAAGGGCTGAGCCACCCCGGCATGCCCGCCTGGAATGCCGTGTCCTCCCTGCAAACCCACGGCGCAGGGTCTCACCAAAACCTCCCCAGCATCACATGCACGCAATGCTATTTGTGGAGCTTAAAACACCGTGGCTGTTTCCTTTCAAGTGGTTTTCCATTGTAAAGAGAAAAAAAAAAATAGTGTTTACAATTGGTAGTACCTCTATGAAGGAAATACTTTGGAACAAACTTAGTGTCTTCCCTACAAATGCCTTTCAGTGGGATGTATCAAATACCCATCTCTTCATGAGGCTTTCTCCCTTCCACTCGAATTGAGCTGTCTCTCAGCTGAAACTCAAAACGTTATAGAAATAGCTAACAGATTTATGGAAAGAAACAAAACACAGAAACCCAACACATCCATTTGGAACTACAAGGAAAACTAGAATAGTTGGAAAGCACTTACCGAAATCTGGATGCAGCCAAATCACTTGTCCTAAATAAAGGTCATTTTGGTTTCTAATAACCACTGATGATCACAGCTTCTGCATTAGATGCTATTCAAAGGGTAATTAACCAACACCATATTGCCATTGACGGCATGTAGAGGCACAGCTTTATTTCTGACTCAGGAGGAAGAGTTCCTCTGAGCAATTAAAATACTCTGTCCTCTCTTGCCTAGTTTTTCTCTAATAATGTCACATGCACTTACCCATTTAACTTACCAGATCAGGCAAGATCACAGCTAGAGGTAGAATGGCAATATATTGGCTTTCATTTCCAGCTCAAATTTCCTTTTCTTAAAAAAGTCAAGTCCCCCTTTCACCATTATAAAAAGGACTTGAGCAGAAAACCCTTCACTGCCTACATTTGTTGTGAAAATGTACATTTTGCTTTTCTCTTGTGACCACAAGTCCTTGCCATTTTGGGTTGTGCTAACTCCATTTTTTCCACCCGTGAGTCAACCGAGCCTCGCATGATTCACCCTTGCATGGACAAAGTGCCTCGGGAGGGAAGTGCACGCTGATCCCCCCTGCCCAGAAATCAAACACTGCAGGAGCACCTGGAAATATTTCTTCTGCCTTCCTTGGGTCACAGCCTCAGCTAGCTGAAGGTTTATGTACAGTATTCTTGAAACAGTTAAAATCCACATAGCCCTGCTTTATGCCAGCTCACATATGTATGCAGGCACATACACAAGCTGTCTCTGACACCTACAAATCCTGTTCTCCGTTCTTCATCCCTCTCTCTCTCTGCCAAGCTCCCACAGTAGGACACAAGTTGGGCCAATTACCAAAAACCAAATACCGAAGAAAAATAGACCAAGAAACAAGACTATTAGCTGGCATTAATTTCTCCAGCATAAATAAAATTCTACTATAACTTGAGGCTTCCTTACTCAGCGATTCTAACAAAATAATTCCCTCTACAGAAAAGTGGAAAGAAGCCGATTGTAGGATAAAGATGGAAAGATCCTGCTAATGAATCAGGTGGCATAAGAGTGAACACCACACCTTCCCCTAAAGTATTTGTATGGTCCGAGCACACAAAGAAGATGTAGTCCATGAAAACAGGCTTGGTAACGAGGTGGCGTTTGAAGTAAAGCTGCTTGTGAGATCTTTTTCTTGATGTGATTACTGAAAAGCACATTTAATATGGATTCCATCAGGTAAGAACTTGAGGTGTTAATTTAACCTTCACAGAAGCTAGGAAAATTAGCCTTCTTCAGAGTTCAATCCCCACAGACACAGCCAAAGAGGAGTATACAAGTGAGAGTCAGCCTTAAAGAGAATTACGAAAGAATTATCATTTCAATACAGGACCAATGCAAAAGTTCTTAGTCCCTGCCTGGTATGGCAGCCAGCAGACTTGGGGGTGAGATGGACAATGTAAAGATCAGACACGAGGGTATCCCACACTGGCCTGCAGCAGTGCTTGTGGATCTCCTCTAAGCACGTGGTGATCACCTGGAAAAATGATCCAGTGCACACTCAGCCTTAGGCCCCTCTGAGGGGGAGATACAACCTCTCCCTCCCATGCAGTGCTACAAGAATTGTTCTCCAGTTGCTCTGAGGACAGCTGTGATGGGGGCCATATAAAGCACCAAGTCAGGGATTCCTGAAAAACTGCTACTCAAAGTGATAAAGTGTCAAAAAAGTGACTTGCAGGGTACGTGCTTGTGAAGGTGCCAGTCCCTTCTGCATGTCAGGAATGTTTTGTTGTGTGTACAATATAGCAGCCCTTCCCTTTTAGCCAGCCTCAGAAAGAGCATGCTGGGCACAACAACTTCTTCAAAATCCAGCACAGGACCTGCATCCCTCCCCAGAATAGAAATCACCCGAGCAGGTTGTGCAGGAGAACCTTTCCCTGCTTCCAAAAGGAGGAGTTACTGTCAAGCTGTATGGAAAGATGGGGCTAGAAAGCAATGGGATGAAAGCAGGCCAGAGTGTGCAAAAACTCTGCACTGAACTATTTTTATAACTCCTAACATTATTTGTAAGGCTTTTTTAAGCAGTCTCAGTGCTTCCAAAATGATGCAGGGTTTCCACTGGGCCTACTGCACAGGCTAATTGCAGTGGATTATGCTCACACTATTTTGGCAGGAATGCCTTCTACTCTAAAAGAAAAGGGTAAACTATTCAAAAGTGGGGAAGAAATGTATTTCATCCCAGAAATGGTGCTAATGTTCACAATACAAGTGCAATTCCTTCCAGGGCTGGCTCAGGGGATGGGTGCCAGAGCTCTGCATTACTTTGCTCAAAGGTATTTTTTCCCTGCAGATTTCAGGTTTTGCACTTCCACCAACAGAGAAGGATCCTCATAAGAATCTGCACTTTCTTGCACTAAAGACTGTGGGATATTATATATATATATTTTTTTTTATTATTATTATTATTTTTTTTCACTGATTTACATAAATGACCATTCCAGCCTAAAGCAACAGCCTGAGCAGTATTTTTTTTACTGAAGAATCACTTTGCTGTTTCCTTCATCCTGAACAACATGATGCTCCTGACAACTCCTGCCATTCCTGACCACACTGCATTGCTGCTACACACACAGTAAAACACCAGGCTTGGCTATTTGCTGGCATTGCATGGCTACAATATAATTTTCTTTTTTTATTAAAATACTGATGATAACAAATTTTTCTCATATTTCAGGACTGCTGTGGTAAATGTTCTCCAAGTTGTTTTTGATTCTTTTGAACTATGTATCATCTAAAACCATACCATCCTCTACAGTTCTTATTTGTTAATGAAAAAAAACAAAACTGTTTGGACCTATGAATAAAGATTTATAAAAATGTTCTTTATTTGACTTTTCTTGGTTGCTTAATTTGAACTGAAATAAAAGCAATTGATAATCCTATCTAAAGTGTGGTCAGGAAACTGCAGTCATTTCAAAATTATCAGCTCGTTAGAACACAGGAGACTTTCTCAAGATAAAAAAAAATCTGGGATGGATGGGAAGCAGAAGACTGATGATCAGGATTTCTAGGTGACTTCATTTTTTAAAATCTGGAACAGTTACATACACACAGGAACTTTTGAAATTTTACACAGGGAAAAAGATTGATTTCCAAAGTCAAGCTGGGAAACTTAGCTGTATTTTTCACATTCAGATGAAAAGAAGTGGTTACTTCACCTTGAAATTTCAGTCATTAGCTTCTATATTTACATTTAAATGTTGCCAAGCAACTACAAAAAGTTAGAAGGGAAATTACAAGATTATTGAGGTAGTTGTGTGGCCCACTAAAGTACATTAAGGCCTAGTATTGGGAAACGACAGAAAATATTAGATGGAAGAATGAAATAATTGACAGCTGGGTAGGAAAGCAGCTAGTAAGGAGAATAAATGGTCATTAGACACAGAGGAGGAGGAAGTGGATGGAATTGATGGCCTTAAGTATGTGCTGGTTCTCCAGACTGCAGAAGTAACCTGCATGTCTGCAAGTGGGGTTTTGTGGGGTTTTATTGAGAGTAACCTGAATGTCTGCAAGTGGGGTTTTATTGAGAGTAACCAACCTGCATGTCTGCAAGTGGGGTTTTCTGGGGTTTTATTGAGAGTAACCTGCATGTCTGCAAGTGGGGTTTTATTGAGAGTAACCTGCATGTCTGCACGTGGGGTTGTATTGAGAGTAAGCAACCTGGGTGTCTGCAAGTGGGGTTTTATTGAGAGTAACCTGCATGTCTGCAAGTGGGGTTTTGTGGGGTTTTATTCAGAGTAACCTGCATGTCTGCAAGTGGGGTTTTATTGAGAGTAACCAACCTGCATGTCTGCAAGTGGGGTTTTACTGAGTAACCTGCATGTCTGTAATTGGGTTTTTATTGAGAATAACCTGCATGTCTGCAAGTGGGACTTTATTCAAATCTCCCTGGCTGTCCTGGCTGGGATCTGTGACTCAGGGGGTGGTGGCAGAAGGGCTTTTTTCAATTCCAGCTGGAGAAATGGAAGAAGTCACCATTCACCCCTACAAACAGGTGACTGATGTTTTCCTGCTGTGCAGCAATGCATCAATCCATGCACCACCCATGCACTTCTTCAGAGTGTTCAAGCAAACAACTGCTTGAACACCCTAAAAAACAAAACAGGCCTTTGCCCCAAGGTAAAATATAAATGCAGCTATGCTTATCAGACTTGAAAAGAGCTTTTGGCAGTTTTCATGATGCCATCATCATCATCATGGATACCTGGTCAGGGAAAAGGGTTTAACACCTTTGCAGAATTTAAATACAAAAGTATTGTCTGGAAAAATTTGGTGGCTCTGCCATACAAGTTTAAGGGAAAGACCCAAACCAAACAAAGAAGTGTTGCACTGTTTCTATTTTAAATAAGAAATAATATATTCTATCCAGATTGGTTACGTACTGATACAAAGAGATTTACACTCAGCACTGTTGCATTAGCTTCTGCCAATTAAAAAAAAAAAAGAGAGAGAGAAAAGACTATTTTAGACTGTTAATTACTAGTCTAAAATCATCAGTTGAACAAAAGACATGAACTCATAATGTCTACAAGGACATGTACAACAAAAAATGAAATTTTAATCCAGTCAGCCTACATTGGTGAAAATAATGATGCAAAAACTCTTGAGTGTGTCTTAGATACTTGCCACAGCTTACACAACAAAAACTGAGAGCTTACTACCATTCTAATCTTCCATCACAGCTGTGGAAAATACTCAAGAATATGGAGTTTGTAGCTGGTTCTTAACTAAGAACCACACAGAATTTTGGATTTAGGGCAAGCACAAAGAGGGATTCTTCAAAGAATAAATGTTTGCAAGTTGCTGAGAAAGACCTGACAGTGACTAGAAGAATTACATGATGCTGACATTTGGAAACCTCTGTGGACCTAATTAGCAAACAATGAAAACTACACAAAGTGAAAATAAGAAGGCAATGCAGAAAAACATATTTAGCTATGACAGCCGAGTATAAAATTCATAAACTGAGTTCAAAAAAGAGAAACAAATTAATGTTGGGGTGGGCTGTAAGACCAAGTTTCTTCCTTGTCATTTGGAACTTAAAGATTCAAAACTTTCAAATGTGCTTTGTCAACACAGAAAATTATTGACAAACTCACGGAAGCCAGCAATTTGGAGTTCTGGCAGATTTTGGAGGATTGGCAATAATCACTAATGAGATAAAATGGTCTAAAAATACACCACCTTATGTATCAGCTGCAAGGAAGATGATTAGATTAATTTGTTAGAATAGTCAGTTGCTGTGATGTTGGCCTGATATACAATGTCAACATTTCATCTTCAACAATGACTCTTTCTACACTGAAGGGCTGCACTGCTTAGTAAGTGTTATCTGGTTACAATGCAATCTTGGTGGTGCTCCTCTGGCTTTTTTTCACCCCCAATTATTTCTCTCCAAAATGAAAAAAACCCCACAACTCATCCAGCAATCAGCCTCTGTTTCAGCTGCAGCAATTTTGCTTTGTGTGATCTTAAAATCTGTCCCACAGCTTGCAGCTCTCCTGTTGCCTCCTGTTCGGGTGACTGGTGATTGTGTTTAGTTGAATAATGATTTTGTGGTCAATTCAACAAGGGCACGAAGTTAGAAACAACTTCCACGTGTAGCAACGCCTGAGTTCAACCCCATTTTCCAGAGCTGTATGGTTACAGACAAACCAGAGTTATCCCAGCACCACCTAAACATTGTGTTTGATTTTTTGCACACTTCCCTTTAAAACAAAATTAGTTCCACTGGACTGCTCGAAAGAGCTCTCTGTATTTCCAAAAATAAATAATTGTCAAAATACCAAAAGCAAATGCAACACAAACCCTAATTGTATTGGTAGCATCATCAGTGTTAAAAATTTATATTTCATTAAGGTGCCATCTTGACTAATCCCTCTGCTAAGACATCCAAAAACCCATTTAGTGGGACTTTAATAATATGTTACAGAAGTTCTGGAAGTGTGAAACAAAGTGTTTGCAGGTGCTTTTTGCTGGAGAGATATTAAAGGCACCCTGAAAAAGCTCCTGAACACTGGATAAATTAAATCTGCTTCCATTGCACAGATCTGGGCTTGCACACAGCAGTTGTTCAAACAGCTTCAATTTAGAAATGGTTGTGTGGCTGTCACTGCAAACTCCAGTTCTGCTGAAAATAATTCCAGATTCTTGCAGCAATATCTAATGGGTGGCTGCCTGAATTTGTGCCCTGCACAGCTGCCTCAGCTGCAGGGGAACCTTGGTGAAGCAGCAAAGCTGAGAGCAGCACTGATTGGGAGGATAATACAGTAAGGTAGTAGGGTTTGAAGTGACATAGTATAAAAAATGTTCATTGTGTTTGCAGTTTCTCAAAAAAATCTGAAGCTTTAGGAGCTGAGGAAAAACGTTATACTGTTATTTAAACTACCCCTCCAACACACAATCAAAACTGTTTATTTATGTCTCCATTGATAATTCTCCCATCTTTGCCTAAACAGGCAGACTAGCAAAATAAAACAATAAACAACTTTTAAATCTTTACTCACTGGTTCCACATGTTCTGAAGGAATTATTTCTATTTCCTTCACAGAAATGCTTAAGAGTTCAGTTATTTTATAATGCCATCAGTGTGTACACCAGTTTATAGGAGTAGCATCTCCAGGACTCCAGGAGACCACAAATGACCAAGCTAAGCTCCCAACATACACAAGAGGAGGAGAAGGAAGGAAAAAGGGAAGGAAATAAGGAAAGAAAGCAAGAAAGAAGAAAAAGAAGAGAAAGAAGAGACAGTTTTATGTGAAAGTAATGTGTCACAAAAAATAAGTTTTCCAAACCAGATTTATTATCCTCTTTGATTTAGGGGAGATTAAGAGAGAAATAAAGATCACCTTCTGCTTGAACTTCAAATAGAAACAGTTTTACACTGAGGTGAAGACAGGTAGGTTTCAGAATAGGTTACATCAGTGGCTAAGACTGATTCAACTGTTATTCATAACTCACCCTTTTTTAATGAATAATTTTTAATAACAATAAAGAAAAACAAATAAAAGAGAATAGAAAGCTCATGCCAATTACACATATAGCAAGCTCATGTAATTGCATCAGTTCATTCTTTGACACTATTCTTCTTTCCTGCCCCCTTCTCCTCAGCTTTTTGTGCTGTTTTCTTAAATCAGAAAAAAACCAGGAGTTGTGAAGAACTGAGGTCTTGATCCTGATAAAACATCATGATACTTTTCACGGGTAATCTTTCAAATTGGTAAAAACTGAATAAATGCCTGACCCAATGTTGCACAAGAACCCAGCTGTAGAGAAGAGAGGAAGCCCTACTTCCCACTTTGTTCCCTGGTTCCCTTTTGAGATGTCCTCTGTGTCTCATTTACCTGTGTTTCCATAAGCCAGGGTGAGTCTTGTGGCTTCAGAAGAAGACTGGGTGAGTGAAAGCAAGGTGAAGATTCCAGACCTGGCTCCTTAACAACTAAATCCCTCAAGAAGTCTCCATCCAGTTCCTTAGTTGTTTCTTCTACACTTCCAGAGCAAAACAAAGCTCTTTACAAACAGGCACCAGTGACAGTGCTCATAAAATAAACCACAGCATGATGCAACTTGACATGAGAACCCTTTTTCACACTGTGAGCTGCCAGGCCCTGGACCATCTTTCTTTAGTCTGAAGGGTTCTTCTCTTACATCAAAGGAACACAAAAGGCTCAAAATCTTACTCAGTTCCCTCTGTTATCATTGCAGTGCAAAAGGCTCGATCATTTTGTTACTTAACTGAGGAACCGTTGGACATCTTTCCTCTTGAGTCTCAGAGGAGAGGCTGACTTTTACAATTATTGTGTCATCTGCTGCCATCTCCTGCAGAAACACAGCTTGAACTTTGGAGAAAGGTGGGGAAATGGAGATTTCCACATTCTGAGCTTTCTACTGGCCACTGCTGCCTGCCAGTCCCAAAGGAAAAGCGTGGCCTGAAAGTCCCACGCTGGCAGATTCTGAGCATGTAAAAAATGATGATGTGGGTGGGACCTCTACACCCCCCTGGTTCCATTTCCCAAATCTGTGGTGTCTGTGCCAGGCACAAAGCCCAGGGAAGGAAGGAACTCTTGTCATCAGGGGCACACAGGGTGCAGGGGCTGCCCAAAGAGCACCTGAGCCAGCGAGGCTGCTGCTCTGACATCAGCAGGCACTCACTTGTGCCCAGGGGATGGACTGACAGAGTTCAGACACTCTGAGTACCTGTGTTCAGCCCAACACTAACTGTGCTGCTGCTTCTGCAGCCCAGAGGATGGCTACGAGCAAAAGACAGCAATTAGTTGAAGAAGGAAGAAACTAGGGAGGAAATTCTGCTCTCAGAATAAAATGGGTTGACAGAAGAAGAATGAGAGGGGGAGAGGGGGGAAAAAAGGAAAGGGGGAAAAAAAAAAAAGGAAAGAAAAAATGCACAACAAAACCTAAACAAACCCCGCTTGGCCCAGTGACCCAAAGACATGCCAGTAAGATGATCCCGACCAGAGCCTGAAATGACTCCATATCTATACTTACATAAATCTCCCTTTTTGTGCTGCCGTATCAGCTTCACTTTGCCAGAAATAGAACTACAAAAATAGATCTATAACCATATATAAACAATTTTTTCTTCTGTGCTCCTCCAGTATTTAAAAATCATTTTAAAATCATACAGCTATTTTTAAACTAGATTTTTGCAGCTTAACTGGCCTAGCGTATCAAAACAATGCAGTCATCAAGAGAGTTAGTTACAAAGATAGAGGAACAAGCACACTATGAAAGAATGGCAGATGGTATTATTGTCAAAGTGGAAGTGAGCTGGTGGTCAAGTCTAATAATTCATTGGAAGCTACATCATGCCTGAACTTTCACACACGAAGAACACAAGGCTTAAATGTCTTAATTTATGTTTAAAATATTCTACTGCCGAATAAGAGGCAGAACCCACAGATGCTCCCCAGGGCAGGGGGAATGCACATGCTTTCCTGGGGAACTAAACATATGTATTTGCTAAGACCCAAACTGTTTCTAGAGAAGCTGTTGAATCTGACAAGATCTCACACAAGAATTACACCAATGTAGGTCAATTGCTGTTACCAAATTACTCCCAACTTACATTATTACAAATGAGATCACGATGCCATTTAGTCGTCAATGGAAGTAAAATCTAACCCATAAAGCTGCATCTGCACTTGAGCATTCAGCAGAATGGAAGTGATGAATCACACTCTTGCCCTAAGAGTGACACAAAGGAGCAATCAGCTCGAGCTGATGTTCTGGCACCAGTTAAGAACACACTCGTGACTCCCCGTGTTCTAAGTTCCTCAGCCCTTGAGATGAAGCTCCCAGAGTCTGCAGCAGCATAAAATACAGTCACTGATGATATTCAGAGTGCCTCTCATCAAAAAAAAAAACCAACAAAACCCCCCCCCCCCCAAAAAACCAACTTCAGAGCACAAAAAGTGTTTAAAAATAATTTCACTAGTCACAATTGACACTTGAGTTAAAGCTTCATTTTGAATTAACACCGCACCGTACTTTGAAATAGGAACTGAAAAATGCCATGTGAAATGATCTGCTATTGTACAAACTTGGTGAGAACATGAATATGAAAAGGTTCAGTGAGATGTGGAATGACCATAAATTGCTGAGCTACCAGTGGCATTACAATTACAGAGAGGCTGCACACCAGGCAGTGCACTGAAACCCAAACCATCGTTCTGGCAGCTCAGCACTTCTGCCAGGAGAAGAATGGAATCTGCTGACCTCCTTTACTACATCTGCTGTCACCCAAATTTCTTCTTGAAGTCCCATTGCATTAGTAATTATCCAGCAAGAGCTCAGTTGCTGGCAGGTAGGACAACTAAAAGCTGGGCTACACTGGAGTGAAAGAAGCAAATTGCCATGTTTACATGGAATTTTAACTCTTTAAAGCATTTCAAAACACTGACTGATTAATTCTTAGAGCATCCATGAAGACAGAAAATAAGATCTTGTTTTTATGCTTGGATTCAACCTGACCAAATCACAGGAATCTTGGAAACTGTAGCAAAATGATACTGGTGGAGGCAAGATGCAGTGTGTTTTCCAATAAAGCAGGATGTCAGGTCAATCCTGTGCCAGGAAATGAAAAAGTGACTTGGTGGCTGTCTTGAAGTATTCCTGGATGTTAATGTTTCCCTCTCTGTCCACAAATGCCTCCAAGAACAAATGTTTAATGGACCCTCACAGAAAAGTATATTCCTTCAACCCTGCAGCTTAAAAAGAGTTTTGTGGTTTGTTAAAAGAAAACTTAAGCTCCACGCCAGCTTCCCCCCACTTTTTGTCTTTCTTAATATCCTCAGTGCTCCAGCTTACAACAAATATTCTCTTCCTGACAGACCAAACAAGACACTTAGAAGTGTTAGGCCTTTCAAAGACAAAATGAATGGCAAACCACGGGGGGCAAGAGTAAAAGGTAAATCACAATTAGACTCCCAATTAATTTGCTGTTCCCTGTGTAAGGAATGAGTAAGGAAAGCTCCTCGACTCAGGCCATCCTTTCCAAGCTGGAGGAGCCAGATGATGTGATGTGATGGAGTTAATATTAATGTTTTTATAATAATATTAATATTAATGTTTGCACGCTGCCTTCTCCTGAGAAGAGAATCAGGAGTTGTGCTCCACTCTGCTCTGGGGAAGAAGGCAAAGCCAAGGGGATCTGTCATTCCGAGGAAACATCCAGCAGGAATTTCTCCTTGTTCACACAGGATTTGGTTTCTACAGTCAGCAGCCAAAGTTTTAGGCAGACTTTTATTTTCAAATTTTTATTTAAGAGAGTTGTCACGGTGTTGGGAATACCGGTCCTCAAAATGCATTCGAATTTACATTTTTTTATTTGGAGTTGTGGATCATTGTGGGCACTTCTCTTCCCCCCAAACTGTGCTCTAAGATAATATTTGAAAAGTCAAAGCAGTAACTCACGAGTCATTTCTTTTACTCCCTGCCACAGTTTAGCACCTCACAAAGAATGTGCAAGAGTTCCCTTCACTGAGCTGCAAAAACACCACAGTATGTTACAGCCTTTTCCTGAGCTTCAGAAGAGAAATCCTGGACATTTCTTTACTCGTTCAATCCCATCAGTGTAGGATTTCTCAAACAAGGAAGCATTTCCAAACAGCCCCAATTTGGATACCATTTTGACCCTGGAGCATTAACAATTGCCCAACACCTTCAAATCACTTGGGCCACATTCATTTATGTAAAATGTTAATCAACCTGAATAGTGACTTCAGAGCAAAATGAACTTCATGATTTCACATACTGTTGCTTTTCATTTTTAATAAGGAAGGATTTGCAAGTCCACATAAGTTTCCCTCACAGGCAATCAAGGTAACTTTTGATCCTAAATAATTCCAGTGTTTAATTGTGATCTACTTCTAGAACACACTTTCATCTTAATACTTTGCTGGTGATGGAATCCCCATCTATCTTCCCTTAGTAAGCAAAATGATTTTTCTAATATCATTTGCCTTTGTTTTAATTTGAGAGATCTCATCTCTATGGCTTGTGTTTTGACACTTGATATATTCTCTTCTTTAATAAACATTCAGCTACAAGTCTTTGCATTCTATAAAAAAATACAGATTTTTTTTTTAATAGTTTTCTTTATAATATTTAGTAAAACAAAAGCCACTCCAAAACCTGGACTGGAAGAAGATATTTTCAGCTAAATTACATTATCAAATTTCATGCAATTTCTATTAACAATATGAACTAAAATCTGGTTTGGCTTTTCATACTGAAGTGGTACATCTGATCTTCTCAGGCACAAATGCTATTTTTAAATAAAAAACTGCTTCTATAAATATTTCAGCTTTAAACACCCATCATTCAGTTTCTCTTTTTTTTTTTTTTCTTTTTTTTTTACATCTAGAACTGCAGCAGGGCCTTGGAGAGGTTAAACAACTACAAAACCCCTAAGATCCACTCAATGCCTGCCAGCAGCATTTCCCCATGTTCAAAGCAGAACTGTCCATAATTCAGAGGACAAGACAAGGTCACCAATAAACATCAGTGAACTGTGGCTGCTTTTGCAAGTTCCACATAAAAATAGTGCATCCCTAGGAACACAAAACAGACATAATAGATTGGTTCACATCAGAACACACACAAGCACAAGAAGCTAATCATCTTTTGATTGCAAGAGGCTCTGGCTCGGTTATTTTGCAGCACTAGCAGCAGCCTCCTTTGTGTGGGGGTTAAAAGAAAGGAAAAAAAAAGCTGCTTTGTGGCTTTAAGCAATCAGAACTAATGCCAGGCCCACAACTACAAAATTGTAGACAAAAGTAAGAGGCTTCATTTGGCCTGCTACCATCTACACATTTGGCAGAGCTGGACCCCAAAAAACTACAGTGAACATCACCAAGGCATCACCAGCTGAATTATCCTCTCCCACCAGAAAACACACATGCAGCAGGGTGGGCATGAAGCTGCTTTCCACCACCTCATTTCTTCTGAAATAACAAGGAATGGCTGTAAAAAGTGATTCCAGCAGGGATCCAGGCAGCACTTCCTGCAGCTGTGTGCACCACAGAATACCCAAGAAAGCAAACAGCACCACCTCCCTCCAGCTCTGAACAGGGAATGCACTCACCAGGTGACCTGAGCCATGTGCCATGTCCCCAAAAAGTGCAGGGAAAATGCTCTATATTTTCTCTTTATCTATGCATGTTATATTCCATGTGGCAAGCATGAACTCAGTGGGAAAAATGTCAGCCTGTGAGGGGCACCACGTGGAAGTCACTGCAAGTGGTACACAAAGAAGGTGCTCCTGAATAACTTGCCCTCATGATAACAAAACATCCAGGAAAGGAGTGCTGTCATCCTGAATACCTGAGTGACAATGACTACTAAATCCTCAGGGAAAGATTAATGACTTCTGGAATACTCAAAGCCTTTGTTATTGGACACTCATTGTCATTGAGTCCCAAAGGATAAGCCAGACTACACCTTAATACACTATGTTTAAATAAGAGATTTACCAGCTGCCACAACTTCCCAAGACACCCCCACCAAAAAAAAAAAAAAAGGAAAAAAATCTAACATATTTTACTTTTATTTCTTCCATACTTGATGCTGTTTAAGGTTTCAATTCATTGCATCTTCTGCACACTTTCCTTGTGGTTTTTCATTCTTACCCCTACTTAGCTTTCTGGGTTCAGGTCAGATTTAAAGCACCAGAAAGAGACAATTTCCTCAGTTCCTTTGGTTACAAGGCATATCCTGCTTCAGCCCCACTGTCGTGTCCTCCACCCTTCACTGGCCAGCCCTACACAGAGTGAGTGAGGATGTTTGTGCTGACATCTCCCCATCTGCCTGTGGCACTCTGGAAGCTGCTGTGCTCCCAGTTAAGGGTGGCAAGAGTAGATTTGTAAGTGCAGAGTAACTTATTATTGAAGCTTACAGAGAAAGGAGCACACGCTTGACATGTCCCTCCTGAATTACACACAACACTGTCAATGTTTCAACTGGCAAACTTGCTAAATACTGGAAATATTTCTGAAAGAAATGATTCTCATTGTCTTTTCACCAGCACAAAGTTGTCCATACAGGATTTATTAGGTATCTTCAGAGGTACTTCATTGATATGGGCAAACCTGTGAGTGTGAAGAGGGTAATAACCTCACCAAGCTACACAAGATATGCTCCTGGACAGTGCAGCAGAAGTAGAAGGTAAAAATGGTTGTAAATGGAGATTGACAATGGTCATTGTAATAAGAACCCAAAGCCAAACACAAACAAACAGTATCAGTATGGATTTTTTAAAAAAATAGTTCTAAAAGCTACAGGCCTACAGCTCAAACACATTGAAAATTTTCCTCCTGAAAGTTTTTTTCTTGAGAGTGCCCATTTAACTTACAGTCAATAGACTCTCTTTAAGGAAAGGGCACCAAGAGAGTCCCCCATGAGAAACTATCCATAATTATTTCCAAGTTAATCTTTGCCTTGAGAAGCATTTTTCTAGACCAGATATCCCAGAGGATCGTGGTTTTGCCCCAGCCACCCCAAAATGATGGAAGTGAGTATCTAAAGTACTTGATTCACTCCCCACACACCCAGGCAGGACATGCCCAGGCATTACCTGGGAATATGGAGGGTAAAAAATACATAAATTCTTGCCACTAAGTGAGTTTTTTTGTGACTATAAGGCACCTAAAAGTTACTGAAGCCACAGGGCCAGGCTGACCTCAGGCACCCTAAACAAAAATGGAACTACAGAGTGTTCCCTAAATCTGCAATTTCAAAGGTTAACAGGAAGGATTTGGTAAATTACTTCATCTCTAACCTCAGACGTGTTGCTTCTTCACTCACACTGACCAAATGCAGACTTCCCCACCCTACTTTTATTTTAAAATAAGATTAATATAGTACTTCTGCATCTCACTGAGGTATTTGTGAAGTTGTTTGAGACATTGTAAAGAAATGAAAATCCACACGAACTACAGTGTTACTAAATGATATCCTGTCATTTGATTTTCATTTAAAAATAACCCCTTTTTAACACAACATAAGTACGAGGCAACACTACTACGAGACATTCTTTTCAGCTTTTGATAACAAAGTTTTAACTGTTTGGATTGAAATTTCTCAGGGTGGAGGTTGAATTTCTTCTGCAAGTTTCTGGAGAAAAAAAAAATCCGTCGTTTTTTAAAAGAAGGGTAAGAAGTGCTTTATCCTACAACATTCAAAAATTCACACACTGGAAATTCCCAATGAAAACGGGTAATAAATGCTTCAGAGCCAGGACTTGCAATCTGACAAGCAACATTGCCCAGATTTCAAGGCCTTCTGTCATGTACATGACTTGAATCTTGTCGAGTTAAAGTTCCATAAAAGAATTGGGACTTCCATATGCTCAGCATGGAAAAAGAACAAGCTTTAGGGCCAGAACCACCCCAGAACACGAGAGGCACTGAACTTCACAACTAACTGGAACTTCACCCCTGGATCTCTACACTCTCCAGCAGGTTCAGCCCCTGTTTTCTCCTCAGGGCTGACTCAAGTATGACAACTGGTAACACTTGTTATCAGTCACTCCTGTTTTCCAAATGGCAAAATAAGGGCTATGAATTGAAATGTTTCAGCTGTTTTAATAAACTGTGCAGCAAAACCCTTTTGTGTATTCAGATTTGGGGGTGGGTGAAAGTGTGTGCTCCAGGAGGTGCATACCAAGGAAGTGATAGCCAAAATTCTGTGTGAATGACACGAGAATTAAACCCCTGTGAGTAACACCATCACTCTGTTTCCATGGAATTAAAATATTTACATTATGTTCAAGTAGTACTTCCTGACAGAACCCCTGGAATACCTTACTTCTGTGATATTGATTTATCTTCTCCACCTTTGGAACTAAAAGCCCGGGTAAAGAGGTTGGGTTTAGAGTGAAACCCCTTCCCCTGGAAAAAAGGCAGGTCTCTACAGTGAACCACTCTGGCACGTAACTCACAGCAGGAGCCACACTCTTTGCTCATGGACAGTAGGAAAGAGAATGCTGGACACAGCTTTGCAGACTGTGATGCCATTTGGAGACAGCCATCCTGTCATTTGGTACTCCAAATCAAGCTGGAATCCTCCCTCATAGGCAAGAACTTGTTGACGATTCAATGAAAGTGGCTAAGGAAAATTAATTTTCCATCAATCAGAGTGAGACAAAGGCTGTCCTTGCATTTACTTCTTTAGCAGAATGCCTTGATGGCCAAGTTCAATGGAAGTTGGAAAAAAATTAGGAATTTGGGCCTTGGAAGACAGAACTCAACTTTTACAATCATCCTCAAAATGTGATTTTTCAGCTGCAGATTCTCAGCCGTTCTTCTGGGACACTAAATACCTCTATGAGCCCAGACCTTCAATGACCTAATTATTCTGCCTTATTTTTCAGTAATCTGTTGTTTTCCTTGTCCTTTGCTAGGATAAGGAAATGTCCTACTTTTTGACAGTGTCCTCATGAGTGCCCTATCCTCAAAAAGGGGAGGGAAAAAAAAGAAATCCCCAACCATGTGGAAAACTTCCAATCATGGACCTGTGGCTACTGATGGTGCAGAGTAAGAGCACAGAGAATGCTCTTCCCATTTTATAACCTGCTGCACTTCCACGTCTGCAACATTATAAGGAGTATTTTTTTTTAATTAAAGGGGTGTTTTTCTGAAGCTTTATACCAGTAGAAACATGCAATAGCTTGTGCTATATCACACCTCCATTTAATCTCTGAGGGTGTAACATACAGGTGTCTAGCTGACTCATTTTCCCATTTGACAACTTTCTGTTGCCACAAACTTCAGTTTTCAAATCATACAAAATATTTCCTCCCTTCATTTGCTTCCCTTTGCTTTCTTTAGGATGATTAACTGAAACAAAGTGGTTATTTTCATAAGGCATTCCTTTTTCCTCATACAAGACGTGAAATAATGCATTAAAAACCAAATATATGCATAAGAATTGGACGTGATCTGAAAACCCTTTCCTAACTTAATTTAACAAAGGTTACCAACCACTCTGTACATGTATGTAGCCCTGGTTCCAGGCCTGATGTTTTGGTTTCTTCTGAAATTCTTTCCCAGGGAAGCTTGGTAACAGGAGGAATGTTTTTGTAACTGTACCTATGTTATTCATCCCTTCTGACAGGAGGGACTTCTTCTTGATGTCCCTCTGGTTTGATCAGTGTGACTGAAAGGTTTGCCTTTGTTTCACCAATCACATTGGTCTGTGTAAAGTAGTCTATAAGGGAGACACATCCCAAAATAAATAATCACTTTACAGCCTTCTGAATCTCAGGGTCTGTGTTGTTTGTGGTGTAAAACAGTGACACATGTATATGAGGACATTCAAAAATCCTAACCAGTGTGCTGGGCCTGCATTCCAATTAGGCATCTTGATGCCTCCTTCTAGTCCCTTTCCCTGGAATAATTCTCTCTGATCCACAGCTCAGAAGTCCACGTGTCAGAGACTGGGCAGCAATTGACTCTGAGCAGCACAGTCAGTTCACTTCCCCAGAACAAACAGCAGTACCTGCTCCTATTAGCCTTTTTACTCTCCTGAGAATCTTTATGTAATGTTGCATTAGTAGCCTTTACTAAATTAGAAAACCAAAAGGGAAGATAAATCAATATGAATGTACGTTTGCTGATATTGATTTTTCCTCTCATAGTCAGCATGGGAATATTGTGGCTCCTATTAATACAAGGAGTGGAAGAGCTTTAAATGGTTCTGTTTGGATAATTACCCAGTAGTTTGGGAAACTTATTCAAACTTCTTTAGTCTGTAATTTTGAACTAGACACTTCATGAAATCAATTCCTTCTCATGAATAATCATGTTAATACGTTGATGACAATTTCTTGATGTGGCTTATCACGAAGAAGACTAGGACAGGCATTCAGCCTGGTGTTCATAAAAAAAGGATGAGGGGCTAGGCACTGTGAAGGTCAAGGGCAGCAAGGCTGCAGCAAACACAGTCCAACATCCTGGAAGAAACGGAGCAGGAGAAACATTGGAGTCCCAGCTTTGGCACTGGGGCTGTATTTCAGTTTGTTCAGGAATGGGCTGGGGGGGATCCCACAGCACGCTGCCCTGCAGGGCTGAGTGACCCAGGACAGGGGGCAGGTCCCCATGGAGCCCCTTCTGAGCACGCAGGACAGGCCAGGCTGCCAGGCTGGGGGAAGCCAGCACGGATCAACAGGGAGCTCCCATCTCAGCTCAAGGACACGGAGATGGGAGTGCCAGAGCTCAGGTGCAGCTGGGAAAATTGAGATTAAAGGGCAGAAGGGCTGCTGTAAGTACACTGGCAGCAAAGGGAAGGCTGGGAAGGAGATGGTCCCACTGCTCAGCCTGGCAGGAAAACCAGTGACAAAGGACATGGATAAGGCTCAGGTACTCAGGACTGGTTTGCCTTACATCATTTTCTGGGGTTTATTTTTGGTTTTTTGGTGGGGTTGTTTGGGATTTTTTGGGGGGAAGGGGTTTAGTTCCTGGTAAGGTTTGTCTTTAAGCCTTCAGAGTCTCCAAGTCCAGGGTCAGTCTCTGGTGCACTCAAGCCAGCTGGACATACCCAGATCCTTGGAACAACACGAGCTGTGTCTGAAAGGTGTGGAGAAAGGTGGCCAGTGTCACTGTAAAGTTGTCCTCTCATTTTTGAAAGGTCATGACTGTCAGGTGGGTGAGGATTTTGATGAACAGCAGGACAAACACCACATCCATCTCCAAGAAGGAGGAGCCAGGGAGCTCCTCCTGTAGGGCAACCAACCTAATTCAGTTCCCAGAAAGATCATGGAGTAATTCATCTTAGAAGCCATATCCAGACAGCGGATAAAAAGGAACAGCCAGGTTGGAATTACCCAAGGCACACACACCTGACTATCACATGGCAAGATCACTGGCTCTGTGGACAAGGGGAGGGTAATGGGTGCCTCTTCCCCTGACTTTAGCAAGGTCTCTGACAGCCTCCCACACAGCTGTGGAGCTCAGTTGCAGGGCTGTAAATTAGATGTGGAAGCAAGATGAAAATTTCCCTGGACTGCCACAAAGCACAAATGACAAACCCTGCACGTGGCATGGATAATCCCATGCACCAGTAGAGGCTGGGAAGCAGCTTTGCAAAAAAGACCCAGGTGTCCTGGCAGACAAAAAGCTAAACACAAGCAAGTAGTGTGCCCTGGCTGGGAAAGGAGGCCAGCCACATCCTGGACCCAAGAACGTTACCAGCAGGTCCCAGGGAATTCACCCTGAGAGCCCACGACTGGTTTGGGGCTGCTCAGTGCAAGACACTGCAATAACAACAAGTCCAGAGCCTCTAAGAGAATGAGAGGCACACACTGAATGAGCAGAGGCTTGCTAAGCTTGAGGAAGGGATGACTAAGACAGACCTTTTTGCTGTCTTCAGGTGTTCAAGAGGAGGGTATCGAGCAGTTGGTGCTTGCCTCTTACCAGAGGTACGTAGCAAAGGGATGAGAGGCAGCAGGCAAGTCATAAAGCAGGAAATTCCAATTAGACACAAAGGATTTTTTGTTATTATTTTTATTTTTTCTTTTATCATGAGGGTAACAAGACGCTGGAAGAAGTTGCCCAGAAATGCCCTGGAATCTCCTTTCCTGTTGCTACTACTTTAGTTTAAGTCAAAGATCTGTTCAGAAACACTTACACAGAAAAGGCAAATTTGGGATCTTTTTCTTGTTACTATAGCAGTTGAAATACAGTATTCTCATTCACAGAACAAAGATGATATTCCTCAGTGCCACAGGACAGCTCAGGACCAATGCAGCTACAAAACTAATGTGGTTATCATTCTCTCCTAGTAGAGCAAGATGGATTTGCCATGTGAAAGGAAAAACCTGTAACTCAGGCAATCTTACTCACTTACACTGAATGAAAATGGAGTCATCACTGATGGAGTTAATGCAGATAAGAGGAAATCAAACTTCAGAGAAGCTTTACATCATTTCAGTGCTTGAAATTTTTAGTGACAAGAAAAATGAGCCTGTCTCTCCTTTTGGGCCTGTGGAATTTTTGCATACAATCACACACACATACACTGCCTAAAGCTCAGACAAAACAGCTTGGTTTATATAATTTTTGCAAAAAGCAATAGCGAGGATAGAATGTTAAAAATAGCACCCCACGCCTTTTCCTCCCTCTGTATCCTAAACCACATTTCAAACCACAGTCTCTATTGACATACTTTTAGGATAAGTACCACTTTTAGGATAAAATGGAGCTGCTATTTGTCAGCTGGAGTTAATGATACTTAGACATTTGAAAATGTTAGACCGCATCATCTCTCTTGGAACTGTACAGAGGGCTTCTGCATCTTGTGGCAACTGTTGCCAAGTAGTGGGGGAAACAGAGCTGCTTTCTAGCAGGCTTCATCATTTCATAAATGCTTCCTCAATCTTTACAACATTTTTCTTGATGGTCAATCACCTTCTCCTGCAATTGTTAAGCCTACATCTCTTTCTCGCTCGAGAGAAAATGTCTGTTGGTCTGTATCCCTCAGAAACCCCCTGGAGACAAGGAGACAGAAAATCTATGGGCTGCTGTGTCTGCTTTCCAATTGCCCAGTGCTGCAGGAGGGGAGGGGAGGCTCTCCATGGCTTCTGCTCAGCAGCCACTTCCACCTGGGCCACGTCACAAGCAGCGATTAAAGTGACCCCAAAAATGGTGGTGGCAGAAGGACAGTTCTTGGTAATGACAGCACACTGTTCACCCCTCCTTGTGCTCAGCATCTCCTCCCATCAAAACACTCTTCTTACTCCATTTCCAGCGGCATAACCTGAGTTTCCCTGCCTCCAGACCCACACAGCTCTGTCCCTGCCCATTTCACTCCGTTCTGACAGGTGTCCCATCCTGGTGGCAAAGCTCCTTCAGCCCTGCCTGCGTGGGAGTGCTGCCCTCCAGCACCTCAGCCCTGCCTCCTGCAGTGCAGCCCCAGCTCCCTGGTCCTCCCACCCCCCCGGGACACCAGCTGTGCTTCGTGCATCCCACCTGCCCACCCTGGATGTCTCTGATTTGCACCAACAATGACACAACACTCCCAGGAGTTCTCCTCCGATCCTCCACTCCTCCTTGTGATCACGTTGACCAACACCTCCAGATGCCCCTTTCCACCTGAATCCTGCAGGTCTGAGAGCACAAAACTCCCTCAGAAGCCCTGTAAAACAGCTGCAGAAGGGTCTTTCCTTAAAGCTGAGTAGCAAGTCAAAAGCAAATAACAAATACCCCCAACAAAAATGTCCTGAACCTGATTTGGTTCTAAACTTGGTGGGTTTACTAGGGCTTTGATGACACAGCAATTTCGTTGTAGATAAAAAAAAACAAGCTCAGCTCAATGTTATGAGATTAATTAAGGATGATAATAAAATTAACAGGTTTGGACAAACCAGCATGAANAAAAGTTTGGGCAAACCAGAAAAAAAAAAAAAGGGGGAAAAAAAAAAAAAAAAAAAAAAGAAGAAGAAGAAACCCTATCCTGTTACTCCTTATGGAAGCTTTCCCTTGAAAAATCCATGCAGTTCATGTTTCTGTCAGGCGAGGTAATATGCCTGTAAATTTAATCTGACAGAAGAAGCAGCACAGCATCACCAGAAAATGACAAAATCAGATTGTAAGAGAGGGACAGCCAAACGCCTCCGCAGCTCTCAGAATCCACCGAGGGAAACAAATTCACACAGCTGTAATAAACCCAGACTCAGCCACTCACTGGAGGTTTCTGGTGCTAATACCTTTAGTTTCCACTTCAAAATCTCATTCAAAAGTGCTTAAATCTTGTATTGGCTGCCTGATGGAAGGTGCCTTTGCTGAATTCCAGCCCTTCTACAAACCAGGGATAGACTGCATTTATTGTTTCCAAGGGCAACACTTCAAATGTTATCAAGTTGTGTTTTCTGGTTCAGTTACACAAATCTGAACTCCTTTTTCTACCCCGGCCTTTCTTCTCATACCCACAGACCCCAAAGCAACACAAATAATGACCAAAACGTAGGTTTGAAATAATCGTGGAATATTTTTACTCTTCAGGAAGCTGCAAGTAATTGCATTTAAAACACAGAGGTGATTGTGGGTCCTTACTGCGACATGCTTCATAACACAAGGGGAAAAAAGTCAATGTTCAGTTTGAAAGGAAGCTTACTTTAAAACAAATCTTTCCTCCATATTTTCTACCCAAATAAAGCCAGTAACAAATAAAAGTGATCACCTAAGGTGTTGTGCCAAAATCACGCCATTATAAGGTGGATCTCACCTTAAAAGACACTTAAAATAGCTTTTAAGGCCAACTTTAACTACAGAAGGTGTATTTGTGAGAGCCTTCAGCAGCTCTGCCCACCTGGAGGAGCAGAGCTGAAACAGCCATCAGCAGCACAAGAATCTCCCCACAGCAATATCCACGGGCAGCTATCAAATATATTAAATGTTCCCCCCAAAGCATTGGGGGAATATTTAAGACAGAAATGTCGCTTTATTTGCTTGGTTTCTTCAACTTTAAGGATCCTTCCTGATATTTATCTGCTCTCTGAAATTCAGTATTGTTGCAACACTCTTCATCCACTTACATCTAAAGCTAGGAAATGCTGTATCAGTCTTTAACAAACACCAACATTCTTCATTTAAAAAACAAACACCACAAAACCCCAGAGGATAGTTCTGCCAGTTGAGAAGGAAATAATGCAAATTCTCTTAATCAAGTAACACCCTAACAGCTAAAAGCACAAAGTTATTCAGACTTTCTCCTTCTACTTCCCCAATTAGCTCAAACAAAAGCTGACAAGAATGTTCAGCACTCAGAAAAAGACGTTTTGGCACCACAGGCACAGCTCCCCAGCACTGTGGATTTCTCTGCAGCAGCAGCAGGGGCTTGTGATGACTCCATTCCCTTCCCAGGGCAAGGGCTGCTCTGCCAGGTGAGGCGTAAAAACCAGGTCCTGACTAAATGTAATCATGTAATGAAACTTTCCATACTAGGAATTAATTAAATAGGGGCATCTTCCCCGGAACTGCTTGGAAAATACCTCTTTTAGAGCAACAGGTGTTTGATTCTGCCAAATTAAATGGTGATCACCAGAGAGAGGTGGTTGGAAAGGCATTATCTTAGGGAAGATATAATTGCCACTGCACCTTATTAACCTATGGGAAATAGCAGGGCTGCCTGATCCTCTTCAATATTTTGGTGGCTTGTCCAGGCAATCAACCGAGCAAAGAATGAAACTGATGGCTCAAAACAGTTTTTGCCAGTTTATCAGGACAGCAATGAGGGAACTGCTATCGATAATATTTTATTGAGCTTTAGCACAGGCAGTTGTGGCAACAAAATCACAGAAAGAAAATCACATACTGGCTCCAAATGGCTGCCTCCTCAGGATAAAACCTAGTGTTAAATTTGAACTGTAATTAAAGTAGCATGGGGGTGGAAGTAAAGGAGTTTGCAAAGTTAAACCTTATGAGAAATGCTACTGCAGTTAGTGGATTCTGCTACATTAAATAAATAAAGGAAGAAAAAGCCTTCTGTAGGTTTTGACAGCATTTTTTCTTTGCTAGAGCAGGGAAATCAACAATATATGTTTGGAATATTATCAGCATTAGAGAGAGACTGGAGGACGAAACCTAGAATTTTATTCTGAGGTCTGACAGAATCCTACTCACCAATGTATAGCTATAGAAGTCAGGCAAATTTGGGGGATAAAGCAACACACCCAGGAAAAATATTTCACACACAAAATATTCCACACATCTTCTTTAGGTTTATCATACCCTCATTTCTGCTTATCTAAAGACAAGACAGTGAAATCATATAGTCACTTAAAACATTGGAAGTCTAACACTGATAAAAATAATTTTTTTTTACTGATTAAATGGACACAAGGAAAATATTTTTTCTTTTCCTGAACAACAGTGGCATTCAATGCAATTATATTGGTATAGACTCCCCCTTCCTCCTCCTGAAATAAGTCTTTTCCTGGCGTTAAATTTGGTTTTGCAGCTCAGATCATGCCCTCTGAAAAGTGACTGAAGGTAAATCAAAACGAATTCTTCACAATTACAATATGGACATAGGAAGTTAGAAAGGAAAAAAAAAAAAAATGTAGCTCTGCTAATGATAGTGGGTAACTTTCCTCTAGCTCTCCTCAAGCTAAGCCACTGGCAGAAACTGGGCCTGTAAAAAGGTAAAGCTCAGTACCTTGCAAATACATGCATAGCAAAAGAAGAAGTAAAGAGTTATATTTTGCTAAGTGATTATGATAGTAAGTCAGTCAAAAAAAAAAAATGAAAAAAAGTCCTTTGGTAAAAACCCAGGCCTCTACATGCAGGAAAAATGCAATCCTCAACTGAAAATCCTAGTAAATGCCAGTTAATTATTACACACAAATTACATGCAATATCAGAATTCCAAACCCAACAATGCCAAAGAAAACTCTCCCGCTCCTGTGTGGACTAACACTGCAGAAAATCTCAGAACAGTCTCATGAACTTCACCAGGGAGCCACACTGCAAACACGTGCCTGCTCAGAGCTTAATGTGCTGGGCTTTATCTGGGACCAGGGGGGAGCTGCTTAGAACTGGAATGACAGCAGCCAGATTTAGTTCCAGTGCACAGAGAGGGTATTTTAATAACAGCAACAGATGAATCTATACCAGTCTGACCCTACACTCATGACAGAACCTTCAGCAAGCAAAAAATTACTAACAAAAAGACTAAAATTGTTTCAACCATTAGGGCTGGGGTTAAGAAGTGGTCTCAGAGCATGGCTGAGAATTTCGACTTTGGAACGTGGGGAAAGTGTTCCAGTGCAAAGCTACTGAGAGCCTTAATAAATGTTGGCTGAAAAGAGCACATATTTCCAATAATTCGTGCCAGGGAAGGGATGGAGGCAGACTCCAGCACAGGGCACTGGCTCCCAAAGAGGGAGAGCCACCATGCTGCAGCACTGAAGGCACGTGCCCAGGAATATGTGGAGCGTGGGTAACCAAGCCTTGCTGGATCATCCTGGCTCCACCACAGCAACCTGCTGCTCCCAGGAAAGCAGCGTGCTGGAAGGCATCACACAAATGCATTTAAGTGGCCCTGGAGTTTCGGGATGTTAAGAGAGATGGGACCACGGGGAGATGTCTTAAAACATGATTCATTGCTCTTCTTCTACAGTTTTATGAAGGGTGAGAACGTCTTCACTGTATACAGTGGGAGTTTGTGGTCAGTGGTTACAAGATCACAGCTCACAAGGTCTTTTAAAGGTTAATTAACCAATAAACTACTGCCACAAAGAATGTTTTTACTGTCACACCAATCCCGAATGAATTTGCTTCATACTTATCTGCCGCAGTGCAACTCTCTTTACTAATCACCTCATGACACACAAACTTACAGTACTACACCTTAAAACTTCTTATTGCCTTTACAACTACTTCTATATCTTAAACTTCATAACACTTTCCACTATCTAGCTCAATATGTCTCTGCTCAAACCATAAACTCACATTCTTACTGATCTCTCAATTTGATTATTTTTAATTTTGATTCATTTTCGTTCTTATGATCTCCAAATCTGGAAGCCTTTTCCACGGTCTCAGGTCGAACCCTGTATTCTCTGCTCTATTTGGGCCTGCATGCACCAGGTTCCAAGAATTTTTTGTGCCTGGAATTCCCACAGTGGGTGAGTAAGAGGAATTTAGGAGTGCTGCCTCCCCACTCTCTCCTCTAGCAGGGGCAGCAGTGGTGCCACCAGCCAGAGCCAGAGGAAAGCTGTGGCGGCCTTTGGGAAGGAATGAAAAGGAAAAGGCAGCACCAACAGCTCCAAAGGGGCCGGAGAAGGGAAGTGAGGGCAGTGAGGTGCTCAGCACTACCCTGGCTCCAGGCATTTCTGCTGTTTATCAGAAAAAGGCGCAGCTCAGAGGAGGCAGCGAGTGTGGGCAGGGAGGCAGGCAGCCAGGGCAGGCTGGGAGCTCAGCAGGGCTGGGGACACTTGTTTCTCACACAGATCATTTCCCCCATCTGCCTGGGGCACTCTGAGGCCACGCACACACCTGTGCCAGGCCACAACCAAGGTGCCAGCAGGGCAGGACTGAGCGCCCGGGACTGGGGCACCTGCTCAGCAGTTACCCCAAACAAACCCACAGAAAATCACACCCTCGGCGCCAATAATTTGCTGCAGGAAGAATGCCTGAATCTTTAAAAGTGTCACAGATCCTTGAATGTGGAGGTTTAATAACTGCTGGGACAATCCCCTGTGAAGAGGTTTGGCCTAACCGTCTCCACATTTGTTATTAAAGGAGACCCTCAAAATGTCATGCTGCATGAGTTGGGCCTTAAGTTGGCCTGAATATTACCTAACAAAATCCTTTTCATGCCACGTCAAAAGCAAGATGCAGTTTGGGTTCTTTTAACAAAACAGTATCCAGGTAGGCAGAAGACAAAAAAGTGACATTCTAATTATATACCTCGTGAAATTATTACATTTTGAAAGCTAGAAAATTACTTTGTTTCATAAACAAAATTACAGCAAAATCATTCAGACTCAATTTTACAGTTATCATGAACTGCTGGATTACTGACTGTAAGAAAAAGAACCACAGTTTAAAGAATCAATGTTTTTAAGCTGTGACATTTTTGCTAAAACATCCTCAAGTTTTTAGATGCAGTGAGAATTCAGAGTGTTTCTCTTCTTAACAGCATCTTGTTTCATTGGAAAATTTTTAGTCTGCTATCAAGTGATCCCATAAAGCAGGGCAGAACTAATGGCTTTATTAAGTATATTTACTTCAGGCTAAATGGAAGGAGCAATTACATTCCACTTATGCAGGAAAACAGCTGGAACCCACTGAAGGTACCTCAGAGTGTAACAGAAAATATAAAAAGGCCTGATCAGAAGCTTGGCAGGTTTGCTGGCTCAAAACACAGTGTTAGGGAACTCTCTGTCCAGCTGTGTGAGAAAGGGGCACAGGGACCTGGGAGGGAGGTGGCAAAAAGCAGCTACAAACAGAAACACACAGCCAAAATATCTGACAGGTCTGCTTCGAGAGATTTGAAGGGGAAAAAAAAAAAGGGGGGGCAGATTTTTTTACAGTATTATTGTTGTAGGCAGGAAAAGCATGTGTAAAGGGAAAGTCAAGGAGTGGGACTCCCAAGAGTTTCACATTTCTAAGCCTTGGTGACAAAACTGGACGTTGGGTAAGCAGGAGAATTGCCAAAGAATTGAAGATGATGGTAAAGAGAAGCCATGAGGAGGGATGTGCTTAAGGGTGCCTGGAAACGGTGAATTGAGAACTATTTAATCAGCAAAAAGAAACTAATGTGCATCTGTTAACTATTTAGGCAACAGCTGACTGACTTATCTTTCCTATTTAATACTTTTAATACTTTTTTTTTTTTTTTTTTTTGCTCTGGTCATGTCCAGACCAAGGACAGCAGTTTTTCTTGTCCATCACGAGCTCACGTATCTTCCTTTCTGTTCCAGGATCTGTAGGTCAGCCAGAGCTCTGCAGTGGAGCTGCCTAGAGCCATTTTCCTACCACAGAAAATACTTACAGAATTCTAAACTCTAAAGCTGCGTTTCATCACAGCCCCAAATGAAACAAGGTGGCTTTAGGCAAGGAGGAAGTGAGAGTGAGAGAGATTATAACCAGAGTATGTTCAGATGTTTCCTCTCCTAATAGATGCTTGCAGAGCAAGCTGTAGGTCCTTATTCCTAGTGATGCAATTTTTGGTGGCCTTCTGGGCTACAATAAACCCTGTACAGTCTCTCCCAAGTCCCAAAAAACAGCCTTTCTTTCTGTCCTTTTTGACAACACGATCACTCCTAACTCCACTCAAGACACTCACGGTCCCTACATTTAATTCTGTGAATTCCCAGATTGCGATCTCTCAGTTCTCTCCTATCCCCACTTTAAAAAATGGGAGTCTTTTACCTAGGCTTGTCCCTGTGCTCTTGGAACAGATGCTGCTGCTCACTCTATCCCACAGGCTCCATCTGGCCTGGAGCAAGAAGGAGGGAAGTAAACACAACAGCAGACCTCATCCCCCCTGTCCAGCTACTGTCCTTTTGAAAATGCTGTGGCAGGAATATTGCAAACCATTAATCCAGCATCCACTAACACCACCTTGGTTCTTCCAGGGCATCCTGTTCTCTGGAGGTAAATGTATCACCCCACTGCTTCTGCACAGGGAAGGGGGGACTGCCTCCAGAACGGCTTCATCAGTCTGAGGTGATGAAGTAAAAATAATTTGCTCTTGCAGGGGGTTCAGGCAGGAGGGTTAAGCAAATCTTTTGCATGTAAGTATGTACTGAGCTTATCTGCACGCCTCATAAAGCTCATGTATTTGCTGTAAACTGTTGGTACCAAGAGATTAATGATAAATATGTGTGTCTGATGGGAAAACAGAATCCTTGGTCTTGTCCATCTGTTGCTCGCTGTTTGTATAACGTGACATATGCATATTATAGTATGCTTGTTTAGATTTCAGCTGTTTGTGGCATTTATGAGTACATATATATATATATTTGTGTGTATATATATATATTTGTGTATATATATGTGTGTGTATATATATCCACACTAGGGTTGTGTCCCCAGAGGGGCTCCATGGCCACCCTGGGCAGCTGTTCCAGCACCCTGCCACCCTCAGTGTAAAGTTCTTCCACGTGCTGAGGTGGAACTCCTTGTGTTTTAGCTTGTGCCCACCGCTCCTCATCCTGTACTGCATCCTGGCACTTTCCCCTTGCCGATATTTTTACACTGATGAGATCCCCCTTAGCTTTCTCTTTCCTAAAGAGACCCAAAGCTGCAGTAAGCAGCTGCAGCTCCTAAGGGATGAGACCAGCCAGCAGCAGGAGCACCACGGCACTCCCAGGAGGACAGGGAGGAGCTGAGGCCACCGGGCTCAGCCAGGCTCGCTGGCTGAGATGTGTGGGATGTGGCACGGTGTGTGGGGTGGGATGTGGAATGGCGTGTGTCCGTGCTGCTGTGGACACTTCGTGACCCTGGGAGCTGCTGTGGATGTGTCCAGGTGACCCTGGGAGCTGCTGTGGACACTCCAGGTGACCCTGGGAGCTGCTGTGGACACTCCATGGCCCTGGGAGCTGCTGTGGATGTGTCCAGGTGACCCTGGGAGCTGCTGTGGGCACACCAGGTGACTCTGTGTGGAGCTATGGACACACCAGGTGACCCTGTGTCCTGCTGTGGACACTCCAGGTGACCCTG